>OZ010671.1:54675009-55267509 GCA_963932185.1 Troglohyphantes excavatus
TCAATTGTAAGCCAACGCACTTTCTGAAAAATGAGCAATGTGATTCACTAATCTTACCTTCTGTTCATGACAAACTTAAAATAGTTATACATAACAAGGGTTTTCACATTATTTGATGCCGATTGCTTAAATAGAAAGTTAGTTATTACAACTCTTCCCATTCGGTGGGCGCACCTTTCTCAACATTTAAATGGTTTTTAAATAATTCATTTAAACGGGTTTTTTAAACAAACCAATGACAATGCTGCTAACAATTAATGAGCAGAAGCATTTACTATAATGATTCTTGCCTATAAGAAATACGCTAATATAATTCGTTCTTTCGGCGAATGGGGGATGGGTGGGTGTAGGGAATAATTATTGCACTGGCTTTACTAGTATATATGATTACAGAAGTAAAAATCAATTTTGCTGGTCTCACACAATACGAATATTAACATGAGAGGTGTTAGAAAAAAGGGAATTTCTCGGAGTAGTAACGAATCGTCTGATGAATATTAACGTTTTTTTAAAGTGCATTTAAAAATAATTAATTTCTAAGTAGTTTTTAAACGAGCCGTTGATAATACTGACATCTATGAGTAGAATCATTATTTTTTTTTAATATTTTGGCTATCAAAAATTCTCTAATATGTGCTTATCGCACGGGCTTGTAGAGTATATTATTTCTATAGTAAATATCCCTTTTACGCCCCTTCGACGTAACGAATTTTAACACATCGAATCAAAAGAAAGATAATTTTATCGCACGGGCATGCTAATCAAATATAATTTATAATTATTTTTGTGAAATAAATATTTCTTTATTTTTAAAGTGAGGATATGAAATATAAATTAAATATTCTTAGAGCAAAAATAGCATTACATTTAATGTGCCCATATAATGGGGCGTTGTTTGATGTTACAAATAAAAAGATATTTGGCTCTTATATCACTAGTAGCTTATAAAATATTTATATTTTTTATGTACATTTGCTTTCATGTGTTTTAATTTTTTTTGTTGGTGATTAATAATAACGTATTTTTTTCAGGTAAGACGATTTAATTAATAAATGATCCTCATATGGATTTTATCCACTTCAGGTAAGAATTTAATTTATGAAAATTGTATTTTTAGTATTTTTTGTTTATAGCTAATATGTCAAAGTAATAATTTAAAATTCGTAAGAATGAAGTTAAAAATAAATAAAATATTTGTGTCATAAAAAATATAAAAAGTTTTTTTTTAATACTATAATTCTGGTTTGATAGCTTAAATTGAATATAAAAATAGCATTCCGTCATTTATCATATAACTTTTATTATAATTTGATATTAAAAACAAAAAATATATAAATACACCAAAATACTTGCAAAACGTTGTGTGTTTAAATAAATGCTGCTGAGAAGAAGTTTAAAGTTCTCATTTTTTATTTATCGTTAAATCGCATTGTGGGAAGAAAATGAAGGGTTTGCTTTTCTACTTTAAGAAACTTTAAATTCCAAACATAAATCAGGAAAATCGATAAAAACGCTTGTCTGTAACTCAGTCAAAATTTGCATTTAGAGAACTTTTCTTTTGTATTCCTGTTGTTTCTGACAGCTAAAATGAACTCTGGCTGACAGTAATGGGAATTTAGAATGTCTACATTTTTGGATGGCGTATTTCGGCCAATATGTATATCAAAAATGTCAATAGCACCCTACTCTGTGGTATATGTTCTCAATAACATATGCGTTTTTGATCCTTTTTAATTAAATATGAGACAGAAAATGCTACGGTGAACTAATAGAATATTATGTAAGGAATATTTTAGATAAAAAATACCTTTAAGTCTATATTTCTATATGATATAAAACCTTTTGATGTTTTCATAAATTTTAATATTTTTTTATTTATTGTATAAATATTTACATGGAAGTAAATGAAGAGCATTTTGAAATAATGAAATAATAAAAGCTTTAGGATCTGTGATTGGTATTTGGGAAATTCTATGCATAAAAATGTACTTCTTTTAAGTTCAACTAAACTTAATAAATAAAGTTCAGCGGAAATTAACTCATTAATATTTTTATTCTGGTTTGAAAGTTTAAACTCTGTCTTTAATGATATAACTTCAAAAATATAACTTTAATAATATATCTTTAATAATATATTTATTTATGTATGTAATGCAGTGGATTTCTAATAAAGATGCGAATGAAACCATAACAGTAAAAGTAGACTTGCATATATTATTTATAAAACAAACATTTTTGGCAAACAAAAAAGTTTGTGAAACAAAAAATACCAAAGCTAATTTGAAAATTCTCTTGTATAACTTTTTTTTATCTATAACTAAAAGAAAATAGTAAAAAAGATAATCATTTTACATGTAATTTAAAAGTAAAGCTTTATCAAAAGTGTACCTATTTTGACTTCTGAAAAAAAAGGCTCGCAAAAATGTTAAAAAATAATTTTTAGAGAACTTTCTTAAAAACTCTAAAAGGAAGCTCATTATATGGTTTCAGAAAATTAATTAAATACTAAAAAAAAATATTTAAAAAACTCTAACTAAACAGGATTTTCAGTGTGCAAATGACATACAATTTGTTTTCTAGATTTAATTACAATGCAACTCATTAAGTTAATTTGGTGTATAAGACATACCGGATGATTTCGCAAAAAAACGAAAAAGATCAAAATCGATTATATTTCTTTTTTCTTCATGGGAAACTTTAATTAGACAGTTATTGGCTTAGAGACTATCTTTAAGTTTTATCTATAATATTTTTAAAGAAAATGTAGAATAAATACTTAGTTTGAGTACTACTTTTGTACCTGTTTGTTTTTATTAAGTATTAATTTAATACTTATTTGACCAAAGTCTGAATTTGACAAGTTTACTGAGTTTCTATTGACAGCAGAGTCCGTTCGAAGTATCTATAATTAAAACCCGACGATTAATAATTTGTTTTTTATAAGGAATTATATATTAGTAATTAAAAATATATTCTACTTATGCTTTCCCATCACAAATATATGCACAAATGCACAGGGCTGTCCTTAGGGGTGTGCGACACGTGCCATCGCACAGGGCCCCGCGCTTTTGCAGGGGCCTCGGGACCAGGTTAAAAAACAATAAATGTGTATTCGTGAAAATGAATTAATATTTTTTAAAGCTCCATTATAATTATTTTTCGTTTTGTTTATTCATTTATCTAGGACATTCATGTCAACTGAACATTTGTGCTGTGAAGCTTTTTCTCGAACATTCAGCATAAAAATTGCACTCTACATTCCACTACATCACTATAAAATGAGTAGTCTAGTTTCAAAACCGGATATATCCATTTTCATGAATTTTACAGGAGACGATAAAAACGATTGACAACCACGTACTTTTGGATATAAAATTATGACTTTAAATAAATTTTTAAGTTGGAATCCAACACTTTTGGTCAAAACCGCTTTGCAAAGTGATGTAGTGCATTGAAAACTCAAATGAGGTCAACTAAAAATAGTTCGATTCCTTTAATGGTCATTTGAAAAAAATAATTAATTTAACAATCTAAAACAAAGAGCCCACAGCTGCTAAAGGCACATTAAAACTAACACAAATTAAAGGAATTTAAATGCTAATTTATCCCATTGTTATTAAGATGCATTCTGCAAATAAAAATAATTTTTCAATATGTATTTGTACATCTAAAACAATATTTAACATTATTAGGTCAATAAACCTGTGTGCTATCCGCTTGTTGCCTTAAAAGCTGTTTAAAACCATTTATATTTTACATTTTAAACTGATAACCAGATAAAATTATCTTACTACGAAATATTTCTAACTTCTGTATTTTATAATTAAGCTCCTTGAATTCCATGTACTCAAATGAAAAAAAATAATTCCGTATATAATATTTGAAGGAATAAATTCTATTCAAGATTAAACACTTAGAAGATAATTCATTAAAATAAGTCAGTCTTATTAAACACTAGATTTTATTTAAGAATTACAATTTTAAGAAAATATTAAGAACAATAAGGTTTGGAAATTTTAAATCCAATTTAAGTGGGTACCAAGTTAATAAAAATATTTCATGTCTGGCACGCAATAAAATTATTAGCAGTCGTTGAATTGTGTTAACTTCAATTTAGTGAAATATTGGTAAAGTTTATGTATGACTCGGTACGTTTGTTAAACTTCCTACTCACACTTCATTTATTTCAATTTAATTAGTTATCCTTAACAGATAATATTATGATTGGAATATATTTATGTAACTAATTTACAAAACAAATCACATGCAAATTCCTAAATTGCAAAATAGGGGGTGGGATTAAATTAAATTAAAATAATTGAATTAGATTCAATTGTTTTGTTATAATTTCTATAAGTTATTGGGCAATAACCTAATTAAAATGCTATTACTTCGTGAAATATCCGTTAGTAAATTTAATTTATGTAGGTGTGAATTAGATAAATCATTTTAACTCTGAAATAAATAAAACACAAATTCACGAATTGGTTTCAGCATTTTTAAGAAAATAAACTATTTCGTCATATAACTCCAATTTATGTACTTTAACAACTAATATTTTTTATAAAATAATTACTATTTTCACAATATAATTTGTAAAAAAAATTAGATTTTCTAAAATTAACTTACCTTCAAAAATTACTTTTTCAAACTCTTTTCGAATTGAATGATTATTTCAATAACTAGAATCCAATGTAGTTCGACTTCCACTTATCACTATCATTATCACAAGTCATGTCGCAATGTTTCATTAAACCAATAAAACTTTCAAATAAATGTTCAAAATAATCAATTCACCTCTCATTAAAAACATCGTTACAGAACAGTTCCACTTCAGAATAGACGTCGCTTTTCAACAAAGTATCCATCATTGTAATATTTTTCTCTTTTTGTCTTTCTGTTTGTGGCAACACCGAAATGCATCGATTAATCGCTAGGCGCGGTAGAACGTATCGGGTTACCTCGCGAATGAAAAGAAAGCAACTGAAAGTGAATCACATTAACTGAAAAGATAAAGAAGGATTCGGTTTTCCCTCTGGCGGGAGAAATATTCCCTATTTATGGGGATTTTCGAAGATGTTAGGGAAAATCGGGAAATACGTTAAGCTAAAAGTTTTGATGTTGATAAAATGTTCGAAAGTATATTTTTGAAGTAAGTATATCAAGGAATTGTTTTTGCCAAAAAAAGTATATATATTTTTTATACGTTGAATGTTTAAACATGTATTTTATATATAAAAAATTGTAATACCTTTTAAAAGTAATACTCATTTGTCAACGTTATATTTTTAAAGTTGATTTTCTTAAAAATGTATTTAGGTTGGTGGGCTATAATAAATTAGATCAATATAAAAACGTGTATGGTATTTTTTCTAATAATAACTTTACATATTTGTTACATTTGAGGTAATTTTAAAAAAGCTTTTTTTTTATTATTATTTAATTTAATCTGAAACACTACAATATTGACAAAATAACAAAAAGTGTATGTTTATTTGCTAGTTTATCAAAAGATAAGGTTTTGATTCTTAAGATGCTTTAAAAAGTCGTTGTTTTCCTCGCACGAACGTACTAACGCCCATTATTTAGTTATATTTAAATTAGAATACGAGTTAAGACTATAAAAATATGTTTCAGGTGGACATACTTTGTATACTTGTATACTTTATTTTGTTCGATGTATGTTGAGAGAGAACTGGGTTATCACAACTAACTTCTTTTAATTCACATTTTCAGCAAAAAAAAATTATATTTGCTCTTGGACATAAATTATTTACTGTTTTCACAAAATTTTATAGTTTTTAATCAGTGAGAGTTATCCCATAAAGTTCCATTTCGTTCTAAGAAAATTATAAATTTTTAAAAAAACATTCCATTAAAAGCTTAATTTATAAGTTTTTTTTTATTATTTAATTAATGAATAGCATTTTTTATTTCCAGTTTTAATTAATCCCATACTACTGATTGGTACTTATTTTAGTTTATTATAAATAACACATATTTAATATTCTTCGAATTTTCTATGTTTAAATCGTTCAATTGATATTGTTGGTTAAAGTAATAAAACAAAATTAGTTAACGTTTAAAACATTTTCAAATTTTTCCCGATTACTTCTGATATAATTTTTCCACTCTTTTTATTGGACCTATCTTCACGACACATAGAAACCTCAAAAATAATTCGGAAGAAAGTTGTCAAGCTACTCCTGAATATTTGTTATGAAATTTTTAAATGATTAGTGCCCTTCATTTACTATTTAAGGGTGCATAGTACCCTGAAAATGATCAAACACATATTTTTTTTATTATCTTAAATCAATTCTACGAAATTTATAAACACATATGAAAATTTTCAAAGCTTAATTAAATATATTTCCGAAGTTATTTGATTTTATATTTAGTGACATGGTTAAAAGTGCAATTCAGTTTGGGCAAGTTATCATGCAAGTTAACGTTTTAAAATGACGAAATGATCTAGATGACCGTAGTCAAATGAAACACTGACTTAATCTTATTTTTTATCTTATTTACTAACACAGACTTAATCTTATTTTAGTGAGATATGAAGTGAAGTAATAATTGAACAGTGTCCATGACTATTTAATATTTTTCCAGTGTTGTTTATATTTTTTCAGTTATATTCGAAACACTAAATACTAATGCTACATAATACATTTTAAATACTATTAAATAGTAAGGAAAGAAATGCGCCTTCAGGTAAATAAATAGAGAACTCTAAAAGTAAAAAAAAATAGCTTGTACTTATGAAGTTGTATTTATTTTTAAGATACACGAATGGAAATTTAACTTGAAAAAAGGTTTCCTGTAAATTAAAAAATATTACAAAGAATAATTATTTGTTTATAAATATACTTGTCGTGATACAAAGTAAAATGTTCCATAAATAGTTATTTTTACAATTGAAAACTTTCAATCGCTTTTCTCAGTGTTATTTTATTTGTTTGCATATTGCTGCATTTAAACTGCTAACTTTATTTTTTATGAGAATATTATCAGATACATGTTTGCTAAAATTGTGCTTAGAATAAGTCATGAGATAAAGGACTTATGAAGGGCTTGTACTTATGAAGTTGTATTTATTTTTAAGATACACGAATGGAAATTTAACTTGAAAAAAGGTTTCCTGTAAATTAAAAAATATTACAAAGAATAATTATTTGTTTATAAATATACTTGTCGTGATACAAAGTAAAATGTTCCATAAATAGTTATTTTTACAATTGAAAACTTTCAATCGCTTTTCTCAGTGTTATTTTATTTGTTTGCATATTGCTGCATTTAAACTGCTAACTTTATTTTTTATGAGAATATTATCAGATACATGTTTGCTAAAATTGTGCTTAGAATAAGTCATGAGATAAAGGATTATAATTTTTTTTTAAATTCAAAAAGAGAATATGCGACTTTTAGTGCTTTTTTTAGTTTTTGTGAAGAAAAAAATATATAAAAAATGTCAATTTTAGTATCATCTAATATTCTATGCACAGTTTTATTTAACATATTAAAAGGAATTTAAAAACAAAATTTAGTGTCAAAAAAATAAACAATAAAATAGGACATTTAAAAACAACGTAACATTTAAAATAAAATTTATATTTTGAATTTATTAAAAAACTACGAAGAATTTTTATCTGATTTTGTCATTAACTGTATATTAAAGAGTATCATGCATCCAATATTTTTTTAAATATTGAACATACCAAAAATGTAAAAGGGTACAGTGTCTTTAAAATCTAATAAGAACAGCAACAATTCGAAAAGTAGTTCAAAAGTAAAGTTCTCAAGATTTAAAAAAACATTTTTAAATAAAAGAAAAACTCAATTCCAAGTCAAAGTGATTTTTTTCTTCCAATTCATTAAAGTCTTTTGCAAAAGCAATCCAACATGTCTGACGCACGTCTCGAGAACTTTCCATTTGAATGTGATCTACATGCAAAATAAAGTGTTCTTTTAGAGAAAAAAAAAAGCACACAGTTGTTAAAGATGCAAGTTGAACCGACGAGTAAAACATTTTTAAATTTACGATGTCATTTCCCCCCCTCTAGCCTACTTTCTTCTATTTATTTTCTTCTACGTGTCGGGGAGTTTAGAAACCGCGATTGAAAATGGCACCCATTTTACTTCTCTTAAATATACGCTGTTCCAGAACCGTAACTGAAATGTGGGTTTAGAATGAAGTGAAATGAACAAACGTTAGTTTCCTCCGTGTGTAATGCGTTTCTGTCTTAACAAGAGGTGTTTATGCAAAGTTATTTCCTAACGTATCCGAATTTAGATGTTGGAAAGTTAGTTGAATTTTTCAGACATTTTATTTTTTTTATAAAAATTTATTTGTAGGTAAATGAAAAACATTTTATTCTAGTGTTAATTTCAAGTTATTTATTCAAGTAATGTATAAAGTTATTGTTAGTTTCAAGTTATATATTTCCTAACGTATCCGTATTTAGATGTTGGAAAATTAGTTGAATGTTTCGGACATTTTATTTTTTTATAAAAATGTATTTGTAGGTAAATGAAAAACATTTTATTCTAGTGTTAGTTTCAAGTTATTTATTCAAGTAATGTATAAAGTTATTGTTAGTTTCAAGTTATATATTTCCTAACGTATCCGTATTTAGATGTTGGAAAATTAGTTGAATGTTTCGGACATTTTATTTTTTTATAAAAATGTATTTGTAGGTAAATGAAAAACATTTTATTAAAGTGTTAGTTTCAAGTTATTTATTCAAGTATTGTATAAAGTTATAGTATTCAAGTTATTGTTAGTTTCAAATTTGTTATTTCCTAACGTAACCGAATTTAGATGTTGGAAAGTTAGTTGAATTTTTCAGACATTTTATGTTTTTTATAAAAATTTATTTGTAGGTAAATGAAAAACATTTTATTCTAGTGTTAGTTTCAAGTTATTTATTCAAGTAATGTATAAAGTTATTGTTAGTTTCAAGTTATATATTTCCTAACGTAACCGAATTTAGATGTTGGAAAGTTAGTTGAATTTTTTTGGACATTTTATTTTTTTATAAAAATTTATTTGTAGGTAAATGAAAAACATTTTATTAAAGTGTTAGTTTCAAGTTATTTATTCAAGTATTGTATAAAGTTATAGTATTCAAGTTATTGTTAGTTTCAAATTTGTTATTTCCTAACGTAACCGAATTTAGATGTTGGAAAGTTAGTTGAATTTTTCAGACATTTTATGTTTTTTATAAAAATTTATTTGTAGGTAAATGAAAAACATTTTATTCTAGTGTTAGTTTCAAGTTATTTATTCAAGTAATGTATAAAGTTATTGTTAGTTTCAAGTTATATATTTCCTAACGTAACCGAATTTAGATGTTGGAAAGTTAGTTGAATTTTTTTGGACATTTTATTTTTTTATAAAAATTTATTTGTAGGTAAATGAAAAACATTTTATTAAAGTGTTAGTTTCAAGTTATTTATTCAAGTATTGTATAAAGTTATAGTATTCAAGTTATTGTTAGTTTCAAATTTGTTATTTCCTAACGTAACCGAATTTAGATGTTGGAAAGTTAGTTGAATTTTTCAGACATTTTATGTTTTTTATAAAAATTTATTTGTAGGTAAATGAAAAACATTTTATTCTAGTGTTAGTTTCAAGTTATTTATTCAAGTAATGTATAAAGTTATTGTTAGTTTCAAGTTATATATTTCCTAACGTAACCGAATTTAGATGTTGGAAAGTTAGTTGAATTTTTTTGGACATTTTATTTTTTTATAAAAATTTATTTGTAGGTAAATGAAAAACATTTTATTAAAGTGTTAGTTTCAAGTTATTTATTCAAGTATTGTATAAAGTTATAGTATTCAAGTTATTGTTAGTTTCAAATTTGTTATTTCCTAACGTAACCGAATTTAGATGTTGGAAAGTTAGTTGAATTTTTCAGACATTTTATGTTTTTTATAAAAATTTATTTGTAGGTAAATGAAAAACATTTTATTCTAGTGTTAGTTTCAAGTTATTTATTCAAGTAATGTATAAAGTTATTGTTAGTTTCAAGTTATATATTTCCTAACGTAACCGAATTTAGATGTTGGAAAGTTAGTTGAATTTTTTTGGACATTTTATTTTTTTATAAAAATTTATTTGTAGGTAAATGAAAAACATTTTATTCTAGTGTTAGTTTCAAGTTATTTATTCAAGTAATGTATAAAGTTATTGTTAGTTTCAAGTTATATATTTCCTAACGTAACCGAATTTAGATGTTGGAAAGTTAGTTGAATTTTTTTGGACATTTTATTTTTTTATAAAAATTTATTTGTAGGTAAATGAAAAACATTTTATTAAAGTGTTAGTTTCAAGTTATTTATTCAAGTATTGTATAAAGTTATAGTATTCAAGTTATTGTTAGTTTCAAATTTGTTATTTCCTAACGTAACCGAATTTAGATGTTGGAAAGTTAGTTGAATTTTTCAGACATTTTATGTTTTTTATAAAAATTTATTTGTAGGTAAATGAAAAACATTTTATTCTAGTGTTAGTTTCAAGTTATTTATTCAAGTAATGTATAAAGTTATTGTTAGTTTCAAGTTATATATTTCCTAACGTAACCGAATTTAGATGTTGGAAAGTTAGTTGAATTTTTTTGGACATTTTATTATTTTATAAAAATTTATTTGTAGGTAAATGAAAAACATTTTATTAAAGTGTTAGTTTCAAGTTATTTATTCAAGTATTGTATAAAGTTATAGTATTCAAGTTATTGTTAGTTTCAAATTTGTTATTTCCTAACGTAACCGAATTTAGATGTTGGAAAGTTAGTTGAATTTTTCAGACATTTTATGTTTTTTATAAAAATTTATTTGTAGGTAAATGAAAAACATTTTATTCTAGTGTTAGTTTCAAGTTATTTATTCAAGTAATGTATAAAGTTATTGTTAGTTTCAAGTTATATATTTCCTAACGTAACCGAATTTAGATGTTGGAAAGTTAGTTGAATTTTTTTGGACATTTTATTATTTTATAAAAATTTATTTGTAGGTAAATGAAAAACATTTTATTAAAGTGTTAGTTTCAAGTTATTTATTCAAGTATTGTATAAAGTTATAGTATTCAAGTTATTGTTAGTTTCAAATTTGTTATTTCCTAACGTAACCGAATTTAGATGTTGGAAAGTTAGTTGAATTTTTCAGACATTTTATGTTTTTTATAAAAATTTATTTGTAGGTAAATGAAAAACATTTTATTCTAGTGTTAGTTTCAAGTTATTTATTCAAGTAATGTATAAAGTTATTGTTAGTTTCAAGTTATATATTTCCTAACGTAACCGAATTTAGATGTTGGAAAGTTAGTTGAATTTTTTTGGACATTTTATTTTTTTATAAAAATTTATTTGTAGGTAAATGAAAAACATTTTATTCTAGTGTTAGTTTCAAGTTATTTATTCAAGTAATGTATAAAGTTATTGTTAGTTTCAAGTTATATATTTCCTAACGTAACCGAATTTAGATGTTGGAAAGTTAGTTGAATTTTTTTGGACATTTTATTTTTTTATAAAAATTTATTTGTAGGTAAATGAAAAACATTTTATTAAAGTGTTAGTTTCAAGTTATTTATTCAAGTATTGTATAAAGTTATAGTATTCAAGTTATTGTTAGTTTCAAATTTGTTATTTCCTAACGTAACCGAATTTAGATGTTGGAAAGTTAGTTGAATTTTTCAGACATTTTATGTTTTTTATAAAAATTTATTAGTAGGTAAATGAAAAACATTTTATTATAGTGTAGATTCAAGTTATTTATTCAAGTATTGTATAAAGTTATAGTATTCAAGTTATTGTTAGTTTCAAGTTATATATTTCCTAACGTATCCGAATTTAGATGTTGGAAAGTTAGTTGAATTTTTCAGACATTTTTTTTTCTTTTTAACTATTAGTACGTAAATGAAAAACATTTTATTATAGTACATTTACAGACATTTTATTATATTACAGACATTTTTTTTTATAAAAAATTTATTAGTAGGTAAATGAAAAACATTTTATTATAGTGTTAGTTTCAAGTTATTTATTCAAGTATTTAGATGTTGGAAAGTTAGTTGAATTTTTCAGACATTTTTTTTCTTTTTAATTATTAGTACGTAAATGAAAAACATTATTAGTAGGTAAATGAAAAACATTTTATTATAGTGTTATTTTATTATAGTGAATTTTTCAGACATTTTTTTTCTTTTTAATTATTAGTACGTAAATGAAAAAATTTATTAGTAGGTAAATGAAAAACATTTTATTATAGTGTTAGTTTCAAGTTATTTATTCAAGTATTTAGATGTTGGAAAGTTAGTTGAATTTTTCAGACATTTTTTTTCTTTTTAATTATTAGTACGTAAATGAAAAACATTTTATTATAGTACATTTACAGACATTTTATTATATTACAGACATTTTTTTTTATAAAAAATTGTTTAGTAGGTAAATGAAAAACATTTTATTATAGTGTTAGTTTCAAGTTATTTATTCAAGTATTGTATAAAGTTATAGTATTCAAGTTATTGTTAGTTTCAAGTTATATATTTCCTAACGTATCCGAATTTAGATGTTGGAAAGTTAGTTGAATTTTTCAGACATTTGATTTTTTTTTTAATTATTAGTAGGTAAATGAATAATATTTCATTATAGTTTTAGTTTCAAAAAAGCATTTACTACATATAAACATGTATTTAATTGTCTTGATTTAGAAAATATACAGGGTGATCATGTTCTTTTGGGCGATAGTGATTGGTTGGCTGTTTAACTGCACATAATAAACCACTATCCTTGTTATTAATTAAATATTTTGTTTGTAATATAAGCTAAGTAGTTGGTCAAAAGGGTTTTATTTTCACAAAACTACTTAATGTGGTACATCCAATGACCATCGCTCAATAACTGATTGACTACCCTATGTTAACTAAAGTTTTAAAACATATAACACATGGTGATAAGCATTTTTCATATTCGGTTTAAAAAATTGTGCAGTTAGAGTTGATGTAGACCTATTTTTCTGATTGGAAAATAATTCGAAAGTAAATTGTATTTGATTTTTAGAATGTAAAAATAATTACATTCCGTTGACAATAATGTTTTAGAATATACTATAATACTAATATTATACTTCTCTTTCAAAAACCGAGTAACCCACCCTCATCAATTTTTGTCTTTAATTAAAATACAGCAACACTTCACTAGCATTCCCGGGAGATAATTATCGCATGAAGAACCCCCAACCCCCCTACACACACCCATTCATTGTAAGGACGAATATATATTAGCGTATTTCTTGTAGCCAAAAACTCATAAAAGTTTAGCGCTTCTTTTTATTCATAGATGGCAGCATTGTCAACGATTTGCTTTAATATCCATTTTGCGGTAATATCCATTCAGTACAATGGCCGTAAAAGGAGCATTTACCACATAAATAATATATATGATCTTGGTTTATTTATCAAATATCATGTCAAAATATACTTATAAAGTATAAAAAGTAAAAAGCTATGACAATAAATTGCAATTGACTCTTAAACTTCACCCTTACTAATTGAGTTCCCCTAAAAAAAACTAATATAGAAAGTTGCGCATAAGCATTTTCTCACCATCCTAATCAATAAATTTGTCTTAACTTAATTTCTGTGGCCCCACATTTAAGCCAAGTTAACGCATAAAAGAATAAATAAAAATCGTTAATGCACTTTACCTGGTAATCTTTTTTTTAACCGGGCAACTTAGATTGTTGTGTGTATAGAAAAAACTAGTTGTTATATTCCATTTTTTTATATAATGACGATATCTTTTATAAATAGGGATATTATTTCAAATGCTACTACATATCATGTTAATTTCCTTAATTTAACTTTTTTTTATGAAGGAATTTTGCTTTAATCAGTTTTCAGTGTTTTGGAGAAATAATTATTTTCGTAGAAACAATTATTGAAGTTTCTAAAACCTTTCTAGGAAATTAGGAACTAAGAAAATGTATATTTAGCATCAAATTACTTTTTTATACATCCTAATTTTATCAATTTAAGGAACATGAAATTATTTCTAATTTTTTTTCTATTATTTCTAGAAAATATATTTAAAGGAACTAATTTTTAAATATATACAAGCAATTTTCGCAATTTTTTTTTCGCTGCTTTGAGTTTTAAAAAATTTGTACTGTGCATTTTTTTTTATAAATAATTGTAAATATGACATGATATTTACAATTTATTCATTCATACAAATGTATATTTAGAAACAAATTACTTTTTTATACATCCTAATTTTATCAATTTAAGGAACATGAAATTATTTCTAATTTTTTTTCTATTATTTCTAGAAAAGATATTTAAAGGAACTAATTTTTAAATATATACGAGCAATTTTCGCAATTTTTTTTTCGCTTCTTTGAGTTTTAAATAATGTGTAAAAAGCGTATGCTATTATACATAGTTGTATATATATAGTTATAAAGTTTTTTCTCCAATCATTAGATTAAAAAAAGCGTAAAATGGGGTATTTTAAGAATGTAAACACTTGGTGCATTAATAAAGAAAGTATGAATTTCTAGGCGTGATATCGTACATGGCATCAGTGACCTACAATAGAGGTTAAAACTGTGCATATTAGAAACTTAAATAACATTCTTTATAGAAGTAGCGTAATATTTGTTATTGTGTAAAAAAAGTTTTAATGTTTTAGATTTTTTTTTTAAATTTTAATACTATTTAGTGAGTATTTGAAAATTTCTTGCGCCATAATTTTATTTGATTTTATATTATATAATTTTCTTAAATATTGATTATTAATAATTTGTTAATTATTAATTGGATTGTGTTTTCTGAATGAAAAATTCAAAAAATAGTTATCAGCCACAAAAAGACCTAAGTTAAATACGAGACTAAATGTGATTTTATAATAAATATCATCAGATTACCTTTTAGCAGTATAGCACCGACGTTTATAATTTCTAATTATAAAATATATTTTTGAAATTACTAAACTGAAGAAAATGCATTAAATTTTCATGATGAAGAAATGAATAATCTAAACATGTGTTTTTGAAAGATTTTTTTATCTGATATGGGTAATATTTGTATGGGTTTTTTTAATAAAGAGTATTTATTTACCAGTCTTCCCTTTAGAATTATATATTATATTTTGTAACCAAAATATTAACTTGTATTTAAAAAATGCAAATGTAATTATAAAACGCATAGAGATTTCTCAAAATGTGCCCCTGGAGTAAAAGACTAAAAAGAAAATAGCATACGCTGAATATTTATTAGAACTTTCGACTCGTAAAATATTTGTAGTAATCATATCTAACATAATGTGTGATAATTAAAGTATAGAAATATGTAAATATCTAAACGTTAAAAGCAATTTTTTTTGGTTTTATCTATTTTCCTGGGTATTTAAACTTTGTTTTTATCTTAGTTTAAGCTTTCTTAACGATTACCATTACAAAGCTGAATAAATCAAATTTCTTTTTGAAATCTTTTTCCTAAACATAATTTGAATAAAATGCTGTAGAATTCTCATTTGCTCCACATACCAAAAACATTCAGAAATTGAATCTCGTCTAATCCCTATATTAAATTAAAAATTATAAAATTATATTAATAGAACATAGTTGTTGTAAATCTTATTTTAATTCTTAACGTATTTTCATTTTGCTGTTTGTCCACTGACTCTTATTGTGAAAATAGTTGGCAATCAAATGAATATTTTGCTATTCAAATTCTGTGTGTTCCAATTTTATAAAATATTGAAACATTTATTTAGTTATTATGTGAGAGTATGAAAACTACAGAAATTAGAAATATTGACTAAAAATATTCATAAAAGTGGTGAAAATAAATATCCAATCATAACGTTTAAAATTTAACTTTAAAATATATTTTAGTTAAAATTATTCTATTTTTAAAATTTGACTATATCCTCCCCTACCTCCCTTTTAACTATACTTTCGTATATATTTTTTTTTCACTAATGCTTATTAAAAAATCATACTAATTCCTATTAATGCACTCAAAACTGTTTATTTTTATTTTTAAAAAAAACTTCTATACGCTTCATTGAACACGTAAGCATTCAATTAGTCCCCAAACCCCAATTTTCTAAAGAATCGTAAACAATTACCAGCATGCTCATTTAACTTAACTGCATATAACAAAACTCCGTCATGGGCAAAGTGGTTTAACTCCAAACTTTACAAAATATCGATACATTTCAGTGAATGCATCGATCATATGAATAATAAATAACACATTTATTGGTCAGGTATTGCGTCCTCAAAAAAAAATCGTTAAATACACATTCACATTAGTAGCATACTATCCTAATGAGTAACGTAGGATATATTGGTCAGTAGTTGGCCTAGGCAATAGAGTACGGACTCGTGACCGGAGGGTCGTGGTCTAAATCTCGACATGAGAGCGCAACAAATTCGTTACCTGAGGTTAGCCAGGTTGTGCATTAGTATCATCTAAACAACATTCATCGAATATAGGGAATACGGCGCGTTAAATCTTTCGTTATCCAAACGTCAACACGAATTTGCAGGTGCTTGTTATCTCAGGTATGGTTACAGTCACTTGACCAAGCTACAAACATCCGAAGCAGCATTTCCGGATCATTCTTTCAGTACAGTTCTATAACCGTCCCCGACCTCCGTAGCCGAGGCGATGGACTTGACAAAAAAAAGTAAAATAACTAGTGATCTTGTGATCGGAGGGTTGCCAGCTTCCCTACAAAATACTAGAAAAGTCGTCCAGAACATCCGCAAAAATTAACGGCATGTATACGGGACTGGTACACGATAAATCTGATCAGGGTCCGAAGTCCCGACGTATATTGAAGGCGTTGGGTGCCAGTTCAAGTGTTTCCTCGTCATCCGACCATGGTTCTAAAATAACGAGGTGCATGTATGAATGTATGTGTTCCCGGATCTTTCCTTCGAGATAGACCCCGAACCGTCGCCAATAGCCCACTGTGCAGCTCTAGTGCGACGTTAATTAACCAAACCAAACCAAAACCAGAACCGTCCCCAATAGTCCCTTGTCCAGCTCTAGTGCTATGTTAATTCAAAACACCAAACCAACCAGAAACCTTATTTACATTCTATCACGCTTTGTTTACGTAAACATTTGAGGAAATAATCTTTAAAACGATTCACCAAACGCGCAGCAAACGGTCTCCAAACCCAAAACACATTATTTAAAAGACGCGGGAGACAACCGATACAATGACATGAGTAACGTGGTTCAATTCGGAACCCACAAAAAACTGATGCACCCCGTTGTTACCATCCGAATGGTGCATGTATCTTTCCCAGCTGGGACACGTCTATTTCGAGGAATCTCCATCGTTTTTATTGATTTTTTCACATATGAGATGTCTATTTTTAAACCCTCTCCATCGATTACGGAAGTAACGAGCAAGGATCCAGGTCTGGTTCCTTATTTTCTTTTGTTTTCCGGGGGGGAGTACCAGATAGGACCCTTCACTTTCGCTCTCTTTGATCCACATGTACCAGTTTGCGGGTTGGAATGGGGCCATTCGTTTTCCTTAGAGTAAGACATCATTTGTCAGATGTTGGGCGCTGATTTTGCGAGAGGAGTGTGCTTAGGGCGCTTGGGAAAACTTGATAGTTATCGTGAGAGGTTTTAGTTTAAAGTGGGGGATTGAGGAGTTCGATTTTGTGATTTTTTTTTTCTCTTTTTTTTTTAGATTGGATATAGCAAAAGAAATTTCTCGGACTATAAAACTTTATGAAATTGGGGGGAAAAGATAGTTTAGTGGTTGATATGATTTTATTCTGAAGATCCCAGAAGTGAGCTATTAAAGGTGGTAAACAACATATACAGTGTAATTGTTATTTTCGTGTATTGGTTCTTGTAAACTAATAAACTTATATTCATGTTTTTCTAGTATATTTGACTGGCACTTAGTACTCTCTGAACAAATAGTAAATATCTGGTTGTTTCGCATATAAAAAATAACAATAGTGTTGTTGTAGGATATTACGTTCAAGTATTTTAAGCACCTCTTATCCATAAATATTTTAACTATATTGTTGATATTTTTATAACAGATTCTTCATATGCATTCGTGTATAATCAAGGAAGATTTCACATAAATATAAAACATGAAATATTTTAAATGACTTAAGAAATCCATTTTATGAAGTAAATTAAATTATTTAAATTTACCATTCCACTTGAGTAAATTAACAAGTAATTGTCAACTATACTCTGCAAATACATATTTTCGACCATAATAAATGTTCGTGTAAACTTTCTCACTGCTTTCAATGTTATAATAAGTACAAATTCAGTCACTCCCTACCTAAACTATTAAACTAATTTCATCGTTATAAAATGTACAAATTCACTCTTAACATTTTGAATTTTTTTTTATTTTGCTGTTTCATTAAAGTCATGGTTGCGCATATTTTAATTTATATATCTTTTTGGAACACCAGCATGATCATTTTAATCTCGAACCACCAAGTTTAATTAACATTGTTTGCTCTTTTTGAGATAAATTTTCCTCACTAGTTGTAATTGAATACAAACACAATGGCTTGTACAAACATTCTCCATTGAAGTTAAATATCGTATAAAATATTCGCAGAAGAGTTTATTCCATATATAGCTAAACTTAATGAAACGTTTAATATATTCCTGAGAAGCTATATTCCATTAATTACTCAACTGATCTGATGATGTATTTATTTGAGCGATAAAAAGGCTCATTCCTGAAAGTGAAACAAAAACTTTTTGTATTACATCAACAAAAGCGAATACAAATAATCATTAAAAAATATAAAAAGCAAAGAAAACAAACGATTGTCCATTCGTCAATCAACTCGTAAAGACAAGACAATAAATAAGCAACGAACGAACAAGAAAAAACTACACACCCTTTCACTCCAGAACAAACAATTCCAATCACTTAAACTTCCAATCAAAACAACTTTCCTTTCATGTTTAGCAAAACAAAATATATCACTGTTTTACTTTAACTCCTCTTTTGTAAAAGTTTAAAAGTACTCCAGAAACCAAGACAAAAAGCAATTGTCAATATCCAAACCAATACAAAAGAACTCCACATTCACAGTCCCCAACTTCAATTAACATTCAAAGCCCCAAAGAAAACAACTACGATTTACACACACAATGCTCTTCAAAATGAGGTTAGCTTTCACATCTCCAACACCATCTACCCATTGTTCTGTTCATTTGTTTTTTGGATTATATCCACCAGTTTTAGGGGTCTTTCTCCATCCCCTGAAGTCACTGACTTCTTCGTTTCGAATCATTGATTTCTTGAGTTGTCGCTGTAAATCAATTTGTCTCGCCTGAGGTGAACACTGCCTGTGGTGAAAGTTAACGGGAAATTCTTGAAGGGAACGGATATTCCGGTATCGAAGTCTTACTCTTGGGATTTATCAATAAAATTGTCACGTTTGTGTTGGTAATAGGAAAAAGTCAACATTGGGCTGTGATAAGCGGGGTGGAAAAGTAAAAAATAGTGGAAGACTTAATTGTGTATCCGATAATATGCGATTATAAAAAAAATCCCTGTTTTTGTTATGCGAATTTAAAGATTATTGTGGGAAATTTAATTTACATTTCCAGCAGAGTTAAATATATTATTTGAAATCTCAGTGGAATTACAATTTCTTCTAAGCTATTTCTGCTTTCACAATATGATAATTATGTTTTAGTTGACAGAAATGTTTTGTATACTGCTATAGTCTAAGTAGTATAAATATTTTTTCAGACTCGTTAATACAAAAAGTCAAGAAATAAAAACAAAAAATTTGACTTCAGTTCATCATAGAATATTTTAATTACGCTTGTTTAAGAAATATCAGTATTTGAAAGCATCAGTATCTTGTATTTCTAAAAATCAAATTTCATTTTTTCATAACGAGTATTTTCCGTGTTAATTGATATTCATACATTTATTCATTTGTTCACCCTTCAATGAATCTAAGAATCAATAGACGGACACTAAACCTTTAAATTCCCCAAGTTCTATTCAGAACTTTGCTTCCATATGAGAGTATTGAGAATATTCTCAAAGCAGTCTTAGTACATTACGAGCTAACAAGAACACTTAGCTGGTCCTGACCAATCACATTCACGCTGCTCTTAGCCAATTAGACATAATGAAGCAAGTGAATGCCCGTGAGTGATTTTGATTGGGCACAACACTTCAATATTGCTGACGTCGATGAAATGAATGGATCTATTGGATGCTCATGGAAAAGGTTCAATAGCGTTGAAAGACTTCAAAAGATTTTGTCGTTAATAATAATAATACATGTGTCAAAAATACTAAATTTAACTACGCGAATCTATTGTTTGATTTCAGGCAAATTAAACAAATATTAAACTGTTAGCAATAAAAAAAAACTTGGATTAATTTTGCTGGTACATTTTTATTAATATTAATGCATTAACTAAGAATGTAATTCGTTTTTTTTTGCATAACGATGTATTAGTGGATAGATGTATTAAGTCATTATTTTTTGTACACACTGTTAAAAATGCATTATCATATTTAACGAAACGTTTACCAATTTTGACGAAACAGACGCCTGCTATATGCTTCTTTTAAATATTTCGTCAAACTGAGGATAATTTTGTTGTCTTTTTTTTCACAAAATTAATTTCGTCGAAAATGAAGACGATTTTAAATAATATAGTAATTTAACATCCACGAGCTGACTCAAACCGCATTCCTCTCGTACTTGAGTCCAACACCCTATCCACTCGACGAAGAATAATCAATTTAATTCTGACTATATAAGTATAAGAACCAAACATGAGCCGATGATCCGTAAGAGGGGTGAAAATAAATATGAGTAAATGACTTTCGTTCAAAATTTGAGGATTCTTGTTTCGTCAAAAGTCACGTAGTTCAATGACGAAACGATTGTCAAATATAACGAAAGTAGCCTGGACGATCGCAGAATTCTCAAAAATGATAGTGTAATTTTTGAGAGTGTATTTGAGGTTAAGAACTTTTTTGTTTGTAAATAGATTAAAAAAACGAATATTTTAAATGACCTTTACATGTGGTCTAGAACAACAAGTGTCCCGTAGACAACAAATGTTCCGAGATCTATTGATGGGCTTGGGAGACTTTTTGATCCATGGTAATATGGGGAAGAACTTTTAAAAGGCGTGTGGTCTGAAATATGCTGTTTGCGGCATAACAGGTAATTACACCTATTCGTAAAGATGACGTTTTGATAAAAGTTTCTACAGATCGTCTTCGGTTATACTTTTTAGTATTTTGACACCTGAATAACCCTACCCCGAATCTGCGTGCTTTAGGGAAGGATTATTAACGATCCCTCCGTCAGACAGTTACACGTCTTTTATTGTAAAATTAGTCATCCTTCCACAAAGCATTTATAACTCTTTTTCTTGCCGACCAAAACCAAATTCTTCCCAAAAAACAACACTTTAATTGGAATTTGACCACAACCAGTGCAACTTTTCTGTTACGGATCCCATGTGAAAAGGTTAACACAGACCACAATAATTTACCTATAGGGTGTATAGAATGTGCCGTGTAGCCGAGGCAGAAATCACTGACGCTAGTCGTATCGTATACCTTACAATAACGCTACCACATTTCTAATTCTGTCCAAAAAAATAACAAATTGTCACTTACCACGTCTATGCACTAAAGTATCTATGTAGTATTATATATACTTTATGTATGCAGATAAACTATGAGGCTTTGAATTTTTTATTGGTGAAGTATCTAAACTAAGTGATGATATGCCACCGGCTTTGTTAGGATGCAAAAAAACATCTGCTTTTTTCCCATAAAAGAAGTTTATACATATGCTTGTGGCAATACAAAAGAGAAAGATAACTCAATATGATTAATTTGACCACGTAACGGGATGCTCTCGTTTCCATAGCAACCCAGACATTTCTTTGGTTTGTATTTTTTTTTTAAATATTGGATTTCTTCGTCTTCCATCTTTGATAATAACTTCTTTTATATGTTTAGTAGAGAGTAGACAGTGGAGTAGGATAACGCACATAAATAGAAACATTGATGCAGACCGTTGATAAAGGATCGAGAATTCTAATTAAAGCATTGGATCTTGTTACTTTTTTTTCTTTATGAATAATGCATTTCTGTCAGTTTAAGGAAATGAATCGTATAAATTCTTTGTACTAATTATATCATATTTATTTTTATTAATACAGTTGAAGTATATAAGCTGAAAAAAAGAAAATGAGTACCTGAACATAATCGTTTTTATTTGAGTACAATTGCATCGTAAAAGAACGATGATGTACTCAAATTTTAGTAATCGTACTTTCTCAAAAATGAGCAGCATAATATAATATTGCAAATATCAGCTTCTGATCAAGCCATCTTAACGAAGCGACTTGACAAACTTAAAATAGTTGTTCAGATGGTTTTCCACATTTTTTTATGTCGATTGCTTAAATGGAAATTGAGTTATTACAATTCAATTATCTTACTTCCCATTAATTTTGCACATCTTTTCAACACCTTTATAACTTCTTCACGTTTCTCTGGTTTTACAACGAATTAGACCCTGCAATGCGGTGCCTAAGGATTTGGGTTCGATTCCCGATAGGTCTTGGTTATAATTGTCGATATTTAATTGAAAGTGATTTATGCAGGCAGCCTATGTAGGCAAGTAACTGTTCCTTTTAAGTCATTGTACTCATTTTTGAGTACATGCCTTTTCAAAAATGAAATTTTTGTATTCGGAGATATGGCAAGCAATAAATGTAATGAAAAATGAGTGCATTTTACTTGTATTTTAGTATCTATTTTTAGCAGTGTACCTATTCCTTTAAAGGGTTAATTTTGAGCCTTATTCTTAAAAAAATTTATAATTTTTGTACTATTGCAACGTGTTTACTAATCTCGCACACTTTTCAAACGAAATATATAATTTCCATCTTTTTTACTACTCGTGTTAATACGATATGGTGAAAGTCTGAATAAACTTAGGGTTTTTATATTTATTTCAACATAAGCAATCGTTTTTTTATGATATCCTTAATTTAAACTGTAACTATATTATAAACTACCATTTTAGTACGCAAGATAATAAAAATTACAAGCAAGAGTAAGATTTTTGTGACTAAATATATGTGAGGAAAATTTTATTAAACTTACAACATAAAGCTAATAACTATATAACTAAAAGAACTTAATAAAGTAGCATAAACCCTTTTTCGCCACAATGAGCCAAAAAACTTACTGATAAAATATTTGCGAAACCTTTCACTATACACACAACAGAGTCAATAACTATAAATAGCTTTTCAATCAAGGATTTGCCGCAATAAACCATGTAATCAAGAAATCGATAAAATTTATGAATCTCAAATCAATCGATATATATTCTTTCGTTAAGAGGACTTGGTACCCCAAAATCGATGAAAATGTAAAAAAAAAATTATTGATTTAAAATAACGCTTCAACCTTCTAGCATGTTTTCCCAAAGTTTCAAAACGATTGAATAAATATTAATCATATTATGAACGTTTTCTTCACTCCTTATCCAATGTGTTACATAGAGAAAGTCATAAACCTAATGTAAAAATGGTTATATCTAAGCAAAATAATGTCAATGTATCAAAGGATTGCTTCTACAGGACTGTTATAAAGATGTGTTACCTGCCAAACGCAAAATGTCAACGAAATTGTACACATCATCAACTAGTTCAGGTATCCCATAGATACATTTGTAAAGAAAACGCGAGTCAGTGTTTTTTTGTCAAATTTTGTATGTGAATACAACTAAAAATTATACATACTATGTAAAAGTCTTCAAAATCTTTAGGGTCAGACGGGAAATTAATTTACTGAAACTCTGTGTGTGAATTGATTTGCCCAAAAGACAATAGAGGAAAAGGCGGCGTACTGCAAAATCTCCTACTTTGCAATACGCCGCCTAATCAGGGATTTTGCACTCAAACTTGTAAATATTGCAATGCATAAAGAAAAAAAGTAATTTAAGAATAAATAACGAGTCACTTGTGCTGTAGGGTGCTTTAATTTTACAGTGAGTGTCATGTATAAAACCAATAAAAAAAATTTCAGTTTTCTCTGCATTACACTCAACATTAAAGCAAATTATATAAATATCTGCAGTCAATTTTTGTTTCATAATGTTCAGTAGTTAGTGGTTTGCCAAAAATGTATTACAAGAATAAAAATTTGCTGGAGAGTGAGTGATTTTATTGTGTTTTTAGAAATTTTACATGAATTGAATACTGAAAGTGAAATTTTTATTTAAAGTTGTAGCAAAATAAAATAATTATTATTTGTTATTAATTTTGCATAATTTGTAGGATATATATACGTTATTTATGTGAAAAAATATTTGAGTTAATTGGGACATTTTTAATAAATTATTTTCAATACTGAAATCTTTAAATGCATTTATCTCAGCTTGTGGTTTTCGTGAACATACACCTACTTAAAATACTAAAACTCAAACAAATATGTATGAATTATTTTGAAATTTTTTGAACCTGTACACAAAAGTATATTGAATAGAATTAGGGATTGAATTAGGAAAATATTAAAAACAATTTATTTAAAAAAATAAAATGTTTAAGAATTAGAGTTTTTTGGAAGAAAATGGACGATTTTTCACTAATTATTTTTTTCCTCCTAAACTAAAATACTTATGCAAAATCCGATCCCTAAAGTTATTAAGCATAACTCAATACAGCTTACAAAAAAAATTCAATGCAAAAAAATGAAATCTGAAGGAGAAGAAGCATTTTGAAAAATGCCTTAAATCTTCGAAAATTTAACAAAAATTTAATTTTTGAAAAAGTTTGAAGAAATTTCAAATTTTTTTTTTTCTAAATTTTCTTTCCTGAATAGTTTACATGTAGTCATCACAAAAATATTTTATATTATATCAAATTATAGAAAATAATTTTTGGCGTACCAAGTCCCGTTAATGAACTAAAACCTGAATATTTTTCAGATATAAAAATTACATATAAATTTATATATATATATATATATATATATATATATATATATATATATATATATATATATATATATATATATATATATATATATATATATATATATATATATATATATATATATATATATATATATATATGAATTTAGAATTTATAAGTACATAAAATAATACACCACTGGTAGAATAACACACAACTATGAAATGAACTTTCATATAAGTATTATGAATTCAAAATGGAAGTTTCCAAGTTTTCTTGATTCTCAATTGACATTGACACATAAAATATAGCAAAGGACAACCATTAAATCTTTAATCTGTAAATAAATAATAAAAGCTACAAATTATAGTCAACTGATATAAATGCAACCGTAGTTACTGGGTATTTTCAGAAATTCTTTTAAATATAATTGTTATACGAGTTTTTTTATGTAGCATTATTATTTCATAATTTTTTTCCTTTACATTGAACTAACTTACGCAGGTATCTGTGTTCTTGAAAATAAAACTAAAAATCTCACATAATAATAAAAAAAAGATAATTGCTCGATAATTGGTTCGTTGAATTAGCGTCACGCTTGAGCTTCACAATGGACTATTGGTAACGATTAGAGATCTATCCTGAAGAAAAGAACCTTGAACACTGATTCGTCATTTTGAACCATGGTCAGCTGACTATTTTATATATCGATAATTGGCTATTGATACAGTTATATGATAGTTTTATATATTTCCAAAAATACAAAATTATTCGATTTGAGCTAGTCAGAAATTAAATTGCTAAATACATAAAAGCTACCACTACTTAAATTCCAAACTACTACAAACATTTCACAGAAATCAGACGAATTCAAATAGAAACTTCCAAAGTTTACTTGATTCCAGAAACATCCCACAAAACATGCAACCCACAGTCAACAACAACAACAAAAGAGCCCAAAGAGCTCTTCAATCAGAGCTCCATGCCACAACGAACCATGTAATCAAGGAAAGGACAAAAGCTTGCCCAAGAGGATCATCAGCCAACAAAACCTTCTCCTCAACTAGGCATCATGAATACGAAATGAAAACGGCCGAGATATCTCCAGGTTATGAGATTCTCCCTTGCAAACTCCGAAATGTAAAAATACTCTTATTCTACTGATTTTGAATTCTTTATTCCTAAACTCTGAGGATAAGTGAGTTATAGATGCATGCAGTCCTGGCGATAGAAGAAAAAAAAGCGAAAATTTAATTATCGTGTTCCATGACGATGGTTGAAATGGAATATTAAATTTTTGAAGGCTGAATTATCGTTGTTTGAGAAAAATAATATCGCCAAGCTTGGTTGGTGTATTAATGTATTTATTTTTGGAGATCAATACCGGGTTCTTTTCGGAAAACGTTTGTTTTGTATTCGGTTTCTGTTTGAAAAGTGAAATGACATCGTGACTTCTGGCTGTATTTAGTATTCAGTGGAACGTTTCCAATTGTAAATCTTGTGCTTTAACTATTATTCGTGATAAATTATTTAAATAAATATTGTCGTGCAAGCGACTTCAACTAATCAAAAACTTTCTTTAGTGATAGTTTATTAAATTTTCATAGGATTTTTGCAGCTAAATATCGATGCTGTTTGAGTCGTATATAATCTTGTTTTGAAAGAAAGTCCCTCTGATGTTTATATTTGAAAGTATAGGGCGATTGTTTCAAAATTAGGTATTCCTAAACAAACATTTTCATTCAATTTTTCTGAAAATTATTATATATTATGTTTCATAGCATATTTATAGATAGCCCATTTACTTAATAGTTTCTATTGTCTATTTTCGAGTTCAATACTTATACCACGTTATTCGTTGGAAGGGTTCTGAGGAAAAACAACGAAGGTCCACTTCTTAGAAAAATTCATATATTAACGCTTTATTTTAGCTTCAGACATCTCTCACAAAGTACTAACCAATGAAACTCGAAAAACGATGGCAGCCAGTAAATACAAATAAAATATCAATATTCTGGGTACAAATAATGGAATAGGAAACATTGTTTTCCACTTTCCGTACAAAATCCATCCTCTAGACCCTTTATATATTAAAAAATATTGATAATTAGTATTTTATTTATACGATATAAGTGTTCCTATATTTGAAAATCATATTCACCAGTAGATTTCAAAGTTTAAGAAAATCGATCGACAAAAGTTTAGTCGTAGAATTAGACTTTACAAATTTTCAAATTTAAAACTTCGGGGTCAATTTTGAAAATAATTTCTAGTAAAACAATTTGTTTTTAAAAGAATGTATCTTAAATATAAATTGTCCGCTCTCACAATGAAAATAAATTTTGATATTTTGTCCAACTCATAAAAGGATTAAAAAAACGTATTGTTTTAACAGTAATTTAAGAGTTCTGTAAAGCTGCATACTTTTTAAAAGTTCTTACAGTGTTCCCTTTGCACTCCGATGTTCTCTCTAAGGCGCCAACATAACGACCAGTTCTTTTGTTTCCCTGTTCTTTAAAATAAACGAGATCTTGTGTTTAGAACATCAATCTTTTTTCAACTATTTCTTTTGCAAATATAAAACAGATTAGGATTTTTTCCCTTTATGAGTATAAAAAAAATCTGTGAAAAAGAACGTAAAGAGGAATAACTGTTCCATAGAAAGAACACAAATCGCAAAGTGTTCTTGGAGTGCAAAGGGTTAAATAAAAATAATTTTAAGTTATATAATAATATTTTTAAAATAACATAAAAATAATGTTTTGATATTATTATTTTAAATTAAATGTTAGATCATTTAAAAGTATTAATGGTACATTCAATGATAGCAATACAATAATAATTATATGGATATTTTCTTTCTTCTTTATTTTGTATCCCCTATTGGATTCGGATACGTTTCTGTTACAGTCATTCAAAAGAATTTAATTACGTATACGACACACACACCTCGAGTTGTTTGTTTGTTGACCGTCCCAAACTGAAAAAATATTTATTTTTTACCATGAAAATAAAACCGGGCGACATTTATTTGATTCTGACTCTCAAGCCAAGAAACGTGCACTGGATAAAGCGAGAAACGTCGCTTCCAATGACACTTTCCTTGGCGATGAAAAGATGCGGAAACCCGTCTCTCCCTTTGCAAAGATACCGCAGCCACATACAGATAGTTATTGCCTTTTTTGGCGAGTTGGATTTTGTGTTGATTGATATTGATTGGTGTCTCTATTTCCACGTGCTTTGAATGGCATCGCTGCAGTTTCTGTTACTATGTATGCAAGATAGACTTATTTTAAATATTGCTTTAAAGTTACCACTTTGATGTCCAATAAAAAAAAGTGTCTTGATGTAACTCGAGATTAAAACTGTTGACTTTGAGATGTTTATGTGTATGTATGACATAAACATTTCGCATAAAAACAAAATATCCAAGATAAAGAGATTTTATATATAAAGTTATTGCTCTGTCGTATAATAACATTTAGGAAAAAAAATTTAATATTTTTTTTAAAAAAGGAAACGGGTATTTAATGTATTTGCGATTAAAACTACTAAAATAATATCCAAGCGGAATAATAATTCGCAAAAGAGATTCGTTTTCAGGTAAAATATATATTTACAAATTCGCAGTAAAATGCAAACATTGCACTATTAAAATCTCGTAAGTAAAATAATAAAATTTCTTATTCAATGTAATTATGTATAGAAGTGTTTGTTGTTGTTTTTTGCATTTAAATGATCAATTTATTTCATCAATATCTAAAAGGTTTTTTGAACATTGTAACTTATTTGTATTTAGAAATTTTAAAATATATGTCTTTTAAACTTAGTTTTAATGAGAAAGTTAATAAACAAAATATACTACATTAAAATCAATAATTTGTTTAGTTGAACTTGTTTATAAAATCGGTACGGGAATCGACGCAAGGAATTGTAACCTTAAAAACGACATTTTTGATATCCCTATAACTCTACGGGTAATCGGAATATATTGATAAATTGCATATCACCGTGTAGAAGAAAGTTGGATGTATCGAATGGGCGTTTGTTACCCATTCCCCCCTAAGTACCATGCGGAGAGGAATGTCGCTCTTGGCTGCAGTAGGCGCTTCCGCCCCCATAACTCCACGAAGAATCAGTATTTAGAAATAAATGACCTACCATCGTATAGAGTAAGGTAGACCGCGTCAAAAGATTGGCCATTTATCTACGTGCCCTTATGAGCTTTATATCAAATGGATAACAACAGTATTCACGAAGCATACCTTACAATGCGATCTGTAACTACCGAATGTTTATGTATTGTACATTGATATGTGTGCAAATAGATATACATACAAAATAATTAAGAGTGGGTGTATGCAGTCTATGTATGTTTAATAAACCTCCATAATTCAAATAACTCCCATAAATTGAGCTATCTCGCCCTTACGAATAGTTCAGAAAGTAAATAAAACTTTTAAAATAAAATAACTACAAATAATTCTGAAGTGATAATGCAAGCATTTTCTGTATAGTTTATTGATATATGTGTAAAGAAATATACAGATTATTAGGTATAGATATAGATATATGCAATTTCCATGTATATTAGATTATTATCAATATTTACCCGTATTCATCCCCTTTCATGACCATTCATATTCATTCATTTTTTTATTTAATTGGATTGAAAATATTACCATACGTATACAGTTTTAGCACCTTGGCAATACAAAGCAATACTTGTTGCATTTGAAAAAATTAATAATTAAAATACAATAACCATATCAATCGTAAATTTTTCGGCGTAACATATTCATAAAAAAACATTTACTTGTTAATTTGTGTAAGTATAAGTACGCAAGTGTTAATAATTGAGGGGCTGACATTGGGAGGACAGTAAGTCACAAATTTTGAGTTTTTCGTTGTTTTTTTTTGCAGAAAAACAGTAAACGCTCAAGCCAATAGCATGGAATAAACAGTAAGTCAATCGGCAAAATGGTTTAGTTTCTACGAGTGACGGAAGATGGCACTTGCATGTAGTCCACGATACTTGTAAAACTCATTTTTTGCTTCCCCTGTAAAATTTACTTTTTGTGACTTACTGTCTTCCCCATGTCAGCCCCTCAATTCAGAACTAAGATTAAAACATTTTGAAAAATATATTAAACAATTGCTACATTAAAATTACTTCAATTGTTGTTTTTCGAAATCAAAATACATTTTTTCCCATGTACTGACAACTCATGATATTGTAATCGTTAAAACTACGTTATTCTGAATAAACGACCATATAAATGGAATAGATTTATCCCATTTTATAGCACTAAAATTTTACGAAAGATGTAACCTATATCAGTTACAGTTACACGAATAAACAATCACTGGAGAAATATAATTTAAAGAAAAGGAGTGATATATATATATTGGCGTTTCCAGTTCTATTTGAATTTTTAAATGGTAATTTTTTTTTACACCCATTGATTTTTTTATGAGTTAATCAAAAAATAATTAAATTATAAAAATACGTTCACGAAGCATGTTATATTCCCATGCCCATAAAAAATACAGTTTAAACTACTCTTATAGAAATAAATTTAAATTACAATTTAATGTAAAATACTAAAATATATTTTAATTTTGATATTCTAAAGAATATTTTAAAACTGACCCTATTGAAACTGAAATTCCCCCTGTTACCTTATTAAAAATGTTTAAAGATCACCCATTTTGCTGAATAATTGTGTTACAAATACTATATTTAATAATATTAATTGCAATCAATTTAAATTCACAATCTCTTTTGATTCATTGGAATATATTCGCGCTTCTAAACTTAAATAAAAGTATTTTTTGTGAAATGCCTACTTTTAACACTTTGCACTCCGCGAACACTTTGCGATTTGTGTTCTTTCTATGGAACAGTTATTCCTCTTTACGTTCTTTTCAACAGATTTTTTTTTATAATCATAAAGGGAAAAAAATCCTAATCTGTTTTGTATTTGCAAGAGAACAAGTTGCAAAAAAGATTGATGTTCTAAACACAATATCCTGCAGTTCTCGTTTATTTTAAGCAACAGGGAAACAAAATAACTGGTCGTTATGTTGGTGCCTGAGAGGCGTCTTACGAGTGCAAAGGGTTAAAATATCCCATTTATTTCTAACATCCCAAACGGTGTTGTCTCGCAACTCCAAAATTGTTCTTGGCGGCCATAGAATCCGCCATTCACGCCAAAATTAAATCCCTTCTGCGACAACCCTGGGACTGTTGGGGGAAAAGCAGCATGGTACTAGTGTTCCCCATCGTAATTCCAGTTGTATCCCGCCGTACTGGAGAAAGCCGGCCTTTGCCTAGGACTCCCTAGGATATTTCAGCGGAAAAAGTGAACCAACGCGAATTGAGAATTCGGAATAAGTGATTATCTTTCCACTGGATATTATATTTGGAAATATATTTTAAGTTAGTACATGTTGATTTGTTGATGTTGCTTGTGTAGTTGTGAAGAAAACCGTGCAAGGTTTTTGTTTTTTGTAAGTGTTGTATATTTCAAAAAACAACATTGGGAAGAAACGGAAAGTACACTTCGCAAAATGGATTAAATCGGGTAAGTTTTGTATGTTTTTCAGATTTCTAAATTAGACAATTGAAATCTATTAAAATTCGATTAAGATCTATTTAAAAGTACAGCACATTTTTACAAGTATATTTCGCAAAACATTTTATTATAAATGCGCAACAGTTTCTGAATTTAACAGGAAAATATGTATTTATATTCGTATGTAAATAATTCCATTAAAAAATATATAGAAACAGAAATGTTAAATTATTCAGTATGGTAAAACACTTTAAATGAAAAAAAGTATGCTAACGATATTATGCTAACGATCGTAAATAATAGATTCTACAAAGTTTTAAATGAAACAATTTAATATAATCTTATTAATGGGTACTTCTATTTGTCTCATTTTAATTTTTATCTTTTCAAATGAAATCAGTGACATTTTGCACAAAGTTCTAAAATCTAATTTCCGGTATTATTTTGTATTTAACTTTAAAAATTTAGCTTCTGCATTTAGGTGTCTATTGTTCTAAAAACTTGACGCTAGTTTCAAATCGACTTTAAATAATTATTCATTTTTAATCTGAGGGGATTGTGATACCATATTAACGACATTTTTCAAACTTTATCTCAAAGAAAAGATCTATAATACATTTATAACAGACCTATGTGTATTTTAAGCTTTAGTTGGAATTGCATGGTTATATATCATAAAGTTTTGATTACGAGTCGATATAAGCGGACTATTTTCTGGATCTCATAGAACCAGTACTAACAATACTGCGTTATTAACATCTTCATGTCTCTAAAGTCATCCAAGTACCCGTCATTTGTTATGACAGTTGTTACGAATGCAAGGTTAAGGATCACAATCGCTGTTGTTGTTTTCTATCTTTTGTTAGGCAATTGGAGATTTATATCGATACTGTACCATGTAGTTTATAATTATTATAAACTGTTTTTAAAAATAATGTATTATACGTTATGACTTTTCGGGCTTCAAAACCAGGTCAAATTTATGATAAACTAAATTAAAATGAATTTAATGTAAATATCAAAAATATAAATATTAAGAAACAAATTATAAGCACCTTTACAATAATCTAATTTACGAAAGTGGTAAAAGTAAGTTGTAAAAACCGCAAAACTTGATTTTGTCTCTATTTTTGACTATATATTTATTTCAATTTATGGAAATTTTAACAATAAATATATATTTAAATTTAATAATAAGTACTTATGCATACAGAAGATGCATTTAATAATACTTATTACATTAACGTATTAATAGAAAAACTAATTACATTTTTAAAGCTGTTATAATAAAAAAAATGCAACTCGAAATATTCAAAATAAATATATTTCTTTGTGTGCTACAAACTAAAAGCGAATTCTATTAATTTATTCTTACAGTAAGCGTCGTCTAACTATTCCAAAATACTCTTCAGTTTTAATTTGAATATTGATATCTGTTTAATCAATAATTATTCGCAGCTCTATTTGAGAACACTACACCAGTTCTAAAATATGTTAAATATCAGCTGTTACCACTGCTAAACTACGAAATCTGGTTAGCTTAAATGTGTATATCATATCTTTAAAAAACTTTAAACTCCGATATCGATATTGTATCTTTCAAAATCCATCCTATAATAACCTCGTATAAAAATATGTTTCTGCATTTGAAAGATAATAAGTATATTTTAAATAACGTATAAATATTGATATATTAAATTTATTTTTAAAAAAAGTTTAAGGATGTTTATAAATGAAATTCATGCTGCACTTTAGTTTGCAAAAATTAAATAATTTTATAAATATTGTGTGGCTCCGGGTAATTGGCGGTTAGGTAACGCCCATCAATATTGGTTTCAGCGAATTAGTAAAGGAATTTCAACGCGTCGACCAATTGGCTTATCTAAACCATGTAAACAAAAGACGTTATAGAGGCCAATTAGCTGGACCTGAAGTATAATGACAAAGTGTCATACATTTCCACTTTCACAAATTTCTATATCTAAGAGTATAAAGAATTAACTGGAATTACATAGTGTAAATTTATATGTAATAAATAAATTGAACAACATGTTTAGAATTCTAAAAATTTAAATGCTAAACGTATTGAAAATTGATGATTCTTTCCAAATTAATTTTATTTCGATGATGTAATTGTATGAAATTAGTATTTAGGTAGGTACACGAGTCATAATCATCATCATCAGCGAAGTAAAAATTGAATTTTCTACAACATTTCAAATATAGTCCCCTGTTTTTAAATATATTTTAAATCCATCATCAAAATAATCTGATTATTTTATTTTGTCTTCAAACTTTCTAAGTATATAATAATATAATCCACGTAAAAGCATATTTCCTAATAGAGTCGCCTCAACAAGACCCATAATTGAAAATTATGTTCATTATACTATTTTTAAAAATGTCAATAAAAGAACTTCAAAGACTCTGCTTTATAATTTAAAAATCCCTCTTTTTATATATATTTTAGAAGATCAAAGATTTAAGTACTTTGTGAAAAGATATTAAGTATTTTTATTAGATGCTCATTTAAATTTTCTTGTTAATTAAAATACTTTGTAAAATCATTTATTCAGGGATTTATTGTCAATATAAAAGTTATAAAAGTTACGTTCAAATCCCTTTTAAGAAAAAAAAATAGAGAGAATAAAAATTCGCCTAATGAAATATTAACTTTTCTTTGAACTTTACTATTCACTAGGAAAGAGTATTAAATATAATTAATTTAAATAATGTATTTTGTAAAAAGCCTATGAGTACATAATCATGTAGGATAATTGGAATATTTCAATTAATATAACATTCTCAGAACAAAAAAGATTATTTTTCACTACAAGATTTGCTTTATGTGTGTACAAGATTTGTTTTAAGTATTACTAAAAATAATTTATATATTAACATTCATTAGCTAAAATTTTAAAATTTTCAGAGCGAATTAATTTTTGTATATAATTCAAAAATTTCAAATCCATTCGAACTTCAGTTTGAATGCAAAGCATAAAGCTTCGATTATTATATAACCAAAGGGTCATAGATTGCTAAAGTGAGTAACTCAGCTAAAATAAAAACACAGCAATTGTTAATATGAAAAGATACAATGACTTTTTAAAAAATGTGAATGCATTGAATGAAGTCATTAATAGAATTTCACCATTAAAATCAGTAACAGTTAAATTGGTAATAAAATACTTTACGGCAGTAAATAACATTCAAAACCCCCTTATTTAAAAAATTAACAAATTAAAGAGAATATTACGTTAAGGTACTATTCTACTACGTTTGTAATTTTGCCGATAGAATTCTATGACGGTTAGTATCATTAATAGAATTCCATCAGTAAAATCAATAACAGAATTACATCCCAGTATAATTGGTAACAAAATTCCATCAGTACAATCACGCTAACCTAATTCAATCCGTAGAGTCAATAACATGATTTCATCAGTAGAATCGACCAGTGGTGGCCGAATGGGGCGGGCATGGGACTTATATATGAGTGTGGGCTCGAACCCCAGAAAGTGTATAACTGTCTGGTTATAGGAAGGTTATCCGAATCGTTCCTTATACGCTCAACAAACACTGTCCATTCTATGTAGGGGATCAGTGCACGTTAAATCCATCGTGGCTCAATATCCTGGCGCCTATCGAGGTTGAGTGGGGGGAAAAGCTTAAAATTACGAGTCAGTGTTCCAGATTCTTTCTTTCGGAATATATCCCAAACCGCCACCAATACCATTGTGAAGCTCTAGTACGACTTTAACCTTAAACCTAGGGCAGCATCTGTCCCATAGATTTTACAGGTCTAACGATGGACTTGGGACAATTTTAGCTACGGAAAGAGGGAAGAATATTTAAAGGATTTGAGGTCTGAAGTATGCTGTCTGCAGCAGAACAGGTAATTGTAATGTTTCGGACAGGTGAGTTTTTACTAATGGCTCCTGCAGATCGTATTCAGATTCCCATTTCAATTATTCAACCCCTCAATTGATCATATCGCCATCTGCGAATCTACCAGCTTTGAGGAAGAATTGTCATCGATCCGGCCGTCAGACAGTTGCACGCCTCTTATTGTAACTAAAGTCGTTCTTACACAATGCTTTGAGATTTTCCTGCCTCCCAATTCGATATTTTCTCCCCCGTTTGTGAATTAGATGCAGGGCGACTTTACTTTTAACTTAACCAACTTGAAAGTTAATACAATCAATCAACTGTCCAAGCAACTATCAGTAGAATAACTAACAGAATTCTGTTAGTAGAATCACACACATCAGTATACATTACTTTCCTCAACAAAAAAGATCCCAACGATAAAATACTACTTCAGTGTTCACCCTAGACGTCTTTTGATGGGCGGTCCGCCCTGCCCGCCGTTTTTTCATCTTGATAGCGCCCTCATGCCAATTTTTCAAAAATGCCGCCCTCTTTTGAAAAAATCCCGACCCTCTTGCCCTTTTCAGTCAAGCACAAGCGTCCTTGCTTCCCTAACTGTGTTTAAAAAAGGCATCGATTAAATTTTTTTTGTGTAAATTGGAATTAAGTGAATTATGACAGTAGCAAAACAAACTCCTTTTTAACTACGTGTGTTGTGCAATCGCAATGATTCCGATATTTCGAGCCCGGGGCATTCTACGAATCCTATTGGTTGCATGTGCCCACATAGGAAATTATAAGTTTTTTTCTGTGTTTTTTTTTAAAGAGAAGATGGTTTAGAGCGTATTTGCAAGATTATGCATTTTTTTTTTTACCAAATGTTGGATTTCAGTAGCTTTTTCATCAGTTTTGTAAGGAGTCTGATTAGAGCTACTTACAGATTTGGTTTTTAAGGAAAACATTAATTTTTAAATGTAAAATTCGAGATAGGCTTCGAACCGTCAACACTAGCCCAATATGCAGCTCTAGCACCATGTCAACCAATAAATCGGAACTTTTTTTATTTGGTCACGGGTCCGATGTGTCAACGGTGGCCACGCCCATACCAAACTTTTTTCTTAAAGTGCCCTTTTAAAAACAAGAAGTGCCTTTTCAAAAACAGAGTGCCCTTTTACTACCAACAGCGCCCTGCCCCTTTTTATTTTTAGAGTAAACAGTGCTACTTACACTGCAAAACAGTGCTACTTACACTGCATCGTAAATGAGCGATGACATACTCAAATTTAAGTAATCGTACTTTCTCAAAAATGAGCAGTGTGATTTATTATTGCTAATCTCAGCTTCTGTTCAAGCCATCTTAACAAAGCGACCTGGCAAAATAAAAATAGTTGTTCAGAAAATTGTTTTCCACATTATTAGATGTCGATTGCTTAAATGGAAACTAAGTTATTACAACTCAATTATCTTACTTCCCATTCTTTTGGCACACCTTTTTAATATTTCTTCTGTTTCTAACTTCTTCACGTCACCCTGGTAGTACAACAGATAAGACACTGCACTGCGATGTCTTAGAATATGGGTTCAATTCCCGGTCTTGGTTGCAATTGTTGCTATTTATCGAAAGGAATTTATGAAGGCAGCATATGTAGGCCAGAAACTGTTCTTTTTATTCATTGTACTCATTTTTGAGTACATGTCTTTTTCAAAAATGAAACTTATGTATTCGGAGCCATTATAAGCATCAAATGTACTCAAAAAGGATTGCATTTTTACTTATTTTTGAGTACCTATTTTTAACAGTGCAAATATAAATTCCATCACCAAAAATCCAAATTAACCTGCACAAACCAATCTCATTACCAAACACAACACACTGAAGTACCCCAATCACCGAAAGTCACCCTAAAATACACCCCGCACTCGATTCACCTACCAGTTTCAAAGACTCAAATCTAATTAACAAAGGACTCTCTCATTGTAAAGCAATCAATTCCAGTATATCCCCCCATCAGACCATAATTAACCCCCCTCCCCGAATCTTCATCAGAGATCTCTAAGGACAACGTCAAATGCCGTTGTCTTTTTTTTAACAAAGGAAAGAGAATCGTCCCCGCCCTCATCTTGGGTACATGCATTCGGTTATCCGTTTGGAGTCATCAAATAATGATTTCTCTTACAGCGTGTGCGACTTGAAAGCGAAGATAGGCTGCAAGTCGCTGGGTTTGGCATCCTGCCGAAGTAAACGCCCAAGTGTTGTTGTGGCCCAACGAAAGCGTTGAGACTTAAAAGAGAAAATATTATCCTAGAAGCCGGGGGGGGGTGGGAATTTACGGTGACTTCATATGAGGAAAGTAGCTTTTCGAATTAAATCTTGTAAAATGGAATTGTATCCAGTACAGCGAATTTGAGGTTGTTAGTAGAATTGTATCCAGTACAGCGAATTTGAGGTTGTTAGTAGAATTGTATCCAGTACAGCGAATTTGAGGTTGTTTAGTATTTAGTATAGCTAGCAAACATTTTTGTGTTGCTGGAATATAATCTATTTAATGTAGATGTTTAAACTCATAGTATGTTCCTTATACCATAGAAAATATATCATTTTTACTTTAATATATTTTTATATTTCTTATTTGGTTTTTATTGTAAAAGCAACTTTTACAATTAAATTTTTTTTTAAAAAGACACTCAATGAGTTTTTAAACTGTAAACTAGTTTTTATTGATTGTACCTTTAAATATTTTTCCTATAGACTTGTTTTTAGAATTTAAAAAAAATCTTATAAAAACTAGTTTGTAATTTATATTTTAAATAGATTTTAAAAATATATTGTAAAATGAAATATGTTTATGAATTTATAAATTCGGCGCTGTTTGTTGAAAAATCTATGGGTTCCAAAGTCTTTCAAATGTCAAATGTTCTTGAAACTTACCATTCCAAAAAAAAAAACACCAAACAAGAAGATTCCAAAATTGTAAACCCAATGGTTTATTACAGAAATATCAACGTTGAAAAAAATAATAACTAGCCATTGCAGCACTTGCCCGTGGTTACACTTACCCCGCATTACCCTATAATTGTTATCATTATAAATGAATACATGAAATGACCAGTGTATTATGAATGGAATAACTAATGTATTAAATAATGTAATTCATAGTAATAGAAATACAGGTTCATATTAAAAAAAAATATTATTTTATTTAAATATGTAAATATGTTGCCTGTCACTAAAAATATTTTCTGCTCCCCCCGCCCCTTCTATCCCCCCCACCCCTTCATAATAAATATATACTACTCTTTTTTTTCACTAACGAATATAATATTAAAAATTCAATAGAGCGTGAATAATTCTTGAGATGTGTTATTTAATTGTCGATGAAAGAATTTAATTAAACGGAAGAATTCCATCTTCTCGTTTTAAAAATCGACTTTTGTAAAAGATAAATATTCTCGATAATTAACTGTACTCCCTGTCTGCACTTGGAACGGATTAAGTTATCAAAAGTTATGAAAACTTTATAAGACTTATTAAGCGCTTGACCGCCTTCTAATTTTGTAAGTTAAACACAAATTAACGATATTCTGTGATTTAACATAATTATGTATTCAGTTTAATCCATTATATAATCAATTTTTTTATAAATGTTTTGTGTATCGATCATATATAATGACAAAGCAATAGCAAATGTCTTTAAAATATTTTCAAAAATTTTGTTTTAAAATAATTCACAAAAAAATTAAATGGGCTTCCTAATGTGTTTGTAATAATTTAAAGTTTATAATAACGTCACTTAGTTACTTACTTCAAAAATGCAGTGTTTTATATAAAAAAGTTTGAACATTTGTATCATAGATCTTTAATTTTCCCCTTACTTGCCTTATAAGAAATATTTCTGCAAATCATCAGAGCAGTATTAATTCATGCAATGTCGATGAATAAATTTTTATTTGAAATAAAAAAAAAATTACAAATATATTTAAAATTTCTTTGGCAAATTCTATTGTTTCAAATCATTAAATTTGAATAACTAATCTTTTCGATAAAAACCAAGTATTCAGAATATATAAAAAATGGAATTGACATGACAAAACTTTAGTGTGCATTTCCGTAGAAAAATATTAAATTAAATATTAAATATGACTGCAACGATTTTCTTTATAAATACAAAAGTAATATATTTGAAAAAATAATTAAGCACAAAAATTTTATAAATTTAAAACATTTAAAGAAAATTTCTTATTAGTGTAACCTACATATTTTCAATTTGCTTGACCAACCTTGTTGGCTTTCGATGTTTATATTTGTATTAACTTACTTCATTATCAAAACACTTTTCAAAGAAACATATATTTAGCCACATTTAAGTCAAATCTATGCCAGCGTTTTACAGAAAACTTCAAAAAGTTGAAATAGAAAAAGTTGCCTATAAAATCAAACTTAAAGAAAATATTCCTAGAATTTGGGAAATGATATTAAGTTAAAATAAAATAATTTTTAAAAAAAACGAAAATCCGACTTAAAAAAATGCACCAAAAAGTAAAAAACATTTTTTTAATTTTATTAACAAGTTGAAAAAATCGAATTATTTAATATCAATTTTAAACATATTACAACTTTATGAAATCGGCGCCAAAATTTAGGTACGTTATTTGTATATTAGCACCAACTTAAAAACGTTGTCATAAGCATAAAATTAATATTAAACCATTCAATTTCTTTAATTTATTAATAACATAAAAATTATTTTTTAATTTTTAGCTCATTTTTCTTAAAGTCGATTTTCCTTTTTTTAATAAGATTTTTTATTTTTCCCATCGTTATGCAATCTTTATTCGACAATTAAAATATTTTGAAATCTGAGTAGGTAATTGTTAAAAAAAAGTCCAGTTAATCGATATTTCTGCATATATAACAACCGAAAAACCGATTATTTTTTTTAATACATAGTACAAGTGAATTTTTCTTTATTCAACAAAAACAAATTTGAAATTGGACGATATTTTTGTAAACTGTCCGGTTATTTGAGAATATCCGAATAGTTAAATGCCGGATAATAGGAATTTTTTCTAAAGGTGCCCAAGTGACACATCCCGTATTGAACAAAAAAATAATTTTTCCAAATATCTGAATTAAAACAGAAATCTTGCGCGAAAATACATTACAAAAATTGCATAACAGTCGAATTAATAACAGGTTTCCTTTGGGCCGCTTTGGCGGTTGTTTGGCGTGCTTTTCATTCGTTTAAAAAATAATGCGATGTTGCTACAGCAATTTTTCTTCCCGAAAAATCCTTAATTACAAATAAGATTTTTTCTGTAACATCCCTATCCTTTTCCGTTAAAAAAAAGCAAAGGCGTAATTAGCCTTGACTAATTCGTTTTCTAACCCATTAATTATTCTGAAGCATGCGTGATGGCTACATAATATTATGAGATACATAATATTATTACATAATATTATTACATACATATGAGAATCCAACAGATCTCGAATTAATCACTACTTCTTTTCACCCCACAATAGATTCTCATTAGGTGAAATGTAAGATAACCTTTAATGAGGAACAAATAAGGCTGCAGCGCATAGCTAAAACCCTTGTCTCCAGGTGTTAATTTAGTGCTTATTTCAACAAACTACGTGAAGCCTCTGTAGTGGTGGTGCTTATTGCATTGTGAATATCTAAAGGAATACATACAAATCCAATTGTATTGTCTCAAGTGTTCCCTTTATTTATTGCAGTAATACGAGAATTTAAAGACGCTTTTCCATTAACTGTTTTAAGCATATCAGGACAGTATTTAATGACATAAAATAAAGTATTAGAATAAAAGATATTTTTAACTTATTTGATAAATATTGCGAATTTTTTAATAAACCGATTTTTTTTTTAAATTATGTATTTCCTTTAAGTTTTAGTAATCAAGTATACCCATGAGTATGAATTCTTTGCTAACAAATGAATCAACGTTCCTTACAAACAAAATGATACCCATCGTTAAATTCTTCGCGAATTTGCTATTTACCATATATATTATTTTTGTAGTAACGATCCCTTTCACGGCCCTTGTACACGATGGATCTTAACACATGAGGTACCAAAAGAAATGAATTTTCAGGAGCAGTGACGAATCGTACTAAATCTCCTAAATATCAACGTTTTTTTTTAATACGTTAAAAATAATTCATTTAAATTTGTTTTTAAACAAACCGTTGATCATGCTGCCATCTATGAGCAGAAACATTAAACTTTTTATGATATTTGACTATGAGATATACGTTAATAAAATATATTTCGCTCTTACAACGAATGGGTGTGGGGGGAAGGGGGTCATGGGATAATTATCTCACGGACATGCTAGTATTACTAAAATATAAACTTAAACGAACAATTTATCGTTCTAATTTTTTTTTAAATTATGATGTATAGTAAAAATATATTTTTAAATATGTTTACAATGTATCAAGTTATACAAGGTTTAAATGGACACGAAGGCTTCAATAAAAATCTTAGTATCAAATTGTTTCAAACTGGATGTTTTAGATTAAAATTTATTAAAAATATTTCCAACTATATTTCAAACATTATAAAAACTTTTCACGAGCACTTATTTAAATATTTTCTAGGGAATCCCACTTTTGACACTCAGCGCTTGTCGAATATTTGTCTTTTTCAACGAAACCAATAAATAGTTAGAATAATTTTCTGTCCTGGTAGTATCTGCAATTTATTTAGCAATACATTCAATTTTTAAAGTCATAAAAATAATCCATATTACTACCTTACAAATGTATTTCATTGGGTATTATTTAAATGTACCACAATATAAAATTTATATTAAATTAAAAACATCTTCAAAAAATAGAATTTAAATTATTTTAAATTAAAAATAACTTTATGATGTTGGTATTTTCTTTGTTGACCAAGCTTTAATGAGGTCTCTGTTTTATATCGACCTATCTGCATTTCGTCTATTTATAAATTTGTTTGTTAAGCAGTTCCGACAAAACGCGCTGTTCGAATTTCTTAAAATTTGCATGCATGTTTGAAACCTTTAAAAACGAGGTATATATAATTTTTTAAAGATTTTTTTTTGTTTGCAAGGTCTACTGTTCCTAAGACAACTAGTATAAATAGAAGAAAGCTAGTCTACAAAAAAACGTATATAAACACACTACTGTATGAACCACTAAATGTAAAAAGGGGTCATGTGTAAGGACACATGACCCCTTCAAAACATCCAACAAATTATACCGGCGTGTATACGCGACTGATGCACGAAAAATCTGATCGGGGTCCAAATTCCTGACGCCAATCGAAGGCGTGGGTGCCAGGCTCAGGTGCTGTCCTTGCCTATGGTTCAAAAATACGAGGTATCGTTCCTGGGTCTTTCCTTCGGGATAGGCCCCGAACTGCCCGCTGTCAAGCTCTAGTGCGACGTTAATTAACCAAACCAAACCTCTGTTTCACGAATCCATCAAAACATAAAAATAGGAAAATGGGACATGACCCCCTTTTACATTTAGAGATTCATATATAGAAAAGGTTTCTCTTAGCTCGAATGGAAACGTCGACAAAAATTGGAAAAAACGATCACGGAAGGCTTCATAAGAGAAGCGCACGTCCCCGTTATTTGAAATTGGTAAAATAATTTTGTTTAGGCATGTCGAATATTGTAATCTTTTTTCAAAGATCGCAAAAAAATGGCAAAATTCGAATTGTTTCGTCTCATTTTTTACTATTAAATTACTTTTAAAGAAATCTTACACTTCAGTTTCGGAAGTGAAATACCAAATCTGTGTTGTGACAGCATCAGTCGGAATTTGTCAACTGTAGGGGTTTCGTGGAGAAAACGTTTGTGTTGTTGCATATTTTTAAAGAAATGTATTGCAACAATACATACTGAATATTCAAAGTATTTTTGGAAATTCAAATCCAATCATAAAAAGTACCTTTTTGATTGCATGCAACACGGTTGGATTTCATATGTACAGTGCACGCCCTCGTTACAACGATATAACGATACTTTCTTTCTAACGACTGTTACTTAGGAAGTCCCAATTGGGGGGCAAATTAAAGCAATCCCTATCCATGCTAATATATTCAGGGTAAATGAAATGTCATTATTAAACCATCTTTATTGAACAATGAAACTATTTTCAAATAGGATAAATTGTTTGAAAAAAGACCGGTTAATCGATATTTCCGGATATATAACAGCCGGATAACCGATTATTTTTTTTAGTTTTGGCCGAAGTGGATTTTTCTCTATTTAACACAAAAAATAATTTTTGAAATCGGATAATATTTTTTTTGCAAATTGTCAGTTAGTTGAGATTTCCGGATAGTAAAATCCCGGATAACCGGATATTTTTTTTCAAAAGGTGCCCAGGTTTTACATCCCCTATCCAATAAAAAAAGTATTTTTTTTAAATATCTGAATTAGAACAGAAATCTTACGCAGACATACGTATTTTTTTTAAATACAAACAGTCACATTGATAACCTTTTTCCTTTTGGTGCGCTTTGGCAGTTTTGATTTAAAGCTTTTGGCGGTTTTATTTTAAAGTTTTGGTCGGTGCTCTTTTCAGTCGGTTAAAAAGTCAAGAGTTTACAGCATAAATAGCTTTAAAACAAATAAACAAATTTTTTAAACGATTGATATGAAATTATTAATATCGTATGTCAGTCCAATTCTTTTAACCAAATATTAATAGAAATTTAACCTAGTAGTTCACTGCCTTTAATATTTTTAATAAAATCTAAACAGAATTTTTTAATTTATTAAAATTTTCTTTTTAACACTAAATTTGCACTAAAAATTTTTAGCTGTATATTTGAGTCGAATAAATGGTTTAATAACAAAAACAATAGTAACACTATTACTAATTCTAAATTACCAAAGAGTAAAATTCCAAATGATTTCACTTCAAACGAAACCGACATCTGTCGCAAGACATTCCAACTCCCATTCCAACGCGAACCGCACACTACAATACATTGAAAAAATCTATAGACTCCTGCATTTTTCCCTAAGGGAGAAAAAAAAAGTGAAAATGATGGATATATATTTTCAATAAGGGAAAAAAATACTATTTCCCCTATATTCTTTTGAAGAAATATATTCCGTTTGTGGCACAACTTTTCAGGATATAAAATATTTCTCCGGAAACACACACTTCTTCTTGATCAGATTACGGGGAACCGAAGTGTTTATTTATGTGCCGCATGACGCGCCCTCTTTGAAAAGAAACGTCTTTTTCCCGTCCAATGTGCTGAAGTATGCGATTCTAACTTTTTATGAGCTTGCGTTGGAAAAAAAACCACGCTTCCTATAATTTTAAAGTGAATTATGAGCATGGAGAACCATCGAATTAAACCAGAGTAGGTGTATTGTTTATGATTCGTTTACGAGTTTGTTAAAAATTTAATTTTTTATATCCTGTAATCCTTAATTCCTACCCAGCAAAAATTGTCAGCATGAAACCTTCATCAAAATTGTTAAAATTTAAGGTTTTTTGAAGGTTTTATAAAGGATATTGAAACAAAAAAAATCATTTTTTTTAAGTTTTTAATTTTTATACATAAAACCTTTAAAATATCTGCATTTTCTCTTTATGATTAAAAATTGAAGGTTTTTTGCAGGTTTTAAGGAAGGTTTATTGCAGTTTTTATGAAGGACATTGAAACAAAAACCTTTAATTTTATAGATCTTCAAAAAAACTGCAGTTTTCCTGCATAAAACCTTCAATTTCAAAATTTTGATGAAGGTTTTATGCTGATTTTTTTTGGTTATTTAAATAATTACTTCTAATAAGGGGTTGCGCAGACAAGGTGTGCAAATGACAATTTCGTCATTTTGTGAAAACGCAGCATAACGTTAAAACAAAACAGCTGAGTCCTGAAGTAGTTGATACTTACGCCGTTAGATTTCAGCACATGAGGACATTTACTTGTATCCCTTCGCCACCAACATTTTACAGTGCATTGAGCGTATTAGGGCTATCCATAACCACACCATCAGTTTTCTTAAAAAGTCTCTTTTTCCCTCTTAGATTCTCACCCCCCTCCTATTTTAAGGTAGTTTTATTTTACCACATATTCAATTTAACATCAGGTGATTAAATATTCATGGGGTATTTTAAAATACAAATACAACGTTAAAATACACAATTAAAAATCCATCAAATCTGGACATGTTTCGGGAGATACGTCTCCCTTCATCAGCAGAGAAAGGGAGCTCTCTGCTGATGAAGGGAGACGTATCTCCCGAAACATGTCCAGATTTGATGGATTTTTAATTGTGTATTTTAACGTTGTATTTGTATTTTAAAATTCTATAACGCAATGTTTCTATAAGACGAGTTTTTATCTTATTCATGGGGTGTACTTGATCCGTTCAAGTTTAATATTTGATACATTAAGCATCAATTTCAATACAGTTTGTTTTAAATACTAACGTTTAAATTACATTTTAAACAGTGCATCGAGCGGATTTTATGAAGAATAATAAAAAAATCGCGCAATATGACACACTAGATAGTTTTCTTGAAGTCCTGCGTTTAACGCCATGAAACATTAAACTGCAACATTTCACTCCCTCCCCTCACCTTCCCCATTCCCAACTTGATCTACAGCCTGTAATGACCTCCACAAATCCATTAAGCTGACCAAAACGCCCTGGGCTCTCAATTCGTCTAAGTGGCCGTTACGCAGCCACCTAACCGTCCCGAATTGACTTAACGCTAACTCTAACTCCCCCCTCCCACCCCCTTTTCTGACGATTCTAATTACACATCCCTTGCAAATGCTTTTCCACTTGATGAATTCAAAGGTCTTCCTCCCCCCCCCCCCTTAGGTGGAGACAAATGGCGCCTGACAGTGAAAGGCGAGAGTGGGATCTATAAATTTAGGCAGGAGAAATGATACTCTGTTCCCTTGGGACCACAGTGTATTTATTGTAGGGAAGGTTCGGTCGATCCAGTGACGGATGCTAAATATATAAAACGACGGCTTAATTCGCTAACCACGTAAGTCCATATCATGGATTCGGGCAGCTGTAGCACAAGCAGCTTGGCGATGAAGTTCAAGCGATTCATTTCTCTATGTGGAATTGTTTAAAAACGAGATATGATCGGAATACCTGAACTTAAGTTATTGGTGAGGGATTGACTTTAGGAATCAAGTGAATTCTGAGCTTGGATTTCGTCGAAAAGTTGCTTTCGATACGGCTGTTGAATCCGTGATTTAAAGTTACGTAGTTTGTTTTCATCAAAATTGGCAGACTTCGATATTACTTATTTTAAAAGTAAGGTGGTGATCATGCAGGTGTTCGAAATTTTAAAAAAAAATTTATATTCGTGATCAGCAGTTGTGAAATTCTGCTGGTTTGGTAATGATTCTTTCGAAAATTAGGTGTGACTAGGTAAACGTTGTGAAAAGTATAAACAATTATGATTTAATTTTCCTTCTGTTAACCAGGAGCCTCTTGAACTGAATCCTAAATGCAGATATAAAACGGGTTTCTGCATTTCGCGTAATTATATTATCTCGTTTGTCTATTACTAATGTCTCAAAATTCAAAGAAAAAATAAATTCCCAACATAATTTTTTTTTTTGTATTGTAAGTGATTTATTTTCCTTATATTTCATGTTAAGATAAAAATACAGCATTGCTAAATCTGGAATAATTGTTCAGGTAACGAATATAAAGTTTCGTGCGTCAAGGACATCACAATATACTAATGTTTTGGGATAGCCGTGCACTGGCAACTATCGGACATGCAATTTAACTATTTATTTGCATGTTATAGAAAAACTTAAATTATATCCGCTCAATCAGAAATTATCGGGCATGCAGCTATCAGACAAAATATTCTTTCGCTCAATACCACGCTAATAACTTTGTCAAATAATAGACAATTTTTCGATTTTTTTTTATGGATTGTAATAACACGAGTTTGAGGATTTTTCATCTTGACTTTGGCGATTTCGAAATCTGAAAAGTGGCAGCCTTGAGTGGAATTCAATTAAAAAATCGCCGGGCAGTTGCTGAGTGACTTTTTAGTCACTCAGCTGATTATCGGCGAAAGAAAGTTGCAATAAAATTATTGCTCATGCGCAACTAGCCTCAGCTTTTTTTTATGACCTTCAACTCATTGCTGTTTGCTTGTTTTTACAATACAGTACAGTTAAAGCAAAGGCCTGTACTAAAATAAGACGTTGAGATTTCAATTCCAATAAAATTTAACGTTAATGGTTTTGTTTCTGAACCGTTCATGTAAAGTAACGAAATGTTAAAAATAATTAAAACATATTTTTTTTTAAATCCCTTTCTTTGCAAATCTGACACGAAATAAAAAAAAAACTCTCGTAAAATTAAACGCAGAAAACTGGAATAAAAGCAACCTTAAATCTCCAAATCCCAATTTTCATTGGACGAAATCACAAAGAAAACTTCCCATAGTCACTCAACTCCTCTTCAAAATCAAACATGACCTGGATATTTCAAAAGTGCCAATCTCGAATTTTTATGCATTCCAAGTTACGCCAATAAAAACATTTGGCATTTCAAATTCATTTTCACCAAGGACTCGTAAAATAAATTCCGTTCGCAGAAGCTTCCGATGGTGAAAATTCACGAACACGGTTACAGTTTGGATGAGGAGCATTCAAGAAAATGCTTTAAATCTACTTGCCATATATGATTGTGAGTATACGTTCGTTTGTTTAGTTTTCATGACGACGCAATCGGGACGTTTCTACGTCCGGTGCTTTTCCAAAGAGTGATGTATTTCCATTTCAAAAGAGGCCGATAAAGGTCTTCCTTGGGGCTGCGAGCAATGAAAAATTCCGCCAATACTTTGGAATTTTAAAAATGGATGAGGAACGAAAAGAATAAAACTAAGGAATGAATTCTCAATTTAAAGATTGTTGTCGCCTCATAGAACCGGCTTTACTTCCTTTTTTCTATTTAAGGAATACATTTTTGAGGTATTTTGTTTTAATTATTCATTATATAAGGCCTTTATTTTAAACTAAAGTGTTGTTGTGATTTTATAATCACCAAATCCACTAGGCTCAAGCGACTTTTTTGCAATTGTAAAATTGGTTTTTTACTGCTTGTAAGCATAAATAATTTTTCCTGTGCATGAACTTTTATTTTATTCCCGCAATTTCAATTTATTGCAACAAGATAGCTTTAGTATTCCTCAAACAATTAGATTGAAAAATACAAGGTGTTTAAAAATTATCTTTTCGACTTTGACACGAAATAAAATCTGAAAGAAATAAGATTTTGTGCTTGTACATGTAATAGTAACACAAGAAATTTAATTAGTATACAGTAATAAAATTAAAATAAAAAATCCTTTAAAAAAAATTATTAAAAAAAAACTATGTGGTATTGCTCATACATGTACAAGCAACATAATTAAATTGTTTATAGGTTTTAATGCGTGTCAACTTTGTAAAGATAATTTTCATTTACCCATCCTCAGTAGAAAGTTCAGTGCATTGATGGAGTATTGGAATATTAAAGGTTGTAGAAAAAAAACTGCTTACATATAAAATGACATGTATTGTTCTTACATTAACAAGCAGTATAACTTATTAATCTTTTAGGTTTTATTGCTTGTCAGAGTTGTAAAGATGATTTTTAAACATCCTGTATTAAAACATGAAGTATTATTATGAATTAATTATAATTTCTGAAAATTATTTGACCATGTGATTATGTATTTATGTTTTGTGCACATAAATGAAAAAAAATTATAAAAATATCTGCAAAAAAATTTAAAAGTACTAAATCAAATTTACAAGGTTCTACACTCCACTACATTTTCGTGAAATAAGAAGTTCTCTAAGATCACAATCATATCCTTGACTTTTCTAGTTTATAAAATTTGTAAACGAGGCGAACTTAAACGAAAACTTTTAATATACCCTCAGGGCACATCAACGCGTCTTAATCTTATTCGTCGCAATTTCATTCGTAAATCTAGTTTAATGCTGGTCAAAGTCAACATCGACGCATTTATTTCGCCTTCTTACTAAAAGATTGATCTTATCACAAGCTACTTACTGTTTACTTAATTTAAAATTCATCCAGAAAAGTCTCGCAGCTTGAAATGTCTAATTAAATACTACTCTACTCTAAAAGCTTCACTTGCATTGCTAAAAGATATGTTAACTATCAACTAAACTTTAATATATTATTTTTAAATGTCACTGTACTAAATTCACTCCAAATCCAGTTTTTAAATGTTTATAATTAAATTGAAATTGTTAAGTTCGAAGATTGTGCTAAAAGCTTGACAATTTTCTAAATAAATAAATAAAACTTTTAAAAACTACCATCTTTCTAGATATCAAATTAATAATTTACTAATTTATGTTCACCCTCCCTTGATAATTACCGAGTATTGTAAAGTACATTTATGCTTATTATTTGTAGAAAATTATTTGAAAGATAATATCCAGATCAGGGATGATCATTTCATATTATATGCAAGAATAATATTCCTCCATTATTAAAACGATGACGTTTCTATATTACTCTTTTGATATTTACCGTATAAAAGTCTGACAAAAATAATTATCTTAGTAATAGCTATTCATATACTTAATAATTAAGTAGTGTATTGCATTAAAAAGGATTTATTATTATTCACACATTAATCGCATTATGTTTTATGAAAGTGGTTAATATAAATTCACTTTGAATTATTTATATTTAGTTGTTCTGATATAAAGTAATATGCTGATAAATATCTAACAATAATAATTTGGTATCAATTAATAATATAATTGCATGTAGTTTTTGTGTCGCTCAAAATGGGATTATTTTATTCCTTAAATACAGTCACCATCTTATTGAACCTTATTCCGCAATGTTGCTTTAAAGCAGCATTCAATTAAAACTGTTATATATTCTTCTATTAAATCTTTTAAATGATTTCTTTTTAAAATTTTAGCTCTGACAACTTTCCTTTTATATTTTTTTTATTGAGGACATAAAGAAATCCCCGTGCACCACAAAGTATCACACGGGGCTTACAGATGTAAGTACATAGCATCTAATACATATGACAATCATTAATAAGAATAAATCACATAGAAAGCATATAAAGAAAGTTAAAAGGGAAAATATACAATACATACATACACATATACATATATAAAAAGACATACATAAACACACATATACATATATATATACTATATTACAAAATATTGATTAATAAAATTACAGAAAAAATTGAAAATACACTTTTGGTTTACAAATTGGTGGCATTTAAGGGGCCAATTAAAATTTTTTAATTTAAGTTCCCTTTTGAGAACATATATCTCTTTCTTAAGAATTGGACATTCAAACAGAATATGTTTGTCATTTTGAATTTTTTTTTTTGTTGCATTTACATATATTTGATGGAGATAAGTGAAATTTAAATAAATATGATTTAAAGTTACCATGGCTTGTTAAAAATTGAGTGATTTTATAATTTGTGGAAAAGTGGATAAATTTAATTCTATGTTGAATTGAAGGAAAATATTGTTTAGTTAACATTGCATTACGGGATTGTATATATGAATTAAGTTAGTGCTTCTTTATTTGTTATTAAAGTAGAAGTATATATATATATATATATATATATATATATATATATATATATATATATATATATATATATATATATATATATATATATATATATAATAAAATCATTCCCACCTAACGCATTTAGCCAACTATAACGTAACTTTTATAACTATTTTTAACAAATCGTTTTATAGTATAGAGTGCAATTAATCACTTAAACATACCCTCACCGGAGCCGAGTTTATAAACATAATTATATTTATAATTAAATTTAGGTTGTTCTAGTTTCTGCCGTAATGTCTTAAAGCTTAGTACTTTTCTAAGCAATTACTGAATACAAATTAAAATAATTACAATCTTTCCGGATGCCAAATTATGCACTTAATAACTGCTTCACCCGAATCCTGATGATAAAATATTCCTACGCACGTTAAATTTGTTATTGTAACAAATTATTTTAAAGAAATTAGTCTCAATAAATTAAGATTGTGTAATGGATACATGAATAGCTTAACTCCATTATTAAAATGCTAGTTTCTATGTTATTTTTAATACTTGTCCCGTAAACTTCTGGAAAGGATAATGAGTCAAATTAAAGCTAGTTTAGGTTAGGAGAGTTTTACTGCCAGTCACAAATGACTCATTATGCTTTATTAAGTATGCATTCATATTAACATCTCTAAGAGGCAGTTAAGATGAATATGAAGTGAAAGTTTACAGTAAACAGTGTGTGATCATGCTGCAAGCTTGCTAATATAAATTTGTATTAATCATATAATATTATTACTGAAACTATTGGCATCATTTTTACGTTAAAATATAGGCATGTTCTGTATGCTTTTCATAATCATAATTTAATATATAAATGACCAAATTTAGTTAATAAATGCAATAGAAATCGCTTAAATATAATGCTTGTTTTAAAAAATTTAAATTATGTTGCTTCATCGTTTAAAATTATATTCATATATTTGTTTTTAAAATTAAAAATAATTCAAAATCGTCCCTTTTTTGCATTATTAATATTTTGTACATAACTCAATTTATCATATAGTATTTTAAGATTAAGATTTTAGCTTCGTAAGAAATTGACAATTAAAATAATATTGCCATAAAGAACTGGCGCTGTCCGCTAATATACCTTTTTTTTGTAAATCAAACTAGTTGTTTAAATTTCCACATTTAGAACTGATTCGTCGCAAGTATGCCTTCAAACTTAAGAGTCATGGAATATCAATATATAAATACATTTTTATTTTCCATGCCTTTTTTTTTACCAAAATACGATCTAGTTGACAACATATTAATGTATTAAAGTAAAACTAAAAATACAATTTGCGAGGCATATTTTCAAAAATGTATCTACATTTTCGTTTATTGTTATTTAATTTGGTTCTCCATTTAATTAAATTAATTTTTTATTCAATGTTATTATCGTGCATAAACCTATATTCATCAATATGTCATTTACATATTATATATATAGCGTCCAGTGAATATACATATACTGAATATTATAAATAAGCATTAACGGTAACAATAAAAAAATATATAATTAATTTGTTTTATATATATGTAAATTGAACATAATTACCAATAAGTATTCACTTAGAATGTATGTTCATTGTGATAAACAACATAAATCACGTTAAATATAAATTAATTTCATAATCTTTAGTATAGGATAAACTACTTGATAAACTGTGATTGTGGAGATTTTTAACGAAATTAATTTTTAGAAAATTGAAAATTTATATTGTTTGTCAGTAGAGGTTTCTATATTTGTAAGTTATTTTTTTTTATTAGGGAATATATATTTTTAATAAAATAGCAATTCCCACATACACTGGTTCTTTTTTATGTAATTACTTCTCTACAAATTGTTTATACGATAGTTATCAGAAATCAATATTGCGATATAAGTATAAGGGGTAGATGTTACAATAGCTATGGTAAGTATGGATTGCTAACTGGAATTAATATATTTGTTGCAACCTATATCTCAACGGCTAATATTAGCAAAAGGGCTCTATTTTTTGTATCATTGTAGTACGATGAAAACGACTATACTTCGTAAAAAACCTTAACATATCCTAATGATGTTTTGTTTAAAAAATTAAACTTTGATTTACGTTTTCTGAAATTTTATTCCGGATCGACTAACATAATTTTTTCCTCTAAACCTTTATATTTGTAACACTCACTGAGAGATGACGCTCTCATTTCTGAGATTTCTGCGACCATCAAGGTTGCTTTCGTCATATTCGTCAATCGTTTCGTCCTTTAATCACATGACTTTTGACGAAACAAGAATCCTCACATTTTGAACGAGTGTCATTTACTCGGATTCCTTTTCGGCTGTTTTCTGGGTCATCAGCTCATGTTTGGTTTCCATACTTATACTGTCATAATTGAAAACGAACCTTTTTGACCGAGTGGATAGAACGTTGAACTCTGGAACAACAGGCATGCGATTCGAGTCACTCTTCGATACTAAATTATTATATTGTTTAAATCGTCCTGTTGTTTTACTTAATAAATTTTATTCAAAAAAACGACAAAATGGACGAAATTTGCAATCGAAGCATATATTAGGCATAGGCGTCTATTTCGTCGAATATAAGAATACAATTTAGACAGTCAAAGTTTACCTAAATGAATTAAATTGTCATATAAATAAATCTCAGTAAAATCTTACAATGCCCTATCTGAGTTACTTCAACCTCGGAAATTTTTAAAAACATTCTTTAAAAGTTATTTTAAATTTTTTTTTTAATAAAAATGTTTATTTAAAGAACTTTACAATAGAAATCGGAATGTACATTAGTAATGCTGGATTTACCATTAGAGATTAGACAGCTGTCTAGGGCCGCAAACTAAATCCAGTTCTCTTACAGAAGTATATATATTTTTTTAAATAAATTTCGATATTCGTAAAATTACCCATATTTACTCAATTCTTTTACATGGCCCGAATTAAATTATGTAAAAAAATAAAACCATAATCGGTAGAACTGTACAAGTACAACCTACAATATTTAATACAAGAATAAAATTGTTTATTTGAAAATCAACGGAAATATGGAGTTTTTTCATTTGCGTGAAATTAGCCGATATGCCACTTTTTTTAAATTAGGATACACGCATTTTAAAAACAGACCACCTAATTCAACATCCAACCAATTCAATATCCAACTTCAACCTCACCAATCCTTCATTATTTTAGTAGCCTTATCAATAATCACATAAATAGAATAAAAAAGTAATCGAATATCTAGAATGCGTGGGAGAATTCCCTTATCCACAAGTCGCATAATAATTCCACACCACCACCGGACATTTCTTCCCCGGACGCATTTATTTTCTTTCCCGGGTATTTTTTGTGTGTCGTCCGGCCATCTATTTATCCGTTGTCCGGACAAAACTCTCCGGGATTCGATGACAGCTCAAGAAGCTCCCTGTTAGCGTGGACGCATTGCAGCAAATGATAGGAAGGTATTTATTTCGGCGGCCAGTTGAGATGCTTTGGCAAGTTATTAAGATTGATGGGATTGGGGGCTTCAAGACGTATAGAAAGCTTTGCCGATCTTTATTTCTTACGTTGTCTAACGAAACACTTCGTTGGGATATTGATAATGAGACTGTATTTAGATATATGCCTGAAAATTCGTTTCAAATGCAGGTTTTAAATAGGCATATTTCTTGAAGTTTTTAACTTGTTTACTTAATTTTTAAAAAAACGTTTCCTTTCGTAATTAAAATGCTGAATTATATATATTTTTTATTTTTATAATAAAAAGGTTTATTTAAAGAACTTTGCAATAGATATCGGAATGTACATTGGTAGTGCCGGATTTACCATTAGGCAGATTAGACAGCTGTCTAGGGCCGCAAACTGAATCCAGTTCTCTTATAGAAGTATATATATTTTTAAATAAATTTCGATATTCGTAAAATTACCCACATTTACTCATTTCTTTTGCATGGCCCGAATTAAATTTCGTAAAAAAATAAAACCAATATTGGTAGAACTATACAAGTACAACCTATAATTTAATACAAGAATAAAATTGTTTATTTGAAAATCAACGGAAATATGGAGTTTTTTCATTTGCGTGAAATTAGCCGATATGCCACTTTTTTTAAATTAGGATACACAAATTTTAAAAACAGACTACGTAATTCAATATCCAACCAATTAATTTAAGAAATTGTTTTTCTGATATATTTTATATTGCCCATCGGATTCATCGTACCAATTCGAATACTCTCTGTAAAGCTTTCCTTGAAATTTTTTAATTACAGATATATGCTATGAGTTTATACTTGTATAAATTGATACCCTGAGTAATGCCGGGGAGGGGTTACTAGTAAAATATATGTTGGACGACCGGGAATTATTTACTTAACCAAATATATCGTTATATATAATTATCTTACGCGGTGATTGAAAAACGCTGTTTTTCTCTACGCTGAATGGCAACAGTTAGATTGTTTACAAAATTCTGTAGCTTAGCATTTTTATTTTGTCATTATGTAAGCCATTTTGGCGATTAACCCCTTCAATTCATTGGTAAATAATTATTTTGATGATGTCAGCTTAAATTAGGAAGAATATAAGCCTTATTAAATTAAAAAATACAAGTTTTGAAAAACGCTTTTCCAAACTTAAAGCGGAAAATTGAGTTGGCGCCATCTGTTGACAATTTTGAATACTAGATTTCTATGAGCTTCATTTTTATGACGTATTAACTCAGTAAATTACATAATTTTGGTAGGCAAAATTATGGTAAGCATAACGTCAATTATGGCCATAACAAACTACCAAAAATGTTAGAAATTTAACTAAAACTCAGGAAAGGTGTGAAAATAACGTGGAAAATAATAAATAATGGTAGGCTTGCCAGTGGTACCATTGTTTTCATTTGTACTTAAAAAGAAATTTGTTTAAATGATTTTATATTGATTTACATGGTGAAAAAATGTATTGATGCCAAGATGAATATTAGTCTAAATTTACAATTTAAACTTTTAAAATTTTTAGTAATATAATTAAAAAAATATTGTTACTAGGACACATTGTTATTGTGTCCTAACTTTTAGCGAGCGAAGCGAGTATAAAAAAATTATCCAAAGGATCACTCCTATTTAATTATCTTTATAGGATTTTCAATGAACTCCAATTCCTTTCCATAATTATTTCCCTACCCGTTCATGCTAACATCCATTTCAGTCAACACTAACCGAACCGAGCAAAACTGTCCTCCTTTTTGATGATGGCGACACTTTCCCTGCAGATCCCCACTGCTGGCAAGAAAATCCATTACGACTAACGATGGAGACGTGTTTATTTCAACTGCTGGCAAAGCGGCGCAACTTCTTATTCCTTGGAGACGCTGGGAGAAATGAGTGTGGGTCAGTTCTTTGTTTACTTTTCTTTTGCTTTTAGGGCTGGGAGAGGGGGTTTAGTGACTTGATGATGGCGATTTATCGTGCGGTGTATGATGTTTATTTGAGCTTGTAATCGCTTTGCAGCTTCCGGCATAGAGTGGTTTCACTTTTTTTTAATTTTATTTTTGGATGTGTTTGGGTCTTTTATGAAATAGGAAATAGAAATACTTCTCAAATGGTTGTAATACGCTTGAGTTATTTTTTATTATAAGCATTTGTTGTGTGTTAATGTGTGTGAGGACATAGTCGGAAGAAGGCCGAGAGCTCATAATTGGAAGTTACTTCCAGCAATAACATGTCGGAATTATAAACCTTCATCACTAAAAGTTATGTATGAAGACTACATTTTTTTTACTATCTATTAAATTAAACGTTTTTGTTTCAATATTGTCCATAAAACCTTTTTAAAAAACTAAAAACAAACTTATGAAATAGGAAATAGGAATATTTCTCAAACGGTTGTAATACGCTTGCGTTATTTTTTATTATAAGCATTTGTTGTGTGTTAATGTGTGTGAGGACATACTCGGAAGAAGGCCGAGCTCATAATTGGAAGTTACTTCCAGTAATAACATGTCGGTATTATAAACCTTCATCACTAAAATTTTATGTATGCAGACTGCATTTTTTTACTATACATTAAATTAAGCGTTTTTGTTTCAATACTTTCCATAAAACCTTTTTCAAAAAACTAAAAAAAAACTTAAATTTAATAATGTTGATGAAGGTTAATGCCGATTTTTTTACGTTTTTAAAATCGGTTCCAAGTAAGAGTTGCATATACGGCGAAGTGAACCGTATCAAAATTATTAACATAACGAAATAATGTAATTACAAAAACATGTATAACGAAAACGCGAGTCGCGTAAACGTAACGTGTTTTTAGTTAAATCTATTTTACGCTTCTTTTACTCTCGGAAACGTTGCTATAAGAACGAGATACAACGTCGAAATAGTGCCAGTGATTTTTGCAGAATCCAAAAAAGTGCCAATTAACTTGAATTTAACGTTTCACGCCTTAATCCCCGTGGCTATATCTATATACTCTACCTACCTACTTTTTTCATACCAAGCTACCAAGCTCTGAAGCTAAAGTTACTTATCTTCAAAAAATTGGCGATCTCGAATTAAACAGATTGCTAGTTCAATCCTCGTTGTCCCCCAAACATTCGCAATGTAGAAGGGGACTGGTGTACATTAAATCTGCAGTAGTCTAGATGACTTCATGTGGTGTGTTAATATAGGGAGAAATGTGCTAACTAATTTAGGAGATATGTTTTTGTGTCTTTTCTATGGAATTGATCCCGAAATGTCCTCGTTGTCCCCCAAACATTCGCAATGTAGAAGGGGACTGGTGTACATTAAATCTGCAGTAGTCTAGATGACTTCATGTGGTGTGTTAATATAGTGAGAAATGTGCTAACTAATTTAGGAGATATGTTTTTGTGTCTTTTCTATGGAATTGATCCCGAAATGTCGCCAATAGTGCAAATCTAGTTCTACATTAATTCAACCAACCAACCAACAAAGTTAACTGTCAAAACGATACTTCTTGAAAGTAAATTTTTATTGAATTATAACCTAAATATGTTACATTATGGTTTAATGTGTAAGTGAAACGTAAGTTAAATTTAAAATAGCCAAAACTTAAATTTATTCAAAGGAAAACATCCTAAAAAAATGTAGACTTTTGCAATAATCGTCCTTATAAATTATTTATACTGTCTAGACTCCACTCACAATGTATCAATGTTTAAGTTTCCACGGAACGATGCATAAAATATCAATTTGCTTTCAATTCTAACTTCATTTGAATTGCAAAAGCTAATTATTTTAAAAGGACTAAATTATTTCTATACAGTTATATTTTAAAGTATTTGGAATTGCGAGCTTTAAAATATTCAAAAGAGATTACGTTCTTTGCGAATTTCCCGTGTTGCATGATGTTTAAACAAATTGCACTAAATAAGGTTTTTGCTGCAATTCTTTATTTTTTTTGTTTAAGCAGAAGTATTTTATTTTCAAGTGTAAACTTTCATTTGTGTATATGGTATCAAAGGACTAACATAATCTAATATTAATGATTGTTTAAACTTTTATTTTTTTATCCTAATTTTAAATTTAAAAATATATATGTAGTATGGTATCATTTTATGATGCATCATTTTAAATGGCGCCTCCATTAGGTAGGTCTAGTGTGGCAATATTTCTATGAGTACATCTGTGTTCAAGAAAAATAAAATGAAATAATGTAAATATTTTCAACACTATAAAAAATTTTACTTTCTAATTTTTTCAACACAATATACGAAAACATATCAGAGTAATTTTATGTCCTCCTGCATTGTTATTTTATCTAGACTAGATAAAATTAATCGCTTTAAGAAACACACATCCAAACATGCTTTCTTTTTTGTTCACAAATGAATAAATTCCGACTTCGCTATTTAACTTATCGGCTTTTCCTACCATGAACGCGTATTTTTATAAGGTTCGCTTACAATCCGAGTTTCTTTTAATAAAAGAAATGCCAGAAACTTTTAAATGAAATTCGAAAAACGAAATAGTGGGTCACAACGTGTAAAAGAACAAAAAAGAATTGCTTGTCTTTTGGGAGAAAAAAAATTCGACTTTCTATTTTCTTGTATGCATTGTTCATAGGGATATAAAAGGAAATATAGGAGATAGTGTTAATCCATTGTTTATTTCTAAATATTTATGTTGGTATATTTTTTTAATATTCAGAAAGCTTTCTTAATTATATATAAAAAGTAGTTAAAAATATATAACTTTTCATGTGAATAATTCAAACGAGCAATTCAATTTTATTAACCAATATATCTAAAAACAAAAATTTTAATTATGTACGATTATAAATTCAAATTGACATGAACCGATTAGTTCCTTTATCAACTATGGTACAATGCTTTTCCCAAATTGAAACTACAAATCAAATTTACAGTTTGAGATATTAACTTTTATCCTATAAATTATATTTCTTGTAAAACAGCAATACGTTCTTATTAGCTTTGATTACACATGGGAAATTAATATATTGCGTGCAAATACGATTATTTATGTTAGTGTTTTTTTTAAATAAACTTTTTACGATTCGAGCAAAATAATATTTATTACTTCCACATTTTATGCCGGTCGTTGTAGACATTATATGCAGATGTTCAGGATATTTTCGTTTGTATTTTCTGTCTCATGTGTGCTACAAAATATATTTTTGTAAAATGAAATCGGAAGAAAATAATTGAATTAGAATCGAAATATCTTACGCTAGTTTATTTTCATAAAACACAAAATATTTCAATAAATCATTATCATAAAACACTTATTAAAAAATTAAATTAAAATAAAATTGAATTGAATAAAATAGAATAGAAATAAAAATTTACAAGCAACCTAAAAATAATAATACACAACATCAAATGTTCCAATTGGATATCATTTGTTTCAGAATAGTTACATCTTTTAAATCTTTATAAATATCTCAAATAAACAAGATTATTTCAATCCAGTTCATACCTTTAAAACAATTTTAAATGGATTTAAACCTAAATCAAATACTACTCTGATCTTATTATCACTCCACCAACTGCAAATTCATAGCTGTGATTTTTAGCTTAATCGACTGCGACATTTTTATATCTTAACGACAGACGATACACTTTGTTACGAACTATTGGAAAAAGTATCTGAAATTTGGTAACTGAAACGTATCTTTTCTATTAATTTACTCTCTATTTATTCTGTCACAAAATATATCAGATGTCAGTTTCTCTCTTTAACTCATTGAGACAGTAAGTTTGTGACATTTTTCTTATATATTATCATAGTTTTCTCTAAAGATACTCTTGGAGTAGAATAAGCTATTTTTTATATAAAAAAGGTTTTTTTATATAAATTATTTGGTAACTTTAGTACCAAGTGAAAATAAATCTTTTTTTAGTTTCGGATTGTCCTAGATGGAATAAGAAAATAAAAGTATCGTTTAGGAGTCGAGATTTTGATTGTCGTATTTTTTGTGTTAGAATGGGTTTTGAAGTGACCTGAGTCATAAAAATAAACAGTGGCACCCAAAAGTGTTCGCACACTTTTACGAATTTCAAAGAAATACGGCTCTATTTATAATAAAAAATAATATTTCAGAATGGGAACTTTTTTAAATAAGATATATAAATTGTTTTTAATAAAACTACACAAAATATTTTAAAAGCACAGCAAAAAATATTTTTGTGTGAAAATCAATAATTAAAAATTAACAAGAAAATTATCTCAAAAGTATTCGTACACTTAAAAAAATATCTACACAATAATAAATATTGCAATATTTCGGTAAATTAGTACTTAGTAGGATATCCTGTAACATCCACAACAGCTTTTTAACGTCTGTGCATTGATTTCATTAGGTTTTTTTTCGGGGAGGGGGGGGGGGGGGAATTTCTGCATCAATTTCCTCCATTCTTCGATTATTACTTTTTTTTGTTAACTTTCGTTTAAATGTGCCGTTTCTTCGTACTCTAATCTCCAGTTCTCTACAAATGTGTTTTATTACGTTTAAATTCAGCGGCTGAGGTGTTTTTTCCAGTACTTTTGGACATTTATAGAATCAACAAAGACAAATGTTGATTGCCGTATGCTATGGTGCTAAGGATCGTTATTTTGATAAGAAAACAAAGTTGATTCAATATCTAAATTTTGAGTTTTCAAATTGTGTATTAAAAAATTTAAATAAACATACTAATCCTTTATGATATCATTATATACCAAATTACCTAGTCCTGATGCTAATTTGCACCCTTGCACAAGGACAACTCCAAAGCGTACTTTACTGTTCCGACTAAGTTCTTGGTATTTGAGAAGGAAAGCCTAAGTTTTCTATTTTTTTCGTACTAACAAAAAAAATTCTTCGGGCAGAACGTTCGTGTAATCCAGCTAATATGAGTACTTGTCGAAAAATTTCGATTGAAATTGAAGTAGAACATGTATCATTAAATTCTGCAGATATTTTTACAACACTCAAACATGTATTTTTCACAAATTTTCTAACTATAAATATCGGATTACGTTGAGTTAACTTTGTCAAACGACATTTTCTTACCTTGTTACCTTGCAATTTTTAAAGCGTTTTATCACACACTACGCGTATAATGGGATATATTTATTAATTTAGTGATACTCCGAGATGATTTACGACTATTATGATAAAAAATTATCAATATTCGAATGTTATTCTTTGTTTTCTTTTCGACTACGATCCGTTATTAAATAATTAGTAGAATATTACGAAGTAAGCAAGCAAACATTAAAGTAAAACGAATATTAAATGTCACCACAATGCAAAAATAAAAATAAGCGACAGACGACATTTTTATTTATGAATTTATCTGAAAAAGTTTTGGTGTACGTTCACTTTTGTGATGTTTTTCTCTGCTTTCCTGCATTTTAATTTTTATAAAAAAAAGTCAATATTAAAAATATATATATACCAGATTTTTATTCAGAATTACATGAAGATTATGTGAACTATTATTGGACTTTATATTCTAATTCAATTCCAGACTACATCGCTTTTTTTACAATTTTTTTAGTGTAAAAACGATTTTGGCAGCCACTGTTAATTCTTCGGTGTGTTAAAGTAGGGAACATGATGTCGCTTTTTTCATTTGTCACGTTTGCGTTTTTCCTCCGGGACTTCGGATTGTTTGTTTGGTTGATTAAATCAACCAACCAATTTAGTGTCTCGGAAGGAAAACGCAACTCCCGCAATAGAAAAATGCGAGGATATATTTCGGTCCTTTAACAAGATATCTCAAATACGGATTACGTTGGGACAACTAAATCATTATTTAAAAAACAAATGTGCGTTGCACCTGACAGAATTATAAGAAACAAAATCGAACATTTGAAAAATAAAGAGGGGTATTTGTCTTCTTTTATTCGATGAATTTAGTTTTATCAAAGTCAGGCAAAAGTTCGAATTTTTTTTTTCGAAATCGAGTGCAATTTTGGAATTTATTGTAAATTTTCCACCCCTGCAACACATTAAACACCTTTCGAAAGTTTTAAATAACGTTTTGAGAATAAATTGCTCTAGTGGAACTAGTAAAATATTGCTAGGCCGATTTGTTTCCGGCTAGCAAGTGTAGCGAATAGGTTTTTGTACTTTAAATAAAATTGCAAGATCTCTTAATGGGGCATTAAACTTAGTGAAGTGTAACAAAAAGGTGATTTAATGTACTCTGATACAAATTCAGCTCGGCAAAACTCTTAATATCAAACTGCAGTTTATGTGTGTGTGTTTCAAATTACAGGGGATTAGTTGTTTGGATGTAAAAAAAAGTACGTATTAAGAAGTTTTTGATTTGTCTGCATAAAATCTTGAGTATTTTCCTGTATTATCACAAATCGCTTCAAAGGGTTTTGCTGAATTTTTAGCTAGCTTGGAATAACATATCTTCTGGATACTCAAAACTGATCTGATAAGATATTATAATAAACTGATCTGATAAGATATTATAATAAACTGATCTGATAAGATATTATAATAAACTGATCTGATAAGATATTATAATAAACTGATCTGAAGTGATCGTCTGCCAAAAAAAATATAACCGACTGTGCTAATTTGCTTTTGTACTTCTTGTAGCAGTGTTCCGCCTCCTATGTTGGATTAGTTTATGCAACTGGTTTTAGTTTTTCAGGTAGAATGTTTGAACCGTTTTTTTTACCTTTTTTAATGCCTAACTTGAAACAACACTAAAAATTCTTTCACTATATTAAATATTAAAATTTCCAATGATAATCGTTTTATCATGAAGAGGTAGAAAAAAAATAATTTTAACTTTAAAAAGATTTTTTTAATATATATTGCACACTTTAAAAATAAGAATGCCTAGTAATTAAAATAATAGGGAAATTTCAAACAAAATTATGCAATAAACAATGAATATTCATTCTATTAAATAAGAAGCCAGAAAATAAAAACATTTTGTTTAAAGGTTAATTTGCAAAACTTACATAATATTCTATGAAATAATTAAAATAATTTATTTACAAATACTTTCAACTCCAAAAACTAATAAATTATAACTGTTTTAAAAACAAAATACTACAAATCAGCAAATTCCCTCAAACGTTCGAAGTTAGTTTTTTTTAAAACCATTCCAATACATTAACGCTAACACTAAAAAAAAATAAACTCCACACCCACAAGCTATAAACTTTCACTAGGTAAAAAACCTCAACTAACTCCCAAACGATGCAAATAAAAGAAAAACCTCATAACTGATTTAGAGTGGATTAGGTGCGGTTACCGTTAACCACACTGCCCGTTACTCTTCTTCGTCTATTAGCCGATGACGTCATAGCGGAGCCAGTTGCTATGGCAACCGACTGGGCGGTTCATTTGCCCAAAGATTTGCAGTGGAGAAGAGGGAGAAAGATCAAAATCCCTTTAAAAAGAGTCAGTCTGTGAAAAAGACGATAGGGTGCGCACCTGGTTGTTTATTTTATCAAATTACGGGAAATGAAAGCTTGCATACGAAGTGGCTTTGAGTGGCTCCCGAATGGACTTTAATATGCAAGAATCGCACAAAGGGCAATGGAATTGATTTCGATCGCGCAAGTAAAGGGAAAAGTTTTTTTTAATAAAAAAAATACTTAAGAATTGACTAATCTTTCGAGTTTTGTATAGTTAACAAAAAATAGGTATAATGATATCTTAAATGATAGGGTATTAATAGGTATAATGATACTTAAAAATTTTATTACTAGATAGTATAATTTGTTTTAACAATATAAGATAAAGTAAAATTTTATTTCAATAAAATTTCAAAAAGTTCCGTTTTTTTTAAAATTAATTTTGTGAAAAAATTGTGTTATTTTATTTGTTTAAAGTCTAAAAAATATTTTTTTTTAATTGAACGCAATTTTTTTTTCTGCATCAAGATATTTACAACAGGGATTTTTTTTTTTTAATTTTCGAAATAGGACAATATTCTTGTACAATTGTGTACAACAGGTATAGTACAATTGTGCTTAGCCTTATCTAAAAATACAACCCAGTGTGCACAAATTCCGCGTTTCAATGTTTTCAGCATAGCTTTATGTATATTTTATACTTCGAACTTGAAGAAGATTTAAAAATATGTTAAGAAATAATATAGAAAAATGTGTTCTTTTAACTTTAAAACCTTATTGAAATCCTATCACATTTAACAAATATTGATCATAATGACACAACCTCAAAAATATAACCCAGGAGTAATTTTTTGATATTTGAAGTGATAAAATCATTTTGTAAAAATGTCTGAAACTAAGAGTAGCATTGAAATTTAAGTTGACTCATGAATTAAACAAACCCTTCGTTTTATTAATTAAAATATAATTATGTATCATTCGTATGTGCAACAGCATCGTAGACTGCAGATAGAGTACGATTTGTGTCTTCCAATATGTGTTCAAAGTAAGACAAGAGAAGAGAAAAAGATAAAAAGGATAATAAAACGTTAGAGAACCATTGATATACTGAATGTCAGAAAAAATATTTTGAAATTTTTTTCTTTTCAGAAATCGTGATTTCTAAAGTTATTAGAAGAAAAAAAATTGGCAATTTTAATAATCAAGTAATTTATTAATAAAAAAATAATTACTTACGTTAATATTCTGGTATTATTTAATAACTTTTATTCAAAGTGCTGTATAACATATGAACAAATAATCCATTTTTGGAATTTTGCCACTCGCAACTGCATTTACATCTTATTTATTACCTTTAATATATTATAATCATCTGCTAAGTAGTATACTTATAAAGTATTTATAATTTATCACACTTTACGAAATATTATCATTTTCATACTAAATCCCCTATTAAACATTACAAAGATCAAAACCCCCCATTCCCAAAACCCAGTTTAGATTCATGATGATATATCGCTCTCTTAAAACCCTAATAACTCATGCAATAATTAATAACACTGTATCTCCATCTCATTTCCATTGTAATACCACCACTGAATACTCTGTCTCCCTAACTACATCCCAGCTCAATTTATTCTCTCTCCTTTTTTTAAAAAAAAATCCTTTTTTTTTGTGATTACCCATACAACATCCTATTTAAGTGCGATGCTTCCTCGAAATCCTTTTCTTAATTACTCTTTGCGAATTACCCGTGAATGGGAAAAAAACCCGCAAACAAATACCAATTACTTAAGGTTACAGTTTTTCGTTTCGATTTCTCGGGTCCTTATGGGAGACCTCAAAATTACTTCGGCGGTTTCTTTGTTATTTCGCTTTTAAATGAATGTTTATTCTGAAAGAGAAAGTAGATTGTTCAGATGTGGGTCAGAAGAGGGGGGGGTATTGGTTTTAATCAGGGTTTTGCTTCTGTGTTGAAGTGTTTTTTAATTGGTTTTGAAAGGAATAAATTCGATTTTGAAGTTTTTTTTTTGTCTGTTATTGAAACTGGGTTTCACTTTTAAATTCAGTTTTTTAGTAGCGAAAAGTAGTTTTTTATCGAATTATATTAAATTTTTTTAACTGAAAGAAGGATTTCTATATTTAAAAACCGGATTCGAACAAAAAACAAAATCGGATGTGGCTATGTCCGTACCAATTCTGAAGGGTTTGTATCCCCCCCATAGAAGGAAAATGGATGAGTCCCCCTAATTGTATGGAGGTTTGGTAAGATCTCATCTTGAGTATTCTGTACAGTTTTTGTCACCTTTTTTTTTAAAAAAAGACAATGATTTGTTATAGAAAGTTCAGGAGAGGACTACAGAAATGGTCTAAGGGTTTTCAGGCATGTATTATGAATATAGATTAAGAAATTTCAATATGTATACCCTGGAAGATAGAATGGTTAAGGGAAATTTGATTAAACTATTCAAATTTATTAAACAGGGTCATGTCGATAGTTTGGTTTTTAATATGAGTGATAGAACCAGAGATCATAGGTTTAAATGAAACAAATATCATTTTAATATGGAAAAGAAAAGCTATATTTCTATAATAAAGTAATAGATAAATGGAACAATTTGCCAGTGGATTTTGTTAATTATACATGAATAATGGATTTTAAGAAGAAGTTAGATTTTCATTAGGGAATAGTTAGAAGATACTAGCTGGACCAACCTTGTTGGGCCTCTTGTTTGTCGTCAATATTTGTATTTGTAAATGAAACCTCATTTCAGCAGGTTATAGAAATAAGGATTGGTAAATAAATGTGGAAAAAGCCTTGTAGGAAAATCAAAGGAAGATTAAAAAGATGTTCAGTCAGACGCCTCAGTCTCTTTTACAAGCCCCATACTAGCTTTTCTTATTTTTAATGTTAAACTCATCGGCGCCCAATTTATCGTGGAACAAGACCAAATTTACATCAATAATGCTATGTATAACGGAGTTATAATGTTGGAATAGATCCCCCTTAAAGCTCCCCATGTAGCTGAATAGAACAAAAATTGTGTCAAAACGTTAAATTATTGTAGTGTTATTGCGAGTAAGTATCTAACTCAGTATCAGAGGTGAACAAAGTTTTATGTCTCTGAAAGGGATATATGCACAAAATCACCAGAATTAAGCATTTTACATTATTAACGGATTGTGGGCATTGGTAGAAAAATAATCGAATATACTAAGATATTATTAACTCATTTTTTTTTAAATATTACTTGATGACTTGTGGCAATGAGCCGACGACATTTAGATGTTAGCTTGATATTGTGCAGTATTTTTTTTTTTAAATAATTTTGTATGCGTCATGTTGGATTTTTATATATAATGGGATTGGATGAATTCTAAAATTGTGTTCATAATTAACATCCTGGGCAATTAACCATTGCTTTTTAAAAAAAAAAAACGCTTATACCCCCACCTCGACCATTCGTTTGGAGCTACCTGAAAATGCAAGGATATTTTATAAAGTGCCTGGATTTTGTACTTTTCCTGTAACATATATATTACATATATCTCAAAATTCATTAGACATTTCTATTGTTTATAAAAATGGTAACCCATACAAGAAAATCCCTCTAAAAATCATATAAATCCAGGTTCTTCAACCTATCCTTTTAACCTCGATAATCCCACAGCCAAAAGTCGCCAAGCAGGCGGTCGTGCATCAATATGTCTGCAGGAGATATCCATGTATCAAAGTCTCCGATATTTATCGCTCGAAACAAAAGAAATTCCGATCAGACCCCGGTGAATTATTCATGAGGAAATAGCGCGGGGATCATCTTTTCGGGACTCCCGACTTTCAATACGTCAAAGGCGAAGGAGGTGCCGAAAAAAATGACGAAGAATGGAAGGAATTTTCTCTGACGCGGGACAAAATGGTTCGACCGCCATTTGTCATTCATTGTTTCTACGTCACAGAAAGGGGCGGGGTCTGACATATGGGAGGTTTTGGTTTTATATATATTTTTTAAGAAGCATTTTATGGAATACTGAAAGGGACAGAGTACCCAAAAAAATTGAAATTTATTTTATTTCTTTTTGTTGCTAAAATGATATAGTTTGGAATCTTCTAAATATAGTTGCTAAATTCTAGTACTGTATCTATGTTTTTAATGAGTTATATGAGATTTTATGTTGGATTAACATATATGTTTTTCAAAAAATGGAAATTTTATGTTGGATTAACATATATGTTTTTCAAAAAATGGAAATTTTATGTTGAATTAACATATATGTTTTTCAAAAAATGGAAATTTTATGTTGAATTAACATATATGTTTTTCAAAAAATGGAAATTTTATGTTGGATTAACATATATGTTTTTCAAAAAATGGAAGTTTTATGTTGGATTAACATATATGTTTTTCAAAAAATGGAAATTTTATGTTGAATTAACATATATGTTTTCCAAAAAATGGAAATTTTATGTTGAATTAACATATATGTTTTTCAAAAAAATGGAAATTTTATGTTGGATTAACATATATGTTTTTCAAAAAATGGAAGTTTTAAATATTTTTTTCTCAGTGTTCTGTTTTCCTTGATATTAAATTTTCGAAACGCTAAGGCCTTTTTTATGTATAATGCTTAAGCTTATTATAAAATATGTATATATTATCAATTGACATGTGATTTAGCTGCATGAGTAGTAGTGTTTTTTAATTCCAAAAGAATTAAAAGTAAGACAATTCAGTTTGTAATAACTCAGCTTCTATTTAAGCAATCGGCATCAAATAATGTGAAAGCCATCTTCTGAACAACTATATTGAGTGTGTCAGATCGTTTTGTTAAGATGGCTTGTACAGAAGCTAATAATAGTAATATTAAATCACACTGCTCATTTTTGAGAAAGTACGGTTGCTTAAATTTGAGTACGTCGTTTCTTATTTACGATGCAATTGTACTCAAAGAAAAACGAGTAGATTCAGGTATTCATTTTAAGTATATTTTTCTTACAGTGTCGAATTCGAATTTTATAGTTTTTATCGGATATTTTTTATTATTCTACATTTTTCTTCAATAGTTTCCATCTTTTTAAAAGTATCTAAACTTACAATAATCTAAAGATTTCAAAAGTATCTAAATATGTGGATATGTGGTATATGTGGCAGCATATTTAACATACATATAAGACTGCGAACCACCAAAACCAAGTCCGGTGCCATGACTACCAGGGTATTACGGGCCTCTACCAAAATTGATATTATTTAAAAACTATTGAAAATAAAGCAGACCTTGAAATTTAATTAAATGATAAAAATATACTTTAAATCTTCAACGTAATAAAACTGCATAACCATTTTAATATCACAAAATAATAATTCGTTCGTTTATGACTAAGTAAGAAAGAATCGCTCAAGTTATTGTGAAGATTAAAATAGAAAGATTTGATAAGGCCAAGTGGTTTCCAAAAAAAAAATATAAGATTCAGTTCTTTTCATTTAGATATAGTCACAACGACAAAATTTCTTTTAATAATATTATCAGTTTATTTTTATTGCCATTTTGGATATTTTAGAACATTATAGTGTTATTTACGAGAAAATAATTTTTTTTTGTTTTGACTCTCCTCGTTTTACGATTTATCGTCTTAATAAGTAGCTTATAAAAATGGATTTATTTTGTTTAAATAAAACATCATAAAAAGATAAAATGCTATGATTGACGATTGTTTAATAGCATCCCATGAGAAGTGATAGAAAATATGAATGCAAAATCAAATTCAGACATTTGGAAAGAGATTCATATTGTTCTACTTTAATAATTAATGGATAAAAAATCGACTATTACACTGTGCATTTACTTCACTTGCTTACGTTTCACTTGAGTACATTTGATGCTTATCATGTCTTCAAATACATAAGTTTCATTTTTGAAGAAAAAAAATGTATTCAAAAATGAATACAATGAGTGAGAAATTAATAAAAAGAGCAGTTACTTGCCTACATAGGCTGCCTTCATAAATAACTTTTAATAAATATCGACAATTGCAACCAAGACTTACTGGGAATCGAACCCAGATCCTCAGTCAGCGTAATAGTGTCTAATCTGTTGTACTACCATGACGAAGTGAAGAAGTTATATACAGAATAAATGTTAAAAAGGTGTGTCAAAAGAATGGGAAGTCAGATAATATAAATTGTAATAACTCAGTTTCCATTAAAGCATTCGACATCAATTAAGGTAGAAACGATCTTCTGAACAACTATTTTATATGTGTGAGGTCGTTTTGTTATGATGGCTCGAACAGATACTGAAATTAGCAATATTAAATCGCAATGCTCATTTTTGAGAAAGTACGATTACTTACATTTGAGTACGTCATGGTTCATGTAATCAAAGAAAACAGAGTATGTTCAAGTGTTCATTTTTAAGAACCTTTTTTTACAGTGTAGATCTTATTATTGGTGCTTCAAATATTGTTATAGATTGCATGAAAACTATTTTATGAATGTTCTTAAAATATGTTGTTATGTTTTTCAGTAAATTTGAATTGTATTAACAGTTTATTCGAATTCATAGCAAAGGAAATGTTCTTCTGTTTTTATCATTTAGTTTTGTTTTTTTCAAAAGCGTATGTAAAAAGATTAGTTCTCTTAATGTTAAAATGCAAATTTTATTATTATTTGACTTATAAACTCTACTGAGAATAATAAATCTTGTGATTCTAATCAAAACAACTTATTAGATTTCATATTTAATTTTTTTTAATAAATTGCTTCTCAGTACAGTCTTTTTTTTATGAAAATTAATTATCTTGCAGTTCTTTTAAAAATTATATTCAATCCATTTTAATTAAAAAAATGCTATTCAATTCATTTTGTGAAATATCATTCTTTATCTTTTTATAAAAAAAAAAACATTTTCTGAACAAACGTACGATATTTTTAAAAATATATAATTCTACACTTAGTTTAAACATACTCCTAAAATTAACTGTCGCATAAATTTACGAAATAGCTTTTCAGAGTCTGCCATAACCTGAGATTCAGATAATTACAACAAATGCACTTCGAGAAGTTAATTAGTACTTTCGAAGTATTAATTAGTATTTTAATCGAAATACAAGACTACAACTGATACTGACTACGACTAAGGATTTCGGTTAACACAAAAGAAGATTAAAATTTTGTACTAGCAGATTTTTAACTAATCCATTCCTATTCTTCTTCTACGAAGTGTTAACATTAAGAATTCGAGCATGTTTAAGTAGTAGAAATTAGATGCTGAAGATGTTGCATTTACATATGTCTCAAATGATTAAAACTAAATTAAAATATACTTTTATGTGCGACTTTAACATTTTTATATAGATTCCTAATTGGATTTTTTTAAATATTTTTTCTAACCTCAGTCTTCTATAATACATTTTTATTTTATATGTTTTTATTTAAATGTATCTTAATATATAATTACGTATATGTTTGTCATACATCATTTTAATTTTAATTATTCTTTAAAACCATCAACTTGCTAATTAAAAGTTATTTTATACAATGATATATATTATTTTTATAGTACCCATATAGCACAAAACATCCCAGGGAGCTCCTCTGGGCCTCCAATTTTTCCCAAATTCCTCCTACGCCAAAGCTGACTTGTTGAGGAGCTCATCAGGAAGGGGTTTTAAAGACGTCCTGGGGAGACTATTTCCCGATAACTTTTTATTCATTTTCGCCATTCCAAATCTAATTCCAAAAGTAGGGAGCAGTGACTTCACAAGATGGCGCCACCAGGTGGCATTTTTATTCATTTGCGGAGGAACTCCTGAGGCGTTCCTCAGGATCCTGAAAGGCGGGCATTTTCGGTTCCTGAGGAACTGCTGGGGATGAAATGTTGCATCGTGTAGGATGCCTTGCGGAAGTTCGCAATTTTTCCTCAGGATATCCCGAGGAGGAAGGTGTGCTGTATGGGTGTAGATCCCATTTATGGCTCTTATACGCAACGAATTTTAACAAACGAGCTATCAAAAGAAACAAAATTTCTCGGAGCACTGCACATTGTACGTTCATCTCATAAATATCAATGGCTTGTCAAAATAAATTATTATATATTTGAGAAAGGAAAATTTTATTGCATAAAGCAACACCTTTAAATCTATTTCCAAGATCTAGCGTTAACGTGTATTTGTAGCTTGATCGGTAGCAAGCGAGACATCGGAGCAACAAGTCGCTGATTGGAGTCCCAACGGGGGCCGATCAATTTTTTTTATGTAAATGTCTTCACTTGTTTCCCAAAAACGAAGGAACAAACATTTAGTAATAAGTTAATTTATTTATTTTTATTTAAAAGAGTTTTTGATATCATAACATACGTAATAAATAATTTTCATTTAAATTATTATTTAAAATCCCATATAATTAACATATTTATTAAAAACCACATGATACAATTTTATCCAATTTGGATAAAGCTTTAAAATGTAGTTTTCTTTTTCCATTAATATCTATTAAAAGACAACCCTATCAAAAGTAGTTTTGAAAAAGTAGGCCCCCGATAAAACGACCCTCGCGGGAGCAATACGTTATAACAAAGCGTCACTGAAACGAGATATCGTTGTAAGAAGGATTATTCTTTTTAAAGTATAAACGAAATATATATCTGAAAAACTATTTGTCAAGTTTAACTATTATGACTGAACTGAGGATCATAATAACAATGGAACAGCTCTCTTCAAAGCTGGAGGGCTGCAAATAGAAACAAACCAAGCCCAGTTTGTTTTGTTTTTCGATTTTGAGTTATTGATAAATATGGATACAGCTTGGCAAGCTTTTTACATGTATACCTTGTGGCAATCTTTTCTGAAAACAACAATACTACACATTATAAATAAAACATATTAGATCAAAATAAGTTGATGCATTGGAAATACATAACTTTTAACGTATTTACTGAAAACTAAACCGTGGTAGCCATTGGTGTATGATTATATTCAGTCTTCCTATTGGTATAAATATTCAAACAATTTTAAATACCATAGGGAATACTTCTTAAAATGTTCTCAATATTACATTCTTTCCATCTGTCATAATGAACTCAAACTTCAATTGTAAACATTACTTAATTGCAGTTAATTGTAACAAAGCTTAATTACAATTAATTGTAACAAAGCTTAATTATAATTAATTGTAACATGACTTTATTGAAATTGTAACATAACATAATTGGAGTTGTAACCTAACTTTATTGAAATTGTAACATTATTTCATTGAAATTAAAACTAAAATTTATCGAAATTTTAACACAAATTAATTACAATTGTAACTTAACTTTTAAAGTGTATAATAAACTAATTGAAATTGTACCATAACTGCATTGGAATTGTAACATAACTCAAATGAAATTATAATATAACTTCATTGAAATTAAAATAAAATTTCATTGAAATTGTAACAAACAAATTAATTGAAATTGTAACATAATTCAAAGTTTAACATAATTAAACTGAATTGATAATATACCTTAATTGGAATTATAACGTAACTCAATTGACATTATAACATAACTTTACTGAAATTAAAGCATATTTTTATTGAAATTGTAACATAATTTCGTTGAAATTGTAACATAATTTCGTTGAAATTGTAACATAATTCGTTGAAATTGTAACGTAATTCCGTTGAATTTGTAACATAATTTCGTTGACGTTCTAACATTATTTCATTGAAATTGTAACATAATTTCATTGATAATGTACTAAAATTTCATTGAAACTGTTCAATAAATCATTCGCTATATTTCGAATGGCAATAAGTATTGTACTTATCCAATAACATAATTTGCATATTTGCCTCTTGAAAATTGTTAGTGTTCATTTATTTCGTTGTAATTAAAGTTGTTAATTAATAATAATTAAAGTTGTGAAGCTACTAAGGATATAAAATATTTAATGAGTTGATTTCAATGCACCATTAGGAAGAATTTCAAGAATTACACACACAACAAAAATCCGAATAAGTATCGAAGAAATTTAATTTTCTACAGTAATAGGATCGCGAAAGAATTAATGCTAAGCACAAAAGACCTCGTTAACTTTCTAACAGCAAATCCCACGAAGCAAAAGTAAAAGCAATTTTCGGACGACATAACGATATTCGAAAACGATATTTCAACAGCAAAGTATTTTTTTCGCTCAAAAATGTAAATGAAGGTATCAAATTCCTACAAATAATTTTAATCTGGTGTGTCTCTTCACTGGAATGAATATTTTATGCGAGGTGACCGTATTTTCATCAAAGGTAGAACCCTGTAAGTTTTTTCGGAATTTTCAAATGAGCAAGTTAGGATTGCTTTTTTCGGGAAAAAAACGTCTTTTTAAAAACATGTATTGATCTCTCTTGAAATGGTCTAAAGAAGGAAAAGTTCCCGTTAGATTTTGAAAGTAAAATACAAGAAAACAAAGTTTCTTTGGAAGTTTTTTTTAAAATATTTTTTTATTCTGGATTACTTTTAAAGTTTATGCAAATTGCATACAACGTTGCTTTGAGATGTAATGCTGATTGGACTTCGAATAATATTTAACTCAAGCTCTGGTAGAGTAAAGGGAAGTTCTAAACCTTTTTTAATTTGCTATTAAATTATTTTTAATTCATTTATTTTAATTATTACTTTTAATCTTTGATTACAAAAAAATGTAAGTTTTACATAAATAAGTTAAATAAAAATTATAAATTTATCCCCGATTATTCGTTAAAAATTCATTTTAAAGTGCACGGAAACGTTGCTTTGAGATCTAATGCTGATTGGACTTCGAATAGCATTTAACTCAAGTTCTGGTAGAGTAAAGGTAAATTCTAAACCTTTTTTTTTATTTACCATTAAATTATTTTTTAATTCATTTATTTTAATTTTTATTCCTTGATTATAGACAAATATAAGTTTTACATAAATAAGTTAAATGAAAAGCATTAAATTTATCCCCGATTATTCGTTAAAAATTAATTTTAATAACTTCCATATAAAATTTCAATTTTATATAGAAAAATATTTGAGTAATTGTTGTTTTTATAAACAAGAAGCAGATATCCACACTGTTAAAAATAGATGCTCAAACATAAGTAAAATATACTCATTTTTGTGTACATTCGATAATAATCACGGCTCCGAATACATAAGTTTCAATTTTGAAAAAAAACATGTACTCAAAAATGAGTACAGTGGGTGAAAAGGAATAAAAATAGCTGACTAGCCTTCATAGGGTGCCTTCATAAATCCATTTCAATAAATATCAACAATTTACCGGGAATAGAAGCCAGATCTTCAGTCGCCGCAGTCCAGAGCTTTATCTGTTAATCTTCCAGGCTGACGTAAATAATTTATAAACTTTTTTTTAAAAAAAGGTGTGCTGAAAGAATGGGAAGTGAGATAATTGAATAAATTGTAATAAATCAGTTTCCATTTAAGCAATCGACATCAAATAATGTGGTAAACCATATTCTGAATATCTATTTTAAGTTTGACAGATTGCTGTGTTAAGATGTCTTGAACAGAAGCTGAGACTAGCAATATTATAGCACAATGCTCATTTTTAAGAAAGTACAGATACCTAAATTTGAGTACGGCTTACTTACGATGCAATTGTATTCAAAGAAACACGAGTAGGTTTAGGTACTTGTTTTTAAGTACATGTTATTTACAGTGCATATTTATTTTATAAAAGTAGTACCATTAAAATTTGCAAAATTAGAATTTTTTCCTTTTGAAGTATATATTTCTACTTTTTTAATCATTTTATTTACTTTTCGAATTGTATAATAATATAGATAATGTTGAAATATATTTATTAATGCTCTTCTCAAACGGAAAACAAGTAATTTAAATTGGAAATAAGGCACTTGTATTTTTAATTTAAATAGTATATATGTGACATTGAGAATTTTTTTTAAAGTAAGACTATTTTCTCATGCAATGTAATCGAAAATCACCTTTAAGGTTGAAGAAAAGTTTTTATGTATACAATCTTAATCATCAGTAATTACCCAATCACCCCATGATTTTGTATCAATTTCGCAAACTAGTTGTAAGCGGTCGGACGTAATTAAGAGATAATGATTTGGGGTTGTGGGTTGCAACAGAGGAAATTGTGCAACATGTTATTTCAGAATTTCGTTATAATTGTAAGATTTGTGCAATCTAGAAATTATAAAGCTAAAAAAAACAGAAATTAATAAAAAGTATCTTTATTACTTATAACAATGTGATTAAAAATAAGTGTGAATTTCGTTCTGAATATCTACGGTTATAGCATTGTATTAACATGCTAAAAACTCTCAGATTATACGGTAAAGTAGAGGGAAACGGGTCTTCTAAATCGATTTTTGACGTTCAAAGTCTAATTTCTCATTATAAAAAAATATTTTATAAAACCGTTCACTTATTTATTGGAAACATAATGGTATATTCTTATTTAATTCTGAAGTTTACAAATAGTTTTAATAATTATTTTTCTAAGGTAACCTGATACGATTCATGGAGGGGGTAAAATGGATACCATGTAGGAATTATGGAAATTTTTGGTAAGAAAAGACATTATAAGAACAAACTTTTAAGTCAAATTTGTAACTTGAATAAAATGCAATGAATAACAACTTTAAAAACTAAATACATTTGATTTTAATTGACTGGTATTTTCTCGTAAAAGCAAGCTGTAATTCGCAACTCCCCATTTTGAAAATCAACTATAGTGTAATATTAATTTCAATCGAAATAGAACACCTGCTAATAGTATTCTTGGTTTGTTTTGATTCAGGAATCTAGGCTATATTTACTTTATTTTTAATTTGTTCCTCAGACGATATTTTATTTAATTTAAAACGTTATATTTAGCTTCGAATAAAACAAGCAAATGATGGCCATGTTTTCATATAAGCAAATATCTCAATTTTTTTTTGTATACTTAACCAAATCAACATTTGGACTTGAATTAAAACACCCATAAATGTAATTTTTTTGCCAAAATGCGCTTTATTAATGAAGTAAATAAACATAAAAATAGCGAGATCAAAACACAAGTTTAACATTGCGTAATTGAATATTTATTTCCCCCATCTTACCACCCTATACTGGTCAGCGACATCTCAAACATATTTGCAACGTATTGTTTTTAACGTATGTAGCAGTTTTGTTGTTTAATTTTATTTTTAATATGTTCATAGATACTCTCCAAACGTTTTTGCTAATAACATGTTATCAAAATGCTGTTTGCATTACTTAGGGTATGATACACATAAAACGATGTACATTATGACGTTAATGTCATTATCACTTGAATTCATTAATAATATTTTAATGTAGGTCAGATAATGGGTAGTTCAGTTGATAAACCAATTTTCACAAAACACTGTGACAATATCAAAGCACTTAAGCCCTCTTTTGTACACATTGTTCATTAAATCCTACATATTATTTTAAATGGCAAAATCTTCAATAGTCGCAAATGTACGAGAAAGAATCTTTTTGTTTACATTTCCTTCCTGTTTATATTCAAAATGCTTTGTTTAGTTAATTAGAAACGGAAGTTACTTGAACTACGAAAGACAAACAAAAGACAAACTTAAAAAACAAACACATGGAATACAAATTTGATAAACAAATCACTTTGAAAGAAACATCAAGTCTTCTCTATTATCAAAGTCCTTAACGACATTATTTTTTCTTTACACACTTTCAGAGAGAAAGTTAAAGGGCGTCATTTTTTCTCTTCTTTCACGAACATTGGCTACTTTCCAGAAAGATTTCTTTGTAAAACGTCATTTTGTCGAATATTTCAAGAGCATTGTGTTATTTATCCTCAATTTAAAAGCGCAAACAACCCGAAATTTATATTCTTATTACACGTATATTTCTCGTCTGAGGTCGTTAATGTTAGTGAGCATCGCATATAACTCGACCCTCAGTGTTGCAAAGGAAATAAATAAGGCTGTAACTGGGTTCAGTATTGTACCGACAGAAAGACATGAAATTACGTATTCTGGTTTATGCCAATGTACTTATATATTGAAAAACGGAATGTGTCATTAAAGTAACGTAATGGTTTGGAAATGATTTAGGGCCAAACATTATACAATAACGACTTTTCATACTATTTAGCTACAAAATACGTGGATTCCCTTAAGAATTTAAAGGAAGGTAATAATTGATTTAATTATAGAATTATTCATTATTTCAAACTTAAATTTTATACTTTTCTGATTATGTAAATAGAACCTTCAGTATAGTACATTGTAAAACAAATACTTAAAAATGAGTTCATAAACCTACCTTTTTTTTCTTTGAGTACAATTGCATCGTCAATGAGCGTATTCAAATTCAAGTAATCGTACTTTTTCAAAAATGATAAGTGTGATTTAATATTGCTAAATATCGGCTTCTGTTCAAGCCATCTTAACAAAGTGACCTGACAAATTTAAAATAGTTGTTCAAAATATTGTTTTCCTCATCATTTGATGTCGATAGTTTGAATGGAAAATGAGTTATTACCACTCAACTATCTTACTTCCCATTCTTTTGGCGCACCTGTTTAATATGTCTTCTGTTTATAACTTTTTCACGTCGTCTTGGTAGTACAACGGTTATCGCACTGACCGGCGGTGCCTGAGTATATGGGTTCGATTACCGGTAAGTGTTGGTCTGTAATTGTTGATATTTATTGAAAGTGATTTCTGAAGGCAGCCTGTATAGGCAAGCAACTGCTCTTTTTACTCAGTTTTCTTATTTTTGGATACATGTCTTTTTCAAAAATTAAACTTGCATATTCGGAGGTATGATAAGCGTTGAATATACTCAGAAATGAGTACATATTACTTATTTTTGAATACCTATTTTTAACAGTGTATGGTTTCGATAAATTGGGGATTGGAAAACACTCCTCAACACTGGTTTCAGCGAATCAGCTAGCGAATTTTGAAGAGTTATTTGACCAATTGGATTATTTAAATCATGTAAAAAATTTATTGTAAGAGAAGTTTATAAAAAAATCGGAAGAACTATTTCTTAATTAATCTATTCATCTGTTACACACCTAATTCAAAATACAGGCAAATATAATATTGAATATTATTTGGTTTTAAATAAGAGGCAATATACACTTTTCTTTGGGATCGATCTCGAACTATTGTCAATAACTTATTAATTTAACCAAACAAACAAAATAGTCTAAAATTATAAAAAATATTATGACTATTTCATATTGCATTTTAACATTTTAAATTAGCATTAAATAAAATAAACAACATTAAAAAGCGCAATATAATCCGTTTAGCAACAGCTATCAAAATTATAATATATTACTAAAAAAATTTAGGTCATAATACAATATGCATTAATATTATCAATATACATAAAAACATATTTTTTTTGACGAAAAATATATTTTACCATATTACCTTCCCCTTTTGAAGCTTCTTATAAGCATGGCTTTTATACATCTCTGTATTCCTTTATGCGAAAACACATGCATTGAAGACAGATCAACAAGCCACTGTGTTAGAAAGCAAGATTTGCATCCCAAACAGGGAAGAACGTCAGGGTAAAGCATAAAATGCGCCTAAATCGATGAAAATGTGAAGCGGTATTTCTTATACGTGTTTGTTTTAGTACAGCAACAACAAAAAAATTCGATATGAAACGTGGAATATTTGAGGCAAGAAAAATCTGTTAAGACTTACGCAAATAAAACATGAATGGAAAGTTTTTTTGGATAAGAAAAAATCTGAATAAAAAAGGCGGCGTTGTTAAAAAAAATTACTAATAAAGTTCAACCATTGTGTACATTTTTCAAATATCATAATTAATTTTTGCATTTTCGGAAAGAAACAAATTGTAAGTAATAAATTAGTACATTTGGACCTTACGCTTAATCATTAGCTATGCGTACATTTATTTACATATGCGCATGTTAGCGTAATATGTAGATTTTATTTTTATTTCTTCTCAGTATGAAATGGAATTAAATTATTTGTTCCGAATTGAGAGATAAATTGGTAAAGTTGCAGATTTGATAAAGAAAAAGAATAATTAAAAACAGGAATTTAGTACATTTGTCCCTTACGCTTAATCATTGGCAATACGTATATTTACATATGACATAAAAATATCATATGAATACATTTATAATAAGTTTTAAATATGTAGAGCAGAATTGTAATTTAAAAATGGAAAGTTGTGTCATGCTGTGAAAGGAATGTGTGCGGAATGTGTTCTGTGAAATACATGGAACTTCAAAAAAGCATTATAGAAATTGGAATTGGTTGCCAATGAAAACCTCGCCAACAGAAAGGCGCCACATACGTTATTTCTTTATTTAAATATTGAAACATATGGTGTCTAATTTCCTGTCGAACCAGACAAAATCCATATCAATCGTGCTGTTTATTATGGAAATATAATTTCGGAATGGATCACCCAAAAATGTAACATGGTGTATCCTGATACCCTAAGTAGCTGATTTTAAGGAAATTTTTCAGGAAATAAGAAATCAAAATTAACTTAATGGTGTTTCGACCAGAGAGTTGTAATATTAAATAGAGAGCGCCTTCAATACCAGACTCTCGTAAGGCCGCGGTGTCAACATTGAAAAGAAAAACCCACATCACGTGGTTATAGCGCTGCCACATTTGGCGTTCAGACATCTGCAGGAGTTTCAAATTTGGCAAACTTTCTTCTTTTTTGGTGATAAGGAGTTCTGTCCGTATTCAACTTTTTAACATATATATACGTATTTACTTATTTTCAAACAATATGCGCTAAATATTTCCTCTTCATTAACGAAACGAAAATATTTTATTTGTGTTCAATACTCGAAGAAGCGAAACTTTTTATATTTCTCAGGTTTTATTGTTCATATTTTCTTATTGAACTATACAAAACAACAATTCAAAGAACTTCGATTATGGTAAATTTTTTACATAAAAACGTAATGCAATTATTTCAAAACTACAAAGTAAGAAAAATCTCCTTAATATATCTGTTAAACTCCCTTAAACTGTGCCACTCGTTCAAAAAAAACGATATTTAAATACAAAATTAAACACAAAACCATATTACAATACTTTGATCTCGTTTAGTTCTTAAAGTCGCCAAGGCCTGCCAAGTAATATTGGCGCATGAATGAATTGGTATTTCCACATATCACGTGGTTTCAATGATGGACACACGGAAATCAGCATTTTGATTCCTCTATTTGTATCATTACTCTATGGTTTCGACAGTCACACCTACAATCCAATTAAGACTAGTAAATGGGAGAAATATAATAAAGTATAAATTTAACTATTGAGTAATTTTTAGGTGACGGGGTTTCCGTCAGTTGAGCAAGGAAATCCTGAAAGAGAATAACGTGATTAGTACATACATTTCATAAACGTAAAAAATATTGTGCCATTATGTCAATTGTTAAATTGTTAACAACTCACACAATAGCACAACCCGGTAACCTAAAACCGACAAGTATTCGATTTTGAGGCTTTTATTTTATATTATACTTTGAATTCTTATTTTCCAATGATGTGTTATTTTGGATTTTAGTCGCGCTAGAAGTATTTTAAATTTTAGTTTAAATTTTTAAAAAAAGCAATTTGACCAGATATTTTAACATTTAAACTGATTTCTACTCAAAACTATACGAACTATACTCAAAACTATTTCTACTCAAAACTATACATTTTGAATTTTGATGTACCTTTTCTATAAAATTACTGTATATATAAATACATTTTTTTTAATTGAAGCACAGAACCTACAGAATAAAGATAACATATTTTATGCTTGCCAAATTTTTTTTATAATTCAAAAGCTATATAAAAATTCATGTTTTTGAGAATTTTGTCTTGGTAATTGGTAAAACTTTTTGTAATATTATTCCTTTTATTTCTAAATTATAACTACAGTTTAGATACAAGACTTATTAAATGCCTATGAAAAGTTTCAAGCATTTAAATCGGGTAGTTTCCAAGAAAATGAACATCAAAGTTCACAATGTATACTTTTGAGATACGTCAATTCAAAGGTCAAAACCTTTTATCAAATTGCTTGCTTACAATTTTTAAAAATAAAATTTAAAATACTTCTAGTGCGACTAGAAACAAAAATTACACATCAATGGAAAGGTAAGAAATCAACGTTTAAGGGGGACCCGAGCCCCAAAATCCGGAAAAATTGCTAATTTTTTTTCTCTTCATAAAACGATGCTAAACAAACTTGAGAAGGTGTATACCAAATTTCAAAACAGTAAAAGAAACAGAAAATATGTTTTTTTAGATGTTTATATGCCATTTATAATCTTTCTACATACTGTTCGTCTGCAACAATCGTCATTTACTCAAAATATTTTTTTTTAATTCTGGGCACGTTTAAAATGCTAAGGCTTTGTAAATAATTAACTTAAAACTAAACTGTTAATAGTTTTTGAAGCTCTAATATTTGTTTTATAAATGTATGTATCGCTTTTTTAAATTAAGTTATAAATTATTATTTTACAAATTATTAAACTTAAAAGTTTGAATATATTTAGGGTTTTGAACTTAAAATAAGTTTTTAAAAACAATTAAAACACAAATCTGCAAACGTCTATACATACGATTGTAGTGTGTACTTTGATGTTATTTAATCAATTAAAAAAAATTAAAAACATTAAAAATTGAAAAAGGAGTAGTGTTTTTAAAAAACGTCTTTTTAAGCTTAAAAAATTCCAAAAATATCAAAAATATTTTTTTAAAACTTATTTTTGTTTTTGATTATTGTTCAGAAAAAGATGTTCTAATAATATAAAAAAATTGGTATTTCTGAATTCATTAATAAACAAATTAGGATTTGGGGCTCGGGTCTCCCTTAATATAAAATAAAAATCTCAAAATTGAATATTTGTCGGTTGTAGGTTACTGAGTTACCTTAAAAGAAAACCATTTTTAGTTAAATACGTTTATAATTACTGTTTCTAACAAAAAAGTTATTGTTGGTTAATAAGTTTTTTTTTATAAATAAGACTAATATTAATCACTCCAAAAATGGCAAGTTGGTCAATATCAAAAATCCCATCTTGGCGTCAGTTACCGTGGAAAATCAATACATTTTTTTTTCTACTTAAAGGCCAGGATACACATCTAACACATCAATGCACTTTCTTTAAGAAACTCGAACATGGACTTTCTCCTGAAAAAAACACCACATTACTCCATCTAAAAATCAAAGATCCTCCATCGCATTGTGACAAACACTTTTCAAAAAACACCCCTGTGTATGATTGATCACCCACCAACCATTTCCTTTTGTTTCGATATATCTGGCGCAGAACTCTCTCCCCCACTTTCGACAAAAGGGAGCAGGACGAGAATCCAACCCCCCCCCCCCCCTCCAACGACGCGTTGCCCTGATTCTTCATCAATTCGCTTGTATGCAACAGCAATATCCCCCTCTATTGCTATCGGTTTCTGTTTCAGATATTAATATCTAAGGGATTGTTCGGGAATTGTCATTAATCTTGTATAATGATGCGTCGAAAATTCGGATGTCTGGAATCATTGGGCAGGAAGTTTAAGTATCCGAGCGGATTCGCGTGGTCGGCGGAGTGCGTCATGCTTAAGTAGGTTGAGATGAAACGTTTAACTCGTTGATCGCCATATAATTTTATATCAAATTATTTTTTTAAAAATTAGTTTCGTTTTATGTCTTCTATTCTGTTAAAATATACGAGGATGAGTCAAAAGTCCGTGACGCATTTTAAAATTTAATTATAAAATCAAGAAAAAGGAAAAATATAGTGTGGATTGGAATAGAATGTTCCGCATGATGGGTTTTTGTAAGGTTGGTTTCATAGAGTAATGATAGAAATAGAGGAATAAAAATGCCGATTTACGCATATCCATCACCGAATCACGTGATCGGAGGACAGATTTTCTCGCCCACGCGAAAAAGTTCTTTTCTCCTAATAGAGTTCCAATGGGAACAGCGACGATTCACGGCGATCCGAAACGAAACACAACAGAAAATGGTTCATAGCTGTGCCGCTTATGGATGCAAAGAAAAATTTCGCAAAGGAGGTCCATATACATTCCATTGGTAAGTTTTCCTGAAAATTTTATTTCAAACCAAATTTTAAAATCATGTAAAATAATCAAAATTACTTTGTTTAACATGAGGTTTACGAATTCTTTTCTTAACTTTTATGAATATAATCTGTTTCAATTGAGTAAATATTTATAGGAAATTAGACTACAGTCTCGTATTTCCCTTGGGTAGCAAATTCGATGTTTCGTAAATATTAAATTTTGTTTTTTTAAGGTTTTTAATACTTGCTGAACTAGTTATGGAGCGCCGGTGTTACTTGGCGTGCCTTGGCATGCTTTGGCGACTTTCCAAACTAAATGAAATCAAAAGTATTGTAATATGGTTTTGTGTTTAATTTTCTATTTAAATATCGCTTCTTGAAGAATGATACTTTAAAGGAATTTAACATATAAATTAAAGAGGCCATTTCGGAATTTACTAAAAATAGCATACAGCAGTTGTACAACAAAATTCTGTAATAGCTTTCATTTATATTTTGTTATTTATTTTAATTAGAATTAAATAGTTATTTTTTCCATTTTCGAATGTTGCGTTTGTCTTTGTTATTTTCTAATTAGGGATGTCATATAAATATGTACATATATTTTCAAATTAGTTTCTGCAATGTTATCAGTATAAAATTTACTACATTAAATTTATAATTCAAATTCATTAACCTGAATTCAATTATTATTATTCAATTAACCTGAATTACATATAGTTATTGAAAAGTCAATTATAAATTCGAGTGCTTCCTCTTTAGGAGTATAATGGGATTATTGCAACATTCTATAATCGAGTGCGGGCAAATTGGTAATCACTAATATTTTCTAGTGCAAAGGGTTAATTTGTTTTTTGAGTTTTCCTTACTTTGTACATTTAAGTGACACGAAGTGACGAATTATACAAGACTTTAATTTTAAAATAAATATTTTGTAAATTTTATTTTTAGAAATGACGTATTTTGTTTTTAATTATTTTTTGCTTATTTCATTAGTTTCAAAAAACAATTTAATCCTAATTGTACAATAAAAAAAAACGTAGATTTTTTTAAAAAAAAATTTGTGTGTGCGGGGGAGGTGGGATTACATTTCTTACCTTAAATTCTTCAATAAATAGTTGCAATTAAAATTTTTTTTTTTGTTATTTATAATTTAAATATAACTATGTATTTTACTTGTATATTTGTCTGTTTTTATGTAGATGCACAATAACCGTAGTTCTTTTAACTGTTATTTTGTATATTTCAATAAGAAAATATGAACAATAAAACCTTAGAAATGTAAAGAGATTCGTTTCTTAGAGCATTGAACACAAACAAAAGGATATTTTTGTTTCGTTAATGCAAGGAAAATATTTAATGCACATTGTTTGAAAATAAGTAAATACCTACATATACAGTAGACGCTCGTTTTTACGAACTCGTAGGGAACAACCAAATTGTTCGTAAAATCGGAAGTTCGTAAAATAGAATATCATAAGAAATAGATAAATATTACGCTTATTTTTATTAAACTGTCTTCTTTTTATAAATAAAGCATTATTTAGAGATTATATTAGGAAGTAAAGTTATTCTATATAAGAAACAACTGTAAAATAAAATAGTTAAATAAAAAATAATAAGTATAACTTTATTGATGAAAAATCAAGCATCAGAATAATCGCTAGTTTTCTGTTTTAAAACAACATTTTGAAAATTCATGTTTTCATTTTATCGATGTTTGAAAGCATTTCACTATTGTGCTCCTCAAAAGAGGTCTAGTCTTGATAACCATTCAGTTTCCTGAAGCTCAAACCGTGTCTGGATTTAAATTTTTGCAGGCAACCGTCCGATGCCTAGAAGTCTTTGATGCTGAGCTTTAAAACAAAGCAGTTCAATTGTTCCTTAAGCACATTACATTTATCGGAATGTTCGTTCCTATAATTTTCCTCATTCAAGGAAGCAAAGCTTTTTCCAGTTTGGGATATTTTGCTGCTCTAAAATATTTTCGAGAGGGGCACTCTTGTTTGCATATCCAACGATATTTTCTCTTGCTGTTAAAATTGTTTATAGGATATTCTTTGGAATTCCATATTTCTTAGAGATTCCTGCCTTGCTTACAATTTTCTATTCTACTTCTTTTAAAATTTTCTTTTTTACCCCAGCAGATAAACGAGTGCGTTTCTTCAACTGCGACATGACTAAATTTCCTCAACTAAAACTGGCTCAAACTCCCTCTGGACTCACGCGAAACTTCAGTGATTGAGAGTCCAGATGAAACTAACCAGCTACAAAACATAATCTTATGACAAAGCACCCCTTTCCCCACTCGACATTGACACATGCTTATTGAATGTAAGGGGTCAAGATTGACGTCAAAGTGCCACTTTCCAATCACATGCTTGCTACCCACCTGCTGTTGGCCCCTATAATTTTTCTCAGAATGGCCTTGAAATGTTTGTATGTGTTGCTTTGTTACTCCCTAAAGATATGAGCTTTTAAACTTTGTCTGATGTCAGGTAAACGCTAGCGAAATATGAAAATGAGTTCGCAAAAAAGAGATTTTTCCAAATTTTAGTTCGTAAATGGGAATTAAAAATAACATTATGCCTATGGGACCATGTTCGGGACCAGACACTAGTTCGTAAAATCGTGAGTGTTCGTAAATTAGAGGTTCGTAAAAACGAGCGTCTACTGTATTATGTTTAGAAGTTCAATACAGACGGAACACTCTATCGCCGAAAAGAAGAAACTGCGCCAATTTCGGAACTTCTGCATGTAGGGTGTGGCAGCGCTAAAACCACGTGATGGGCATCGGTTCTTATCTATGATGAGAACGTGGCCTTGCCAGAGCCTGACATGGAGAGCGCTCTCTATTATATTTATACTCTTTGGTTGGTTTGGTTAATTAACGTCGCAATAGAGCTGCACAGTGAGCTATTGGCGACGGTTCGAGGTCTATCTCGAAGGAAAGACCCGGGAACACATACACATTCACGCATTCATTCATACCTGCACCTCGTTATTTTAGAACCATGGTCAGATGACGAGGAAACACCTGAATTGGCACCCAACGCCTTCAATAGACGTCGGGACTTTGGACCCTGATCAGATTTATCGTGCACCAGTCCCGTATACACGCCGTTAATTTTTGCGGATGTTCTGGACGACTTGGTTTTTGTAAGGAAATTACAATTTTTATTCCTAAATTGTCATAGTTAGCGTTGTACCTTTAAAACAACAAAATCTCGAAACAATCAGTTGCATATAATTTATTTTGTCACAAACAGTTCAATGAATGTATTTTGCGCACGCCACCACCATTTTTCAATTTGTGCACCTTTTATATATACAGAGATCCATCCAAAGAGTACTCCTATTCTATCAACGTATTCTGATTTAGATGCCTTTTCAAATTATTTCAAGACACAGCGCCATCTATGGGTCAAGTAACAGACTAAACATTTTATTTGCTTAAAAATAACTTATCGTGTGAAGCGTTTAAGTTTAAAACGCATTCTTAACCAATGAATTGATTTTATACTTTAATTACTTGAACAATGTGTATTCCAAAATTCGTCATATATGGCAGTAAATTTTAAAACAACCAAAACTCGAAACAATCAGTTTTAGCTAATTTATTTTGTCACAAACAGTTTCTGTGCAATCCCCTACCATATTTAAATATGTGCAAAAGTTCACATATTCATGGTAGTGGATATGCTTGATCTCTAAAAGGTTATATATCGAGACACATTCAGATGATACTCCTATATAATCCATGTATTAAATTTAAAGGCATTTTTCAGATTTGTTCCAGATACAACGCCATCTATGGGTCAAGTTTAAGACTACACATTTTATTTGCTTTCAAATAACTTTTTATTGTGAGAAATGTTTTAGTTCTAACCGCACTCTTAGCCAATTGCATGAATTTATATTTAATTTTTAAATGTGTCCGTCCCCTTTGGTCCATCTTGTACGGAGATAACCCTTTTTTTCTTCTTGAGCGCATTTTCCTTTTCAATATTTAACGGTTTTTTATAAGCGATCAATGGTATCCATCACTACATTATTCGCCGTTACAGATCATATATTATCGTTTTTTCTATTAAAATTTTAACGCCAGCTCGTATCAATATGCAGAAGTGACAAGCTGGTAACTTTACATAGTGAATTACACAGAAGGCGTGAACGGTAGCACTGAAAGATATTTCAAAGATACGTTTGTTTTACCGGTCACTTAGTATAACCACGTCTCCTTTGCAGCAACACTAAATGCTGGTCATCGTCTATGTCCCCTCTACGGCTATATCGATGTGTTAAGATTGTTGTACAATTGTGTGATATGATGATTTTAAATATTTTTTTATATTGTATATGTTTAGCCAGTACGACTTAGTTTATTTTCAAAATTTAAAATCAGTGTTCTTTTATATCAATAAAATCGCACATCAAAGAAAAATTCGTTCGAAAAAAAAATAATATGCTTCTGTTTGTTTCCTGGAAATTCAGAATTATTCTGTTTATTTTTAAGCTAATATTTTGTAAACAACATGGAAATATCTTCAAAGCCAAGCGCGAGCACAAAATCTTAAGCATAAGATTTAATCGATAATTTTCTGCATATTTGCTTTTCATTTAATAGCATGTTGTGTATTTGAAATATCGCATCAGCATTCCATATTCGCTCAGTTTCGTGTTCTCTTCGCTTCACAGATTTTCGAATACACGGTAACTCTGCATTATTTATGAGCAATTCATATGCAAATATGTGATCTGGGTCTGTTTGGATCTCAAATTCTACACTTTAGGAAGAACTACTTTGCACGTTCGAATGGCATCCATTTTTACATACGTATCTTTTGAAACTTTTAAAACTCAAGTTTTAAAATCACATTTCACATTTACAAATCATTTTACAAATCACATTTAAAATCACATTTTAAAATCACATTTTGTGATGTCTGCATATTTAGACTGTAAACAATACTTACAACACATAAGCATTCATATTCCTAAAGATGTAGTCAGAATTTAAGGAATACACTTAAAGTCGACTAATAAATATTTCATCAAATTCTATTTAACAACCACACTTTGAAGCCTATCCCGTGGCTAGTCTTAAAAAATACTGAAAGAATGGTACACGCGCTATGAAATTTAGCAACAGATAGATAAATTACCAACTACTACAGACACTGTAAAAAATTTCATTTTAACGATGTACCATATCTTGGTGCAAAATAAAGGCCTGCCGCAAATTACACCATATTATAGTGGAATCTGAGTTGAACCAAACATCCTTTATCGGAAAAATAAATGGTTCAACCTCGTTAACTGTAACCGAAAGTTTCGCTGTCGCTACATCAACAAACCGAGGAATCCCCTCCGAGAAAGACAACGACGAACAAGGGCCTCCATGGCCCAATGGATAAAGGCGTTCATCTATGAATCGGAGGATTCCTAGTTTGAGCCCGATTGGTGGTCAAGATCGGCCCGACTTGACAAAGAAAAGTAAAAATGTTGTGATCTTGCGATCGGAGGGGTTGCAAGCTTCGCTATAAAAATACTCCTACTAAACAAACTCTCATTTTGATATATATGTAACGTTATGAGCTTTGGTGCGACGTTTCACCATTAAATAGTATCCGTTGTAGCACCGTAAAATGGTGAAACTAAGCACCAAATGTTGGTTGCAGCTAAATGGGTACCAAATTTTGGTACTAGATCGTAATAATTTTTAACAGTATACTTGACTTGCATCGTAAACAGAAGGCATCGACAGTTTGATGGGAATGATATCAAAATCGAGATTGGAATTACGATCGGACGTATAAATACTCATAGTGCAGAAAAGACTGATGCACGTGAAATCAGTTATATTTTAAGTATCCTAACTCTGATGGTGAAAGTTCAGAAATTTGATGCCAGTTAAATTGTTTTTCTCCGTCATTTGTTAGGCTTATAATACAAATAGACCAATGACCACCGTTTTTCTTTTGTTGGAAATGATCTCAAGTTTTTAGCTTCGTATAAATCGACTTATTGGCATGTTTAATTATAAAGTATATTATTGTTTTCCGGTTTGATAGGTACAATATATAACTATAGTAATAAAATATATTCAAGAGAGCTGTAGATATTAGGGTGGGTAAAAAAACTATTTGTTTTTCCGAAACACTTTAGTGCGGAAAATTTGCCTCCTATTATAAGAAGAAAAACGTCGTAAAAAAATTAAAATCTATTGATATTTCGTCAATTTTTTTAAACTTTTAGTACGATGCGGGATCGGCAGATACCAACAATTTTTTTTTCATTTTTTACGTCGCTTGCTTTCCTTCTTATAATAAACTGCAACTTTTCTGCACTAAAATGTTGCAAAAAAAAATTTCGTTGCAACTTTTCTGCACTAAAGTGTTGTGAAAAAAAGAGGTTTGTTTTCAACCCACTCTAGTAAATATTCATAACACAAAGTAGACAAATTGAACTTGGTCTGTTTATATTTTCGTTACTCCATTCGAAAGAGTTTTAAAATTACGAGGCAGTGGCTCCACGTTTTTTCTATATGGATAAATAGAGAACCGTCGTCAATTGCCCATTGTGTTGGCCTATTGCAACATGAACTCAACCATCTAGACATGTATTTCTCACGAAATTTTATCAAATTTATATTTCCTCGCTATTTTAAACAACTTCAAAGTAAAACTACAAAACAAGATATCAGCGTTTTATCATCAAAGTAAAAAATATACTTTAACAAAAAAGCCAGAAGAACGTAATATTTCTTTGCACCGCTAAAAAACTCCACCCCAAAAAATAATGATCCGTTCTTGTGGTGAATTCTCTTTTTCTCACTCTTTTTGAAGTCCTCTTTCAAAAGAATGATAAATAACTTTATCATTTCACAATCCTTATAGTTCATCCAACCCTCCAGCATTTCTATGTGTTTTGTATGTGTATGAACGTTCCTTCTACCCTTTATGCATTCTGAATCTATTGTGAGTAAAATTCCCTAAAAATTCCTGGATAATTTCTGTTATCGGTTTATTTTAAGAGATCCGTTTTGTATATTTGTAATTTTTTTAGATGTTTAGAAATTATCTCTATTGGGAGATAAAAATAAAATAAATATAATTTTTTTTAAAAATGCATGATACATGAAAGTGGTTTTAAATTTTTGTACTTAATTTTATTGCAAAAAATTTTTAGATTATCTTACGGTTTCTTTTAGACAAAAAAAATAGAAAAGTTTTTATCTTTAATATCATGGAGGAAAACCATTAAGCGTACTAGAAAAATATCTTTTTTATTACATTTTTTTTAATCGATTTAAAAAGAAATTAGAAGACAAGTTTGATAAGGTAAAAAGCTCACACAAAAATTAATATTTAATCGTATGGAGTTTTTTTATATATATTCAGATGTTAAGGGAAAACAAATATGGTTCAGTTGTTTGACTTTAATATAAATGATAGGATCTCTTCGTCATTTGTCTATTTGTACTTGTACAGATACAACAAGACGTAAATTCAATCTAGCCAATGTTCTAAAATCTGACACAGTTATTTGCTTAGACTTTTTGCCGATTTATTGTCCTCAATTTAGAACCTTACATCAACTTAATTACAGTGATTAGCGATAAAGTTACAAAAATCAGCAATTTATTTTAATTAAACAGGAGGATTTAATAAGATTTATCACTATTATGTATAAGCTGTGCATATAAATGAATCAAAAATATTTACTTTACGTTATTTTATCTTGGCGAAAAAATATCTAAATCACGCCAACTAAAACAGTTAGTACCTTCAATACGTAACATTGTGAGCATCACCATCAGCAATATGAGAAACATGTCCTTGTCGCATTTTATTTTTTGTTGTATTATAGCTATATTCAATATAAGATTTACTTTAAAATATATTAAGATATTCTAAAATAGGCTTTTCTTAGAGTACTTTTAAATCATTTTTAACCAACTGAACAACACGCCAACCAAAACTCCAAAATAAAACCGCCAGAAATTTTAAATTAATACCGCCGAATCGCGCGCCAAGTTATTAATTCAAGAAGTTATCAAATTTACAAAAATAAAATTTACAAAAATCATACATGAATTTTGGCACCGATTTCGAAAAGTTTAATAAGTATAAAATTGATATTAAATAATTCAATTTTTTCAACTTGGTCGTAAAATTAAACTTTTTAGCTCATTTTTTTCAAAACGGAATTTTTTTTTAAGATTATTTTATTGTGTAGTATAATTTAGGTAACATATTTTTAATTTCTAATAAATATATATTGGACTAGCTGAAATACCCGTTTTACGCACGGGAAGGAAATAAATTACAAAATTGATACAAATACAATATTTATAGCGAAATAAACAATATTCTTAATTTGTCACCCATGAGGGGAAACCACAGTATTAAAAGTACTAATTTGAAACGAAATTTTATTGGCAAGGTTCTACAAGAACTGCAAAGATTGCTAATATGAAGTTGTCTACACAATAACGTGGATATATATGCATTACTCCCGTTGATCACCATCCATATTTTAACCTTTAGTAACATCCCAAAGATTTAAACGGGAAGAACTCTTATAAATGTTAATAAAAATTATCTGAAAAAGTTTTATTAGACACCTATGTCAACATTTGTCGTTAAGTTTCACAAATTAGTGATAATATAAGAAGAAAAAAAAAACGAAAAAGAATTTTAAAAGGTTCATTTGCCAAATTCAAGATTTTCATATTTTTTCTTTTGTACGGTAAACCTTATCAATATGCGAGGAGGGATGGTTCCCCAGCACTTTTTTTAGATTTTGTCCCGGCACTTTTTAAATATTTAACTTTTTTAAATAAAAAATAAATCCTATTTTTTACTTCATTGAACTTCAAATCAATTTTTAAAAAAAATCGTATCAATCCCCTACCCACTACTACAGAAGATTTACTCAAACCCAATCCCCCTCTGACACTTGTACCACGTGGGGGCAGAGTCTATAACAACAGTTTTCGATTCTGCCACATAACTACTCGTATAGGCATACCTTCATATAAAGAAAGGTAGGCCGCATCGATCAAGCCGATTATTAACCCATTCCGCCGCTGACCGTGAAGGGAATGTCGCCCTTAACTGCAGGCTATTTCGTTCACATTACTCCCAGGGGAATCGTGTTATGGGCTATAAATGACCTACCATGGTATAGGAAAGTGAGTCGCGTCGATCAGGTCGTTTGTTAACCTATTTTACCCTCTGATCTTTATACCGCATGAAGGAAAATGTCACCCTTGGTGACAGGCAGTATACACTTCCACTCCAATAATTCTATGGAAAATCAGCCTTCGTGGATAAATGACATAACATGGAGTAGAGGAAGGTAGGCCGCGTCAATCAGATTGACCATTTATACACTCTCCCTCTGACCTTCCTACCACGTGGGGTCCAAATTATTCATGAACCAATTATTACGGTACAGAGTGGCTTCTACCTACCAGATAGATTATTTTTCTATGTAAGATATAAGTAACAACTCTGTCAAAATTCATCTTCCTGGGTATACAGAAAGTTAGAAAATTAGTGATGAGTCAGTGGATAAGTGGCAAGGATTTTTATCTTTGGCAGTTAGAGTTTGAATTTTTGAAATTGAACATCCTTTCTTAGTGAGCAATTTTGGCTTACAATGCCATGCTCCATGCCAAATTTAATTTTCATAGTTGTTGTAGTATGGAATATCCCGTTATCCAATCATATTTTCACCATTTTGACATATATTTTATAATTTTTTGACACTAATTTCGCCATTTTTATGTTATTTTTACAAATATGATCATAATTTAGTTCATTTGGCAAAAATTTTTATTCATTCGGTGAAATTTTAATTTATTTGGCGATGTTTTTATTAACTTGGCGTAGGTTTTATTTATTTGGCAATATTTTGGCGATATTTAGTCATCAGCCAATCAGAATGCTCCTGATTACATAATATTAAAATTTTCCATTGTTTCAATTTTATATTTTACATTGTTACATGTTCTCCATGTTAATCCTATGGGAAGGTTTCTAAAAAATCGTTATTTTGGCATTTCGAGTTCGAATTTTTAAAAATCCTTTCGTAGTGCATCTCTACGGCCCAAGACGAATCTGTGCTCCAAATTTCAGCACTCTAGGTCTTTTAGATCTGTAGATATCCAAACTAACGTCGCCACAAACATCGAAAAAGGTATTTCGTATATCGAACGGGTATTTCAGGTTTTTATATTATTTTTACATATATGATCATATTTTAGTTCATTTGGCGATATTTTATTAATTTGGCGAAATGTTTTATTCATTCGGTGAAATTTTAATTTATTTGGCGAAGTTTATTAATTTGGCGACAGTTTTTAGTTATTTGGCGACATTTTGGCGATATTTAGTCATCAGCCAATCAGAATGCTCCTCGTACGTTACATAATATAAAAAATTTCCATTGTTTAAATTTTATATTTTGCATTGTTACATGTTCTCCATGTTAATCCTATGGAGAAGTTTCGAAAAAGGGGTTTTACACCGCCAAATTTCATCTTCATAGGTATACGGGAAGTTGGAGAATTAGTGATGAGTGATGAGTGGGTTTTTCGCATTTATATATATAGATTGTTATCAAAGTTGCTTTATATGAAATCGTCCACAAAATGTAGTATTACATTTGCACTACGTATGAATATACATTTGTAGCAAACGACAATCAATGAAAGTATCTGATTACAGTTTCTTTTAAATACATTATCAAGAACTTTACGAATAATTAAAAGTTTTCATACCTAAACTCGTGTTTCTAAGACAAAAATAAGAATGTTGCTTCATTTGTGATTGGCCTGAAGTACTGGAGTCTGGCTATCAGAAGTTTGGCGCAGACCTTACCTTTGACGACTTTCACAACTCCAAGGTAGTTGAGTTATGCAAGTGCAATAATATCTGAAAATTTAAAATCCGATGCTTCAATTTAAAAAAATAACCTCTTCTACACTAAAAAATATTCGGTTACAATATAGTATTCGGTGCACCTGATTTTTAGCCAAATTTGGTAACCCGGCGCCAAACACCGATGCGGGGGGGGGGAGAGGAAATGTTGGAGTTCTTTGATTGGCAACCATATATGTTTTGTCGCCAGAACGTGTTATTTTCGCGAATACCGATATTTCAGAAAAGTCGCCAAGGCGTACCGTACAATAAATTTTAACCAAATATTCAAAACAGATGTAGTATATTACATTTGGCGCGTTTTTTTTTTTGTTAGCGACGAAAAAAATCGCCAAAACGGTTTTTTCGATTTGCGCCGCTAAATTGTAGAATTTATTATGAAGTTTTATTCAACTGTTGTTAACTATTTTGTTTTATTTTTTCGCTTTCATTCGAAATTGCCTTAAAAAAATAGTTCCGGCAGTGCACAAAAAGGATTACGCAACACGATGACGTCATAAGGTTGCCAGAATGAAAGTCACCACAAGAATTAAAAAAATACAAACAATGGCTATAAATTTATCGTCCCTATAAAACACGCCAAAAACAACTCGCGCGCCAAATGTCCTATACTACATGTGTACCCAATATTCTTATAAAAAGATCATATATAATGTTTTATTTTTAACTTTTTATTCAGCAAGCTCATAAATCACTTTACGCAAAACTCTTCTACATGTTGCACCACAAACTTCGACAGCTCATTCAAACACCTCCGCCATTCCTCTCTTGTGTATTTTCAGTAAGGATAATAACTCCTCCTACGTCTTATCACCCGCTTACTTAGTGATAAGGCATTTTCTGAAGTCCTCTCAAACCTGCTGAGGAGTCCCAAATCATTCAAGATGGCCGCTGCTACAACATCGAATTCCACATTCATGTTCTTCACTTGCCTCGGGGACCTCACTTCAAAATTCCTCCTCGAATGGAGACTCTTTCCCGATTCAAGATTCCCGTTCGACTCGAGATCCCTGCTCAATTCAAATCCCGGATTCAAGGGGATTAATCCCAGGGATCCGATCTGATAAGAGCGGATAACGTGGTACTCAATGGATTCTTCTGAGGATTGCTGGATTCTGGACCCTGGAGATTTTGGTTTCGTTGATGATCCGGAAAGTTGTTTCGCTTTCTCGCCGTGGTAGTTGTTGGGGGCGCTGCTGTACGTGGATTCGTCGTGTTCTTTGAGTTTTTTAAGTTTTTTGTGAAATGTTTGTCGGTTTAGGTTTGATAGCAAACCGATTTTAGGCGTGGTGTCGTCCTTCGAGATCTTTGTGCTTACTTTTGGGCTCATTTTGAATTCTGTTATTTTGATAATATGTTATTATTATAGTAGCTTATTATCTAATAACTGCAAGTGACACTTTTTTCTGGTTCAAATTATATATTTAATTTTTCTTAACACCCACAAATGGATATACTAGTCTGAAATACGGAAAATTATAATAAAGTAACCACGTTTCTTTTGAATTTACGCATACAATTTTAATAAATTATATGAATTGCTGTCAATTCAGCTGTCATAAAAATATCTTATATATATATTTAAACGGAAAACTTGATAAAGTAAGAAGTATTTCTTCTTTCATCATTTATTAAAATAAATCAGAATAACATAATAATCTAGTTACAATAAATTATCTCAATATAATATATACAATTTAATCTGCAATTATTTCTAGCCTAAGTCTTCCAAAAATTTTGAAAATGTTAAATTTTGTCACTTAAGTTGTACTTAATTCCTTTTGTATTTGTTTTATATAAACAAATCATGTTGCCATTTTGGTATTTAAATGTTCTAGTTATAGACAATATAAATGTTTAGATTAAATCGAGTGCATAAATAAAATCACGTGTTTCGAAGATGCTTTCGTAATTGTTGAATATAAACCACGTGGGTTTTATTCACCAATCAAAGATGCAAAATGATTGTTTAACATCAAGTACTTTAATCTCGACACCAAATCGCGCATAGTTTCCTATACTTTAATTATTTATAAATTGTTAGCTATATAATTTAAAATAATATTTATTCTAATTTAAAACTTGCGTAATTATTTCATTGTACGCACATAAACTCAGCACAAAATGTACACATAAATTATTCTTGGATGTAAATTTTATCTTCCTACATATAGTCATATTGGAAGATAAAAGGTGTTGAGATTATACGTGACGTCATTTTGAAGTAAAATTGTTGTCACGCGCGTATAATAGTAATTTTGGGCGCCGTAGCCCTCGCGACCAAAAAAAATAAGAGACAACTACCATTTTGAAACGGAATAAAAAAATTAAATAATATTTAAAAAAAAGAAAACCGTCTTCCCCCAAAAAAGCTCTAAAAAGGAAAAAAATAATTTTTAATTTACGAACAAGTTAAAAAAATTTAATTATTTAATATTAAATTCATACTTTTTTCAACGTTTTGAAATCGGCGCTAATTTTTTTTTTATCTTTGTAATTGTCGCCAACTAATAAGCATAAAATTAATATTAAGTAATTTAATTTTTTCAACTTCCTAGTAATTTTTTAAAACTTTTTTTTTGTAAAGCCTGCTGACCCTGGTTCTAAAATAACGTGTATGAATGTGTATGTGGCTGTGATAAGTCTCAAAACCAGGACAGAAATAGACAGCCGGAAAACGCATAAACCAAACGAAACCAAACCAAACCAAACCTAAACATGTTTAGGAATGGCAACATCCGATTTTGCAAAAGTTAATAGTAGGAGTTTAAATATTGTTGCAGTTTTATTGTCAAAAAACCTTAAATATTTTTGACTGTTTCCATTAAACAAAAACCCTAATTAACTTTATGCTGTAGAAAATTAATAAAAGAAGTGAATAGCAGTCCCCCCCTTTTAAAAATGTTTTATATTTATCTCACCCTCGATTTCAAATCCAAAAGTAATTTGTATGCGAAGTTCGTAGCTGAAAGATAAGTCGTTGACATGACAACAGACTCAAGATTCTATCTCGGGGGTCTAACTGTAAACTTGTCTTGTGTGTACATTAAAGCTATCACGGTTCAAGTGTCAGTCAGTGGTATGAAAGTTTGGAGAGGGGTGTGCATGTGTGGCGCTAAGCACACACATTTGTAGTGCGATGAACACAACTTGGCACCGCTCGGTTTTGATCCGAGGAACTTCGGCTTGCTACGCCGATACTCTGCCAGTCAGGCCAAAGTGATCACACTCGCCTAAGCAGGAGTATCGGGTAGAAGCAATGAACCCCACACATGCTCAGGTGTTGTCTTCGTCATCTAATTGTTCAAGCAATCACGAATCATGGTTCCCGTGTCGTTCCATTAATATGTTTCACATTCCAAACCGCGGCTAATAGCCCATTGTGGTAAGCAGCACTTGTGGTTAAAAACAAGCCAACCCTATTTCGTGACGTAGTAATATCCGAAAATGAAATATCCTGTTTAAAGTAGTACACATATTAATTTTAAAAATAAACACTTTTTAGACACAGAATACCTTAAAAAGAATAAAGTTCGTTCTCAAATGCATCCAAAACAAAATAAAATAAAATGTGTAACCCAATATGTATACTTTCATTTCCGTATATTTCACTTATTACGATTGAAAGCCAAAAATACAGTAACCCTACCCTTTACCATTTTCTTCTATGTATCCATTTTCTTACATTCCGTCCCAGAAAAAGTTCCGAATACTCCCAGCGAAAGGGAAATCCCATTTTTCCCTTGGGATTTTGTTTCCAGTTTGTTTATCCAATTAAAGTTGACTGGTTTACGTCCTCTGAGTTTATGGGAATCCTCTAGAAATATTTTATCTTAATTTTCCTGCATCTTCAAGTTTGCGTGCATTTGATGTCCTTTATGGATCCTGTTAGAGAAGCAACAAGTTTTGTATGCTCGTATTTTCTGTTTCAGTGAAGAAGTTTGTTGTTTGATTCTGACAGTGTTGGTGTTTGACGCAAAAATGTTACAGTTCATAGAATGGTTAAATTTTGCGCTTTTTGTATCGAAAATTGTTTTTACGCAAAAACTAACTAACTTCGGAATGTAACGAATGTTTTCCTTCTTTCCCCATTGCCTATTTACTAAACTTAGTTTTTTTTTGTAATTGAAACATTATTACATGAAAACAAACTAAATTTATAATATAACAAAAATGTCAACATTAGTAACTTTTGCTTGTCCTATGATCACCCACAACTGACGTACTAAATATAGTTATCGCACAAGTATCATTTATTTTAATTCATTTTCTTTACAGACATACAGATGTTTATAAAAAAAATATCGTACTAAAATGATCTCAAAACATGACTAAACTGAGATCTATAAAAGTCGAATTCACGTTTCTAAAAAAGCAATTATTGCGTTAAAATAAATGTTAATAAATTGTCCTTAAAACTTTAAACATTCATACAAATTATCTTTTGGAACCAGCAGACTGTATAAATGTAAAGTATAATACTTATAGTAAACCTAATAATAAAATCCAATACATAAGGAAACCATAAATGTTATGAACAATAACATTCTCAATAATTAAAAAATACTGTATCAGCTAACTTTAAAATTCGCACTCAAATGATTTTAAACATGACTAAACTGAGATCTATAAAAGTCGAAAAGTTATTAACAAGAACATTCTCAATAATTAAAAAATACTGTATCAGCTAACTTTAAAATTCGCACTCAAATGATTTTTAAACATGACTAAACTGAGATCTATAAAAGTCGAATTCACGTTTCTAAAAAAGCAATTATTGCGTTAAAATAAATGTTAATAAATTTTCCTTAAAACTTTAAACATTCATACAAATTATCTTTTGGAACCAGCAGACTGTATAAATGTAAAGTATAATACTTATAGTAAACCTAATAATAAAATCCAATACATAAGGAAACCATAAATGTTATGAACAATAACATTCTCAATAATTAAAAAATACTGTATCAGCTAACTTTAAAATTCGCACTCAAATGATTTTAAAACATGACTAAACTGAGATCTATAAAAGTCGAAAAGTTATGAACAAGAACATTCTCAATAATTAAAAAATACTTTATCAGCTAACTTTAAACTTTAAAAAATATTTTCAGACTACTTAAAATATTCAACCACGCTTTTATATCGATTGATGAAAAACTCTGAAATAAATGAAATCACTTTTCTTTGCTTCTATAGATCCTGTGCGTACACTTTCTAGTCTGGCTCTTCAAATATTTTTCTTGTTCTAGACAAACACTAGACGTGAACTTTTCAAAAATAGAACTTTTCAAACCGAGTAGAATTTCATCCCATACGAAGTTAATTTCCCCGATGGGGAAAAAACGACCGAATGTTCTTTTAAGATATTCTGAAAGGGAATTATCTCAAAGCAATTTTGAAAGGAATTGCTTTTATTAGAATGGAATATTCTGAATTATGTAGGAGATAATGTATTTTTATTGGCGTCTGTTTGAAAATTAAATCTACAGTTGTGTAAAGATGTGAAAGATTTATAATAAAAAAAATTGTAATAAAAATACATTTAATTGGTGTGTACTTATTTAAGTCATGATTCAGAAAAAAATAAAGAATAGTTAAAGTTTAATTTTAAAATATTGAAATGATACCTCAAAAGTGTTATTCTAAAGTGATATATGCTATGATAGACTCGGAGGAGATATAATGTTTTTTTTTATTTACTTATTTCTATTTTTACTTATTTCTATTTTTACTTATTTCTATTTTTACTTATTTCTATTTTTACTTATTTCTATTTTTACTTATTTCTATTTTTACTTATTTCTATTTTTACTTATTTCTATTTTTACTTATTTCTATTTTTACTTATTTCTATTTTTACTTATTTCTATTTTTACTTATTTCTATTTTTACTTATTTCTATTTTTACTTATTTCTATTTTTACTTATTTCTATTTTTACTTATTTCTATTTTTACTTATTTCTATTTTTACTTATTTCTATTTTTACTTATTTCTATTTTTACTTATTTCTATTTTTACTTATTTCTATTTTTACTTATTTCTATTTTTACTTATTTCTATTTTTACTTATTTCTATTTTTACTTATTTCTATTTTTACTTATTTCTATTTTTACTTATTGCTATTTTTACTTATTTCTATTTTTACTTATTTCATTTTTACTTATTTCTATTTTTACTTATTGCTATTTTTACTTATTGCTATTTTTACTTATTGCTATTTTTACTTATTTCTATTTTTACTTATTTCTATTTTTACTTATTTCTATTTTTACTTATTAATTATCTTATTTATTTACTTATTTCTATAACACGTCATTTTAATTACACTCTCAAATAACTGATATTTCTGCTGTATAAAATCAAAACAAGTTGGAAGTATGTGTATAGTGAGGCACCTATTAATTAATGGCTAAGTAAAGCCCATTAAAACTGGTTTCAGCGAATCAGAAAACGTGTTTGTACTAATTATTCAATTGACTTGCCTAAACCTTGTAAACATTGTGACGTCACAGCGGCCATTTTGCCAGAGTCATTCTATAATGAAGGAACTATTTAATCGTTGTTGGTTGGTTTGGTTAATTAACGTCGCACTAGAGCTGCACAGTGGGCTATTGGCGACGGTTCGGGGTCAATCTCGAAGGAAAGACCAGGGAACACATACACATTCACACACACATTCATACATGCACCTCGTTATTTTAGAACCATGGTCAGATGACGAGGAAACACCTAAACTGGCACCCAACGACTTCAATAGACGTCGGGACCTTGGACTCCGATCAGATTTATCGTGCACTAGTCCCGTATACATGCCGTTAATTTTTGCGGATGTGTTGGACGACTTTTCTAATATTTTTGTAGCAAAGCCGGCAACCGTCCGATCACAAGATCACTACTTTTTTACTTTTCTTTGTGAAGTCCATCGCGCGGGTTCGAACCACGAATCCTCGGATTAGCAGCTGAACGCCTTTACCGCTCGGCCACGGAGGCCTAATTTTAATCGTTAGGGCCCAAACTTAAAATTTCACCTTAGTAGCTATGATGATTAAGTACTTCTTTTGGCGACATAAATAATTCAATAAATGACAATCGTGTTACAAACATCTCAAGCACAAGACTTGATCTTATATTTTTTTAGTAATTTAATTTTGAGACAATGAAAAACATCACCTTCAACGTACATCAACCAGTGACGTAGTCCAAACCGTCCTAATGTCTCTCTAGAGTTTTAATATTGATAGGATGTCCTAGACGTAGAATGACGCTATCAAAAGCTAATCTTTTTTTTTTGCGACTTGACAGCGCTCTCTGTTAAAGGAAGTTTGGGGAAGATTTCTATTTTTAGAAATACTTTGAACAGAGATGGGGACAAAGCATCGATAAAAAAAAGAGTAAAAAAAAGATGGGCAAACAAAAACCTTTGTTGAAAAGAAGGACACATTGTAGTAAATTTTTGGTATGGCGGCTGAGCGTTAAATTAGAATTGATAGTTCATGTTGTGATGTTTTTTTTTTCTTCTTTAAATGATGAAACTATTATGTAAAGCTTACAATACATTTTCTGCGTACAATTTAGTAAAATATATATAATGTTTTAGTAGTTATTATATATACAAAATATTAAAACTTTTAAATATAATTATAAACTAAAATATTTTTATATGTTTATTTATAAAAAACTAGTTTAATGATTTGTTATTTATTATTTTACTCTAAAAACTCGGGATTGGCTCTATCTGGTTTGACTATTTACATGAAATATTTAAGAAGATAATTGTAAAATGAATTGGTCACCAACAAAAACATCGCCAACAGAAGGAAATAAGAAATATATTCCATTTAATGCCAATATAGCCCTTATTTACAGTCCTTTCGGGAATCGCTTTATCTCAAGATTAAAACAAATAGTCACCTACATTTCTATTGAATGGAACCAAATTTATGTAATATGTCATATATTGGGCTATTTCTTACTAAGTTATAATGTCGGAATGGATTCCACTAAAAAAATAACATGGAGTTTCTATCCTGATACCATATTTAGCTGTTTCTAATTTGCTGAGTAATGTATTGGAATTTGTAATGGTGATATAAAGAAAGACAAGTAGTCTCCAATTGTAATGCCCTAAGTTTTTGAATTCATTAAAATACTTCTAACTTTATTTTTCAAATCGATTTTTTTTTCTGCAATTTAAAAGCTACTAGCAAAAATGTTCCATCGTTCCTCAGGAAGTAATCTGTATAAGTATAACCTAAAGAAATGTCTGTTAGTTCATTAAAAACAGCTAATTTTCATTATTAATTACACGTTTTATATAATACTCACTCTGCATTCAATGTATCAAACCTTACCCTTAAATTTTAACCTCATTCTTAAAGTCGTAATTACTTTCTATTTAACTTTCATCACTAATGTTAAAATTAGTCAAATATTTTATTTTACATTTTTTTATTATTAATAATGAATATCATATGTTGAAAATTAGATTGCTCAACGGCATGTTTTGTAGCCTTTTACTCTGATCATTCATGCTATTGATTTGCGTCTTCCAGAAAAACGGCATTATTCAGAAAGCACATCGAATTTTCTTAGAATAATTCTTTTTTAAATAATTATATTTTTGTACAAAATTTTCAAAAATGTGTAATGCATGTAAGCAATTTAAAACTCATAAAGTGAAAACAAAATTAAACATCAAAAACTTAATTACATAGAAAGATCGCACATGCAAAAAAAGTCAAACATTCGCAAATCGAGGAAAATTGCAAAACAATTTGGTAAATGCATATATTTCTATGGACACCCGGATTTTCATATTTTAAAATAAGAGATAATTTTAAAATATTTTTTTTTGATAAAACCGGATATAGATCTCTTTTTTGTTGCAAAATGCAATGTTTATTTTATTTTTTATACTTTTGGACACGTTTCGTTTATCATTCACGCTCACAAAGTTATATAATTTAATCAACAAAAACGTATTATCGATTTTGTTTGCGTTTTTTTAATTCTAAATACGATAGTTTACTTTTTGTGAATACAATTTTCAAAATGCATTTATTTTAAAGTTTCAATTTATTTTAGAAAAATGAAGCATATAATTCGGTTAACGCAACTAATTTCAAAAAGGATATTTAATTTTATAAATAATTTTGTTAGTTTTTCGCAAAATTTATAAACTGTTGACGAGTATATTTTTTTAATAATTATCAATTATGTGACCAGCATCACATGTATACCAAATAAAAAAAAATACCACATAAGATATTTTTATGCAAAATATTGTTTTAAACTACGTAAAGTTTTCTAAAAATGTTGAACGTTATGCTTCAAAACCCTAAGCTACATAAATTCAAAGGCAGTTATCAAAATAAAGTCCATTTGAGAAAATTTAATTAAAAAAAGGTCAATTCGAATTTATTTTAAATTGCCAAATACATTTTCAATCTCATTAATATTTTCCTAATCTTGTTAATTCTTTCCTCAACCCTCGATCAGAATTATCAGAAACAATTTACATTTTTTAAAAGAGAAATGTTCAGATTTTTACTTGTAATTCAATTTGTGTTTGAGTTTCGAATAAAATGTCGAAGAGTTTTTTCCTCAACCATGAACATATCAGACAAAGTTTCAAATTGAAGGCTCCTGTATAATGAAAACTTAAAGGATCTTGTAACATTTATTTTGAAAATAAAAGCGTACTTCTTGTAAATCTTCTAAATTTATTTTAATTTAAAACAACGGTTTTATGCATGACTTGGTATCGAGATTACACATTGCGTCATTTTTAAGACATTAGTGACATCACGCGCAAATACCATTGGTTGGTGGGATGTTTATGAAAAACGATAAGTGGTATTTCATATATTTTATGAATATACATAAAAATTATATATATATATATTTATTACACTATGCATATATATTATTCTAATACATTTAGAGCATTTAATTTAGTAGCATTTAAATATGTATTGTCTTTTGTTTATTCTAAATTGCAATAAATATATTTTAAAGAATGGCTTTAATGTGTCTCAAAAGTTCCAAAAGAATGCATAAAATTCTTTTTCCCGATTTTAAATTATAAATATTTAATTCTGTTTTGAAAGTACATATAATTAAATCTAAAAAAATCATTAGTTTTTTAACATGGTACACTTTTAATTTAAATAATTCATTCAAACATTATTTTTCCTTTGCTTAAATTCGATGAATTAAAAAAGCAGTGAATTTTATAAATTAGTTTTATAAATTATGCATCCAAAAAAGGCAGTAAACTTTATAAAGAAACATTTGGAAACCTCCTTGTTATTTTACGAGACTAGTAAACTCAATTTATGTCCAACGGAAGTTCATTTCGGGTTGTTAAACTAAATTACTTGGAGTTTTCATTTGTTTAGATGAGCTTACTTTTTTTATTAAATTAAATTGAAAAAATTACTCTCCGATATGCAGTAGTGTTGTAACTCAATTATAATATAGCAAAATGGTTTACATTACCAAGACTTATCTAAAATTCGAATTGGCTAAGGAAAATATTAAAGCTTAAAAAAACACTTTATTAAACGAGAAAGCTTATTGCTAAAAAAATATGTTTAGATTTGTTATTATGGCAGCTAAAAACAGGACCAAGCTTAAAATGTTGTATGCTTGTTAGTTAAAATCATAGAAACTTCAAAAATGTCTACTTACTTATTTAAAAAAATGTAAGTATTTATCTTGTCATTATTAAAATGTTTTATTATTTATTGGTATTGTAATTTGAGATACACTTTATAAATAAAATGGTTATAGGATGAAATTTTATGCTATAACTATCTTGGTAAATTTCCCAAACAAATAAAAGTGAAAAATATGTTCACTTTTGATATATCTGTCAATTTTTGTTTCACTATTAGCTTTTTAACCTAATAATTTTATATTTATCATAAATGCATCGATACTGGACTCGGGATTGAAAGAACTAAAGCATATTTCCCAGTAATTATCGCCTATTTAAGGTTTGTTTATTTATTGTTTTATTGAGTTTAGAGTATCAGATGTTTTCCCAATTGTTGTCTTTATAACCTGAGAATAGTCCAAGTAATTGAGATACGCTTGAGCGATGATAACAATTTGTCATCGAGATTCATTCACAACCAATAATCGATGTTTCAAAATTAATGGATATTTCCGATTAATCTATACTTTTGATTAATCGATACTTCCGATTAATCGAAATTTCTGATTAAGCGATAATTTCGATACATGCATATAGTTAATATATCTGTTATTATGGCATATAGTTAATATATCTGTTATATGTCCGATATATCAATATTTTATGATTAGAATAAGTACAGTCTCATTAAATAAACACAAAGACGGAAACCTTAAATTAACCTTTCGTAAATGGTTTGTATTTCTGATTAGCACAGAGCCATGGGCGAAAGCTCACGGATCGTTTATGACGTCCATATAGAATGTGTTCATTTATTAATAAACAAATTCAATTCTTCTGTGGTAAACATTTGGCATCCTCAGTGTTCTTCCGAACTTGGGTTCTTCCTACTAATCGTCTAATCAAAAAGTACGAAATCGAAATCGCGATGATATTTTACTTCCAGAATTTCGAGATGTATCGAATCATCGTCCAAGAGTAATTGAGACAGGGTTATTATGTCTAAGGGTCTAATAGATTGTTCTCGAACCGTCGCCACGAAAATTTTATTAATTCTATTGCAATGGGTATTTATCAGAAATGTGTCCCTTTTATTTCTGACACTATATCCTACAATGGTTTTCAAGATATATATGTCTCTGATTAAAGGAATGGTGAACTTCCCGTTGATATGATTCCAACGTATCAGCAAAGGATTTTAGGTGAATTGATCAATTGGCTTATAAAAAAATGTAAACAACGTGACGTCACAGCGGCCATTTAACTGAAGTCGAAGTACACCACGCAGTGCCGATAAATATCGTAACTTTAAAGTTGCGTTACTGCTATTTAATGTTTCCAACGCTTGTATTTTTTTATTTGAAAATGCAGCTTTTTTCAAAAAAGTATTCAATAGTTTAAATTTGAAATTTGTCTCAACATGAATAATTTGATGAATTTAAAATATTTGTGCTTTGCTGGGAAAACTGAAGATTCTCGTACGGATATATAAGTCGCTAATATAAAAATATTTTTTGATATTGAATTAATTTTCTATTTCAGGGTTCAAATATAAGACAGGGCTCTAAAAAGTAGTGGCAAACGTGAACTACATCAATATGTAAATAATCCCTTTAACAGCTAAAGTTAAACTAAATAGTTTAGATTTAACCCTCCTCGAGGAACATGTTTGTTATTTACGTTATTTTTATGGAACAGCTACATCGTAATTGAGCGATGATGTACTCTAATTTCAGCACTCGTACTTTCGCAAAAATAAACAGTGTGGTTTAATATTGCTAATCTCAGCTCAGCTTCATCTCGTGCCTGTTCTTTTTAAAGAGGTATTCTTTAGACTCTTACTTTTACGTTTAGGATGAATAATTATGAAAATTAAAAAGTTATTCTTGTATCTGAATATTAATTTCACAATACTAAGCATATATTTAGTGATTTATGAAATTTTTAAAATGTTTTTTAAAAAATACAGGAGTTGTGAGGAATTTCAATCTGAAGAATGTTTTGGATAACCAACATACTTGCAGCTTTTATATGTCAAATATAATTTCTAATAAAGTTTGTAAGAGAATAATTTGTTCTCTTTCATTTTGAAGAAAATAATAAATTATTTTGGTTATTTTGGTGACTTGAAGGCGACACTCGAGTACAAAGTGTTAATACAATTTTTGGATACCCAAATAATGTCATACTGGTAAACAGAGTTAGATAAATACTAAGCTAATGAAGGAAAAGCGTTATTTATGTTGAAGAATATGCAGTTCTCGTTTAATTTGAAAAACACGGAACAAATGAACAGGTCGTTATATTGGTAACTGACACATTCTTAAAAATAGTCATTCAAAAGTAAATAAAATGTACTCATTTTTTATTACATTCGATGCTTATCATAGCTCCGAATACATAAATTTCTTTTTTGAAAAAGACATGTACTCAAAAATGAGTAAAAATTAATAAAAAGAACAGTAGCTTTCCTACATAGGATGCCTTCATAAATCACTTTCAATAAATATCGACAATTACAACTTAGACTTACCGAGAATCGAAGCCAGATCTGCAGCACCGCTGTCCACAGTCTTATCCGTTAAGCCATTAAGGCGACGCGAATAAGTAATTAAAAGAAGTAATGTTAAAAAGGTGTGCCAAAAAATATGGGAAGAAAGATAATTGAATTGAAATAACTCAATTTCCATTTAAGCAATCGACATCAAATAATGGGGAAAACCGCCATCGGAACAAATATATTATGTTTGTCAGGTAGCTTTGTTAAGATGGCTTTAACAGAAGCTGAGATTAGCAATTCATTTTTGCAAAATTACGGTTGCTGAAATTTGAGTACGTCATCTCTCATTTACGATGCAATTGTACTTTAAAAAAAACAAGTACGTCCATGTACTCATTTTTAAGCATTTCTTTTTTACAGCGCACACTACTCAAGGCAAAAGGGTTAAAAATATTTTTTATCTCTATAAAGTCCAAATATTTATTCACAATCATAACTCTTTACAGCCCAGTTCCAATTCTAAAACACTCGCCGCCTCAAAACATCTGCCGCATCACAAATACATCTAAAAACCATCACAACAATGTCCATTCCGGTTTTGAAGCCTGTAGAAACTTTAACGTGCACCATTTCGGTGTAGCACTCAGATCGAGCGGATACTCAAACTTTTGAAAAGGGGGCAGTTTCCTACGTTCCGTGCATGACAGAAAGATCACCACTTAATGATCGGTTGCCATGGAAACCCTGCTCTTAGCGACGCTTAAGGACAGCAAGGAGGAAGAGTGGGGTTGGAATGTCGGCAGCCATTTGCGAAGTTATAGTTTTTTTTAGGGAAAAAATAGAATATTCCATCCTTTGGATTGTTCGTGAAGATTTGGGTATGTTTGTTTATTTTTTATTTTGAGTAATGACGAGCTTTCAAATGATGCTCTTTTTAAGGGGGCATACTTGAACATTGAGGAGGGGTTAGTAGAAAATGGTTTGTTTCTGTCTTTTTTAACTTGCGTAATCACGTGTATGATATAAAAGAAACGATTATCATACTTATGAAGATTATTTTTTCTATGTATAGTGATAACGTTAATGGTTCTGTTTCTTTATAAAGTAATTTTATGGAGATAATGTTATGAAATTTTCAAAAACGCAGGGTATCCCAAAACAGATGGTTACACAATTTTTATACTTTGAAGATAGATTTTAAGTGGAATAATAGGATAAAAAAAGAAATACAAAAATTTAAAAAGGTTAGGATTTTTTTCCTTAAATTTAAAAAAATACAATTATGATTATATATTCCGATTCGATAATTAAAAAGATGACTAAATAAATTATATTTAAAATATTACAAAGTTTGAATGAATTATAACCATTTCAAACTGCGTGCACTGTTAAAAATGCATTTTCATATTTGGCGAAACTTTTGTCATTATTTACGAAACAAACGCCTGCTATACGCTCGGATGAAATATTTCGTCAAATTAAGGAAATTGATTTTATCTTTTTTTTAACGAAATTTATTTCGTCAACATTCAGGACGATTTAAAATAATAGTTCAAAACCGACCAGCTGACTCAAACCTCTAGCAATATAAGTATAAGAACCAAACATGAGCTGATGACCCAAAAGAGGGCCGAAAAGGAATCTGAGTAAATGACATTTGTTCAAAATTTGAGGATTCTTGTTTCCTGAAATACCACCTGATTCGATGACGAAACGATTGTCAAATATAACGAAAGTAGGTTTAACTGTCGTAGAATTCTCAAAAATGGAAGAGTTATATCCTGAGAGAGTGGTAAATTGTGTCGCATAGACAAAAATAGCCGAAAACCGCCTTTTCTTCAGATTCAAAATGTTCAACTAGAGTGTCCTTAGATATATAAAAAATAATTATATTTCAAAATTTTGAATAAGAATAACTATCACTGTTATTTTGTTGTATTTCGTAACCATTAACGATTGTGGTGTATCGCCAACGTACCGATAAGCCGCCGAATACAATAGTGGGGCGCGCGCCAAATGTCCTTCCGCCGCCAAGTGTAATAAAAAACTGATTTGCCTTCGAGACATCAGCAACTTTTGTGATAGCTATTAAATAAAATTCGTTATTCGGCATCATGTATTTTGATAATAACATTCGAAAGATTTCTTACACATTTCAATATTGTCTTTAAATTTATAGTGTATACCTAAATTTAAAAAAAAAAAAAGTGTATCTGAAGGGAAAAAATATTTCTTACCTTTTTTTATGACATCTTTGTGTTTACGAGAAATTTAAATGCACAACTTTAATACTTTTGCACTAACTTAATTAATTTACACTAATTTCTGATTATTAGAAATATTTCACGATTTCATTTCGTCAATAGAAATAAATTAGAAGAGAATTCTGGGCATTATTTTTCTAATTGAGTCTCAATAAAATGTACAGTTTTTAATTGCAATCAATTTTATTTTGCGATCAAAATTTATCGAAATTTTAATTAATGTTTTAATTACAAATTAATAAAGCATTCTTTATCATTTCGTAAATTCCGTTATTAATAATGAGAATTCTTCAAAAGAATTTTCTAAAAAGGATAGCGAATATTTTGACATTTTTGTTTTTTAACATTTAAATAACTATTTAATTTTATCTAAAAATATGATCAATCTACAAAAATTATCAGGCTTGTTTGAAACCCATTAAAATATTGATATTGCAGAACATAAGAGAAAAAATGCGAAAACTGACTTTTGCGATTAATTACGTTTCTTCTTAATCAATTTGTTCAGATGACTGAAATTCTAATTAAAGCATTATTTGCATGGTACTTAATTAAGCATTTTGAATTAAATTCATGACTAAATTATATGGCCTCATTAATAATGTGTAAAGGAAAATGGAAAATATCAAATAAAATAATAAAATAAAACTTTTGTGATCGGGAAAAAAAATATGATTATTTTTAAATAAAATATTAATTTCTATCTACGTCAGACTTATTTTCAATTATTATGAGTTTACATATAAAATTAAAATTACTTTTTTCATATTTTATTTTTTTATTTTTTTATGGATAAAAAATATATAAATTTTTAACGATTTTAACAACGAAAAAATGTTTAAACTCTAGATTAATTACAAATTTTTGTTTTTGTAACTGCTGATTAAAATATTTATAAAATTTATTTCAGTACCTATGTCTATGTTTATTTAACGTACCCTATGGCCAAACATTTCTCAAAAAATCGCAATAATAGATATTTCATTCTATTTTTTATTTATGTTACAATTGGGCATAATTTAGCTTTTATATTATATATATTGAATATAAGCACTGAACAAAAGTTAAATGAAAAAGTGATTATAAATACTAAATACAAAGTTCATCATAAAATGTAAATTGATATTAAAAAAATCCCAAATGGCTTACGAAGCATATTCTTGAATATTTCCTGCCCGATAACTTTCGAACTGTTGTCGATAGCCCATTGTATAGCTCTTGTGCGAAACAAATTCAATCAAAAACGCAATGAAAAAACTAAATTTTGTCATCTCAAGTCCCATACTGTGGTTTTTACGTAGACCAACAAATGATCCGTTGGCCAATATTCAAATCATAATTGGAAGATTGCGGGTTCTAATCTCAACTTTGAGAATGCAGCGGGCTCGTGATTGGAGAGTTGCTAGTTTCGTTCCTTGCCATCCACCAAAAAAACATTACCTTATATATTTCGTTCGTCGTCATAGTCCAAACTTCTTCCCGCATACACAGGTACATGGGGTGCCACCTCAGGTGTTGCCCTTGTGATATGACCCTAGTTCAAAATGATGAGGCTTCGTTCCTTGGTTTTTCCTTTAGGATAGATACCGAAACATCATTAGTAATCCGTTATGTAATTCTTATACCATGTTATTCCAAGCAACCAACATTTTGTACGTGATACATTTAGTTTTCTCTTCTTTAAGAAAGAAAGTAACACAAAGCTATCCAAAAAATATTATATTGCTTAAAAAATTATTCTTTTTATTTTTAATCTAACAACATCAAAATTATATTTCTACTTTAAGTTCAACTAATTTTTTTTGCGATTCAATATTAAGCTTTGATACACGATAATATGAATAAGTACCTTTTGAAATTTTTTTCTCAGTGATGATTTTTATCATGTCTGATCAAGTTTGAATTAATATAAGTTCAGATCTATATGAATAAACTGCTCCAAATATACTGCAATGTATTTTCAAACATATAAATTTAATTTGTCTTTAGGGACTAATAATACAGGCAACTCTCGCTATCTCGAACTCGAAGGGAAGTGTATAAAAATTCGAGATATCAAAAATTCGAGTTAACGAAAATCCTATAAAAAAACTGTTTTGGTAAAAATAAATGCAAGTATACTTACCCTACTTTATTTAAAATATCTATTCAAAATTTTTTGGTGAGTATTTCTATTTATTTCGGAATCAATTATATTTTCCAAATGCATGATTGCTTGAAATGTCGCTGTTTTTATTTCCGGCCACGATTCACTGAATGCACGCATAGTTTTTATGGAAGATAGAGCCTCTTTCAAAGTTATCTTTAGTGGAGATTCATATTCTTTTTCCGAGAGCGATCTCTCATCAAAAGCTGCTATAAAGAGTGTATTACATTTTTGTTTTGTCGCCATTATTGGCAGCGACAAATCAATACCAAGACTGCTAAAGTTTCTTCAAAATCCGTAGTTTTGAGAGGAAAACCAAATTTTGAGTTGTGTGGAAACTTCGAGTTATCGAAAATAAGGAAGAAAAACTTCGAATTAACGAGATAAAATTACATTAAATAAGTAATGAAGGTGCAGGGAAATCGATTTTTTTCGAGATATCGAAAAATTCAAGTTATCGAAGTTCGAGTTATCAAGAGTCTACTGTATATATATTACATATTTTTTTTAATGGTTTGCTTGGTGAAATTAGTAATTTTTTGTGTCGATTATTTTTTTAAAAAAATCTCAAAAACTTTTTAAAACGGTTTGTTAAACAAATTATTTTGTATGTCAAAATGCAAAAATATAGTTTTTCAAAAAATATTTTCTTGACTTATATCAAAAATTAGTAAAGGTTACTTTAATTTTTTTTTTAGTATAGAAATTTTAAATATTTTACCTTGTTCTTATGTCAATATGCTTTGAACACATACATAAAAAAAATTGTAATAACATCTGCATTTTTTTAAAAGTAAAATGTGTCTTATGAAAGCGAAACGAAACGTTTATCAAACACAAGCATACTTTTCCCTATCAAACAATTCAAACTTCTCAAACAAGAACATACTCCAAATATTAGATCCTTTTCTGCAAAAATATAGTTTTTCAGAAAATATTTTCTTGACTTATATCAAAAATAAGAAAGGTTACTTTTTAAATTTATTTTATGATAGAAATTTTAAATATTTTACCTTGTTCTTATGTTAATTTGCTTTGAACACATACGTTAAAAAAATTGTAATAACATCTGCATTTTTTTAAAAGTAAAATGTGTCTTATGAAAACGGAACGAAACATTTATCAAACACAAGCATACTTTCCCTATCAGAGAATTCAAACTTCTCAAACAAGAACATACTCCAAATATTAGATCCTTTTCTGCAAAAATATAGTTTTTCAGAAAATATTTTCTTGACTTATATCAAAAATAAGAAAGGTTACTTTTTAAATTTATTTTATGATAGAAATTTTAAATATTTTACCTTGTTCTTATGTTAATTTGCTTTGAACACATACGTTAAAAAAATTGTAATAACATCTGCATTTTTTTAAAAGTAAAATGTGTCTTATGAAAGCGAAACGAAACGTTTATCAAACACAAGCATACTTTTCCCTATCAGAGAATTCAAACTTCTCAAACAAGAACATACTCCAAATATTAGATCCTTAAATCCTTGCTTTTCAACGCACACAGAACCGCTTTTCCTGATGGATTTTCTCTACCTTTTCCTACGGGACTTCGAAAAGATTAAAGGTCCGAAAATTTCTCCGGTTTTGTTCCCGCAGGAGCAATTCGCTTATCGGGGGGGGGGGTCCCTGTGTGTCATGAAATCCCAACTCTTCGTCGGGGCTCCGATAGTGAAAGTTGAAGGGAAAATAGTGGGACTTTCAAACGGAGAGGTCGAAAATGATGACGTTTTTTTTTTTCTTCTTTTCCCTTGTGAGAGAAATTTGTAGATATACGTTTTTGTTCAAGAAAAAAAAGTTTAAAGATTTATTTTGTGTTAGAAACGAATTGAAATAGAAACTATTCTGTGTTTTATTATCTTTTGAACAAGGGTCTATCCAGGCCGAAAATAGTTTGAAAGAGTTTTCGGTTGCTCCTATCTTACAACACCTGCCACCAAATTAAATAGAATTATGTAATTATTCTCCCAACACAATTGGAATTTAAAAGGCTTTGGGTCGTTAATTTTGTCAACAGCATACATTATTTTTTACTTATTTCTTTCCGTAATATAGAAAATTTAATGTATTTAATTTAAGGTATAATTTAGAAGTTACGCCTTAATAAAATGAGCTACATATTTTAATAAATACATGTATTATAAAATTATACTTGATTTAATAAACGTCAAAATAAAGCTACTTAATAAGCTTTTGATGTAACACAATCAGCATAAAACCTTTGTCAAAATTGTAAATATGACTATTTTGGCCAGGTTTATTGTTGAAAAAGTCAGCATTGAAATAAATTAAAGCAAAATGCAGGGTTTTGTAAAGGTTTTATGAAGGCAAATTAAACAATTAAAAAAAAAAAGTATATTTTATAGAAGTATTTGAAACAAAATGCATGTTTCATTAATGTTTTACACAGTTTTTTGATGAATTTATGCTATTTTTTTTACTGTGTGGTTCGTAATCTATCTTAAAAGAAAGACCCGCAAAAATTCCATCGCAATTTGAACCATTTGAAATACATGAACTTGTATATCATCTCTCGAAACTTTGACCAACGTAAATACATTTAGACCCTAACAAATTTGATATCTACCTTATATGGTAGTGCTCCGACACAGCCACACCCCATATTTTTTTAATTCATAAAAATACCCTTTTTGTAAGTTTTTTTAATATTTTATTTATAATCTTTAACATAAAAAATAATTAAAAATACAAAACATCTTTAAAAAAAATACGCATTAGAAAACAAATAACTAAAAACCCTCATACAAGGGTAGATAACTTTACAATTTCAAATTCCACTTAGAAAGAGTTAATTGCGCATTCCCATACTCTACGCTCCCAAGAGATTGACCAACGCGTCGAAATATGCTCCGAGTAACCTGATGAGAACGGGATCAGATGGTGATTAAGTAACCATGGCAACCGTCTCATCCGAGGCGCAGGGCGAAATGATCCGTGAAACGGCTTCTGTGTCTTCTGTTTAAATTGCTGGAACGAGCGTTCTAACTGAAGGTATGAGTTTGGGTAAACGTTTATGGATTTTGATGTAATGATTGTAGAGTTTAGGCTTAACTCCTATAAAAAGTACTTGGTAGTGGATTATAAATATATATAAATTATTATTGGTTGAAATTTAATTGATTTCTTGTTTTTAGTTACCGTTTAGGGCTTATGTAGCCTAATTCGATTATTAGTTTTTAATAGTTAAAATTAAAACTCAATATTGGAAAAGAATTATCCAAAAACATTAGTATTTTATGTTCGATTTGAATTAAATTCGTTTGCGTTAATGAAAACAAAATAAACTGTTTAGTATTACACTTTTTTGATGGACTTTGTTGGATAATTGAAATAATTATCTGTACAAAAGTTACTTAAGAATGAATACATGAACCGACTCGTTTTTCTTTGCGTACAAGTGCATCGTCGTAAATGAGCGATGATGTACTCAAATTTAAGTAATCGTACTTTCTCAAAATGAGCAGTGTGATTTAATATTGCTAATCTCGGCTTCTGTTAAAGCCTTCGAGCATGAATGGACTGTAGTAAAGCGAATATGACGTTATAACCGTGAAACCAACATCTCGGACCGGACCGAATGGCCTCAGACACGTGACTTCTTTTCAAAATTATGAATTAAAAAATACTCGCGATTGGCTAATGAATTGGGAATTGTGTAACAGGGAAAATTTATGAATGGAATGACGTAATTAACCACTTGTATGAGGCCATATATGTTGACCTCATTTTGATGTTAGCGAGATTATAACATTATGTTTTCTCTACTATGAAGGATCCATGCTCGAAGGTTAAAACCGTCAACAAAGCTGCCTGACAAACATCAATTGTTCATTGTTCAGAAGATGTTTTTTCACATTATTTTGATGTTTATTTCTTAAATAGAAACTGAACAATTAACTTATCTTACTTTCCTTTTCTTTTGGCACACCTTTTCTTAAAAAAATTACGTTTATGAATTCTTCAAGTCGCCGTGATAGTTTAACGGATAATGCACTGGACAGTGATGCCTGGGGATCTTGGTTCGATTCCCGGTAAGTCTCGTTTGTAATTGTCGATATTTATTGAAAATGATTTACGCAGACAGCCTATGTAAAAAAGAAACTGCTCTTTTTACTCATTGTATCTATTTTTTAAAACATGTTTTTTTTTGCAAAAATGAAACTTATGTATTCGGAGCCTTGATAAGCATCGAATGTACTCAAAAAGGAATACACTTTTCTTAGTTTTGAGTACCTACTTTTAACAGTGTGCAATCTGACAGCAGTTATATGACTTTTTAATTTTCTAAATTTTAGTTTTGCTAATTCTACTTCATCGCTCTTTATTTGTATATTAAAAAAACATAAATTATTTTCGACCAGCGTTATCACCTAATAAACGACATACGTTAAATTATTAATAAGCTAAACTATTCATCTCGTTTCAAGAATTGCCTGCATAGTCACATAAAATATCATAAAAACTTCCACATTAGCTCTAGAAAAACAATTCATTTTTGATTATAAGAAACTGCTTTTACTTCAAATAATCCTTTCACACCCTATAATGAAACCAATATCAACAAAGTTGTTATGAAAACATGCATCCTAAGATCATTTTTCAAAGTCATCTAAGAAAGTGGTTTATGAGTAATATTTATTACTAAGATAAGTAAACTGACAAGTTGAAAAAGATGTATCATCTTTTCAGCCTACCGATGATGACTTTATTCTACCAAAGTCTATTTTATATCGAAACAATGCTCTTTATTTTGTATCATAATTTTTTCAAGAAGATTTATAACAGTTATCTAGCTGCTAAAAACCCATATAAGTTCATAGGCACTTGCATTTTACTGTAGTAAGAATTTATTATTTTACTTTGTAAAAAAATAACTTTCAGCGGCTTATTTGCATTCTAACAAATCTGTACAGAGTTTCATGCCTGTAAAAACAAAAAAATTATTGACGTTAAAGATTATATATTTTTTTATTTATGTATGTTACAAACCTTCTATACTCGGGGGCAACCTAAGTTGAACCTGAAGCATAAGCTATGATATGTATAAATATTCAATTTTATTTAGGCTCAACTTAGGTTGTCCCGGAGTATAGTGTATGATAAATAGCCCAGTTGCGGAAACAAAACTTTTATATTAAATAAATTTTTTTTTCTTCGAAAAACGTATAGCATATTCTTAAAAACGAGTTCATCATTTTAAAAATGGTGATGCGGGTTGCCGGCTCATAATCAGATGATGCATAAAAATACATTCGAAGTCATGAGTGTAAATCTACAATAACGGTATTTATTAGGATATTATTGACGAATAACAGTTACTTGTAACTGTTATTTATGTTTTTTTAGAGATAAGGGGGGTAGGGGTAAATATCAGTGTTCGACCTAAATCACTCAAAAGAACTCTGAAAAAAGTTTTTGTATTTTAAACTAACGTGTTATTTTATAGTACAAAATTACATAATTTAGCACATTATTTCACACTTATTAGAATATGGTACAGTATTAGAAAAAAAGGACGAAAAATGTAATATGTTTTTGGTGTCTCCTGCAAAATTTATAAAAAGAGATCCATCTGGTTTTGAAAATACACGATTCACATAATCCCAAAATTATTAAAAAGTCTTAACATCACTGTTGCATTTATATACCCACACACACTATACTCCTTGAAGAATTTCTTTGATCAGAAACACATCTCAACAGAAATCATTGGTCACAAAATAACTACCAAAATAGCCACCTAGACATCATCACTCACCCAGAGTCAAGTTGAAATTGAGTGGGTTATTTACAAAGGATATTTATTGCTGAGGTGAGCGCAATGACAGCCCTAAAGAGATGGATGCCCCATGTCCTCTTTCTTCCAAGAACAGTGATGGAAAACTACCGATGTCCATTTTTTGAGGGCATGCGCCCTCTTCCTAAAGCGCTTTGTACGGTGATTGATAGCGGGAGGGGTGAGGACTACAACTTTCCCCCTCAATTGCTCCCTTGTGATTGGCCTTTCATCTTTTCTCAATTTCCCCCCACGTCTTCTCGAGAATGATAAGAGTGACCGGGAAGAATAAAGGATCGGGGGAAAGTTTTGGCGTTTTTTGTTGTATAAGAAAACGTTCATGAATATTATTAATGTTTTTTTTCTTCTGCTAAGTGATTTTTTATGAGGCGATTTGTTGTTCAATGTTAGGAGTTTATATTTGGTGTGGGTCATTTACATGCCGTGAAGATACAATGGACAAATTGTGAATGTGTAAATACTTTACAAATTTCGCCCTTTGCGCTGCAACCTTTGCACTGAACACTTTGCGTTTTGAAACAGTTTTTCCTTTTTACGTTATTTCCCCCAGCATTTTTTATTTTATCGTAGAGATGGAAATCTCATCATCTGTTTTGGATCATCTGCAAAAGAACAAGTTTTATAAAAAAATCAATGTTTTTTTAACGCAAGATCATACTGCCCTCGTTTATTTAAAGAACAAGAAACCAAAATAAAGGGTCGTTATGTTGTCCCCTGAGCGGCTCCAACAGAATGCAAAGGGTTATAGTGCCTGAAATGCTGTTTTGGCTGTTAAGTGACAAAAAAACAGTTTTGAAAAGGGCTAGTTATGTTGTCCCCTGAGCGGCTCCAACAGAATGCAAAGGGTTATAGTGCCTGAAATGCTGTTTTGGCTGTTAAGTGACAAAAAAACAGTTTTGAAAAGGGCTAGTTATGTTGTCCCCTGAGCGGCTCCAACAGAATGCAAAGGGTTATAGTGCCTGAAATGCTGTTTTGGCTGTTAAGTGACAAAAAAACAGTTTTGAAAAGGGCTAGTTATGTTGTCCCCTGAGCGGCTCCAACAGAATGCAAAGGGTTATAGTGCCTGAAATGCTGTTTTGGCTGTTAAGTGACAAAAAAACAGTTTTGAAAAGGGCTAGTTATGTTGTCCCCTGAGCGGCTCCAACAGAATGCAAAGGGTTATAGTGCCTGAAATGCTGTTTTGGCTGTTAAGTGACAAAAAAACAGTTTTGAAAAGGGCTAAGCCTCAAATCAAATCTTTCTGAGAGCAAAACGATTTACGCTAACAATATTTCTGTCTGAAAGTAATTTTAACTGGCCTTCCATTAAACAATTTTTTTAGAAAACATTAAAAATATGTAATTACATTCTTCAAAGCAATAACATTACACTAAAATACAAATACAACGTTAAAATACGCAATAAAAGTCCATCAAATCTGGACATGTTTCGGGTGATACATCTCCCTTCCTTAGCAGAAAATGAAAAATCTGTGTGTAATAAAATATAAATATACCCAGAATTGAAAGTGATGCCAAAGAACAAATTTATTTTTTGAAAAAGAATTTGTATTTATTTGTATTTTAATATTATTAACGCAATGTTCTATAAGACGAGTTTTTATCTTATCAATAACATTACAATCATAATTCTTAAAAAAAAATAAAAGCGTAAGTTACCAAAATATACAAAAATCTCTTAAGTTATAAAAAATATTACAAATAAGGTATAAAATTGTTTTTAGAATTTTTTACACTTGATTAAAACATTCCAAATATTTAAAAGTAATTATATTTTATTCACTTCTATTCGTCTATTTTTCACAGAATAATAGCTATAATAAAGCTAAAAGCTATAAAAAGCTATATAATTTATTTCAATCAAAATTATTAGATGAGTCACGTTAAAAACATTTTCAATTATATTTTGTAAAATTACATTCTGGATATGAAATAAAACTATCGAAAACGAAACTAAGAATCGAGACATTTAAAGTACCAATTTTGAGCCGTGTGTCCTCCCATTCCTTATTTAATTCAAAACATTTTACAGCTTGGAATTGTTTCAGAGGAATTCTTCGCGTGCCAGAGATTGTTCCAGGATAACTGGGCAGACGATCATAGTTAAAGCCATCGTACACGCAATCGTTCCATTTCTCAAATTGGAAGGATTGCTTAATGAAATGTGTCTTGATATTATTTCATTTGGATGGGAAGAATGCAAGTAATAAATTTACAACATGTTTTGCTTCAGATATAAATGTGCTTTAATTGAAACTATTCGGATCACAAAATTCATTGTTTTAAATGTAAATATTTTTTTTCGTTCGTGATGTTCACGCTTATAAGAGTTTACATTAAAAACTCTTACAAATAATCTAAAATATTATAATTTGTATAGAGGACTCGTCAGTGTAGAATGGACATACACGTTTATTGATAAACTAATGTCATTCTTTTGGAGTAGACTTTTGGCATCCCGAGTGTTCCTCCGGACTTAAGTTCTTCCGTAATTCCGATTGCACTTTCGACTAATCGTCAAATCGAAAATTATAAAATCGAAATCGCGATGATATTTTACTTCCGGAATTTCGATGTACATCGAATCATCGACGTTCTACCGAGTGAACTTTCGACTAATCGTCAAATCGAAAACTACAAAATCGAAATCACGATGATATTTTACTTCCGGAATATCGATATACATCGAATCATCGACGTACTACCGACACCGAGTGCGCTTTCAACTAATCGTCAAATCGAAAATTACAAAATCGAAATCGCGATGATATTTTACTTCCGGAATATCGATATACATCGAATCATCGACGTACTACCGATACCGAGTGCACTTTCAACTAATCGTCAAATTGAAAATTACAAAATTGAAATCGCGATAATATGTTTCTTCCGGAATTTTGATATACATCGAATCATCGGTGTACTACCGAATGCACTTTCGACTAATCGTCAAATCGAAAATTATAAAATCGAAATTGCGATTATATGTTACTTCCGGAATTGCGATATACATCCGAATCATCGACGTAATACCGAAACCGAATGCATTTTCTACTAATCGTCAAATCGAAAATTCCAAAATCGAAATCGCGATGATGTTTTACTTCCGGATTTTCGATATGGATCGAATCATCGACGTCCTACCGAGTGCATTTGCGACTAATCGTCAAATCGAAAATTACAAAATCGAAATCGCGATGATGTTTTACTTCCGAAATTTCGATATACATTTAATCATAGACAAATAATACCAAGTAGTATAAGTCACAAATAATCCCAAATAAGCTAACACCATTTCCCATTACTAGACAGCTTGATCAATCATTTGGTTCATCACCAAGTTGTGCGGCTCCAAGTTAAGTTGCCCAATAATGACTTCAATGTCATTCCACTTAACATTATAACAAAGGCGAGCTGCAAACTTTAACCACTTTAATCTTGAAACTCTGATCTTGTACTAATGCCCCTTGGCAGCCAAGCCGCCCAACTGCTAAAACAAAAGACAAATTCTTAAAACATATTACATAACTCTGATCATAAAGAACAACTACACGCGAATGCAAAACTTTCGTTATTGAGCACTGAACCAATCTATTAAATGAGAGGTCCATTGTAGTCCGACTCTTCCCTTTGTGCGCAACGCACTAATTCAGTTACCGCGGTGCAGTCATTTAATTCGATCAACGTGGACTGGGGAGGCCGCATGCTTCGGAAATCAGAAACCACTCCACTGAATGCGTGTAATTCAATTGTAATGGAAATTTTTCAAAATGTTGAGTGAGCTTGATACGGAGGTTGTTTAATTCATTTAATATTGATTGTATTTTACATAACAGGGACACACAATATTCCAATTCAGTTACAGTGGGTTGTTGTTTGATATATTTCAATTCAACGAAATTCTTTAATTTAAGCATTTGTTAAATTAAAAGTATTTGTTGTTGTTTGATATACGGTTTAGGTCGTTTGGTCAATCAAAACATTAAGCACGTTTAATTATTGTTATTACTTTTGATGTGAAACGTATTTAACCGTTTGAGTCCCAGGGGGTATTGAAAAAACACTGTCGAAGAATCCCAAACAGCGCAACCGCGCTTTCTCTAAATGAGTACGAAAAGACCCAAGCAGCGCGACAGCACTTGTTTAATTTTATGTCGAAAAATGCCAAGCGCGATAGCGCTTTGTTTATTTTACATCGATGAATCCCAATTGGAGCTTCCTTCATTTCCTTGATCCTGCTTTTCGTAGTCCTAATACTTTGTTCAATGTGGTGGTAACCCCTCCAATAAGATCGATACATATTGTCTAATATATCTGCATATAATATAGGAAATTAACGAAAATTTATATAGATTGTTTTGAGGGCGGGGAACATTTCTGTGCTATCAAAAGTAGGTGTTGCTAATGAAAATTTTAAAGTTGGTGCGTATTCGAGTATGAAGATAGTTCCCTATGCAAATTTTTTGTATATCAATGTATAGTAGACTTTATTAACCACAAAATGGTATATTAAGTTTAGCTCTACTATAAAAACTAACGAAATAATTATTGGTGGTTCATTTTTTTTTCCCCGGCTGTACTTGCTTCAGTAAATCTGAGCGCGCGACTTCAACAATCGGTAATGCACCGTTAGTTGTCCACAATGTTCGAAATGTACTGGGTTTTCTCGACATAAAATCTCAACAGCGCGATCGCGCTGCTTGGGACTTAAACGGTTAAACTCAGTGACATGGGGAATCAGAGTAGAAACATCATGTTATGATCCATTCTGACACTATGACTCCACGGTAAATAGCACTTGGTAATCATGTAAGCATGCGTGTAAAATCTTGGAATAAAGAAAAACCTTACGATGGGCCCGCGACCTTAGACGGAAGAGCTTGATTGCCTTTCTTATATTGCCAAAGTGTCGCTGGCGATCAATTCATATTTCTTTTATCTGCTAAATTTAATGTCTGACATAAAAATCTTTTGAAACTGCCCTCTCTGATTTTTAGAGGCCGTTGCATCGCTGAATGGTGAGAGTATTGAACTCAGCCCTGTCAGGATACAGGTTCGATTCTCGGCATGTGTGTTACGATCTGAGGGCTGTCAGATTCGTTTCTTTCACGCACCAAAATGAATCCACTGAGTAGAGGGAACTGGTGTATATTAAATCCGTCATGCTCACGCCTATGTCAGGCACCATGAGGTTCCAGCTAATATATTGTCCTCGTCCTCTAACTAAGGTTCAAAATTATGAAACAGTGTTTGCGGGTCTTCCCTTAGGGATAGACCCGAACCGCCACCAATAACCCACTAAACACCCCTAGTGCATTGTTAATTCAACCAACCCCGAATTTTTTATAAGAACATAGCTTTTATTATTAAACTCCTAAATAATGTAACCCACGTAACTGAATAAATATTTTATGCCTGTTTTTGTTAATTTAATAAAGCCAGGCGGCTACGCAGTTAACTGTCTGCACCAAAAAACATTTTATACAACATAACTTCCTAACGTTAGGCATTCTATACTTTGCTTACACACTGGCATGTAGCCAAAATAAGAAAATCTCTTATCCTTCCTTCTGTGTAATAGTATTTTTCCCGCCAAGTTCTTTCGAAACGGCATTCATGGTGTACAACGACACGAAGAATCCAATTTTTCCGTCTCGTAAAGGTGTTGGTAAGGACCAGCGAAACGCGGCACTAGAAGTCGGGCCGCCCGTGAAGAAGGCATAATACGTTCCTGTCACTCGCAGAGGCGAGTTGAGCTGCAACCCTGCTGCTTCATGATGGATGGATTGGAACACCCGAAACATTTTGCTAGTGGTTAAAAGTTTCGCGGTATCGTCTGTCGGATAAAATCTTTCTTGTGTTGGAATATTATTTTTTGTTAAAAAAATGAGATTAAATAGTTTGGATTGTTTCGAGTTTAATATTTTGGGAATGGCGTGTGAGTTTTTCTGAAATGTTTATTAAAGTTGTCCGTTAAAACGTAGGTATTTTTCATGTTAAATAAATCTATTCTTCTTTTCTTTTTTTCGGAAGTAAACTCAGATATTTATATTTACTTGGTATTATAAATATATTTATTAATTCATTATGTAGAATACATAATTATATTCTTGGTATTATTAAGTATATGTGTATTATTAAGGACTTGGTATTATTAAGGACAGTTGGAACTGTGTATACCTGTAGAATTAATTTGGTACATTTTAAGTACCTTTTCCTCAAAAAGTAATAAACGTAGGAGTCTAGTATTTTTGTCAGGGGATCAAATAGATACTTGTTATGCTACTACAGTGAGATTTTAGTTTTAAATTTGTTACATTCTTTTTAAAAAAATTATTTTGGAAATCATACTCAATTTACGAAATATTCTGAGAAAAAATGAGCTCAAGCAATGCGTTTTGGAAAACCAACAAAGTTTCACTTCAGTATACAAAAATATATCTTAGAAATAGACGGTAAAATTTTCAGAAACCTAAAAATGTAGTTTTTGAGAATATGGTTAGGTAGTTACTGAAAACGTTCTTTGGAGACAAATGCAGAAAAAATATTTCTTAGATTATTCCTATAGCACAATAATCTAAATAACATTTGCTTCGTGATGAACATAATTTTACAAACAAGCCTTTTTTTCTCTCAAAAGTTACGGATTTCTACTAAATAGGATTTGATTAATATTTGCTTAAACGAGATCTCTTTGCTTAAACGAGATATGTACACGTTCACAAGCATATAAAAAGTAAAAAAATTCTTATCCGTATATTCTTTATTTGAAATAAACATGTATTTTGTTTTCCTATTGAACAGAATTTAATATAAGATAAAAAATCGTCTTATGGAACATTGCGTGAAGAATCATAAAATACAAAAGCAACGTTAAAACTAAGCAATAAAAATACATAAAATCTAAACACGTTTCGGACGATACATATCCTTCATCAACAAAAATGAAAAGTCTGTGTGCCTATCACATCTTCTCACAAAAACTTTTCATTTCTGCTGATGAAGGGAGATGTATCTCCTGAAACATGTCTGCATTTTATGTACTTTTATTGCGTAGTTTTAACGTTGCATTTGTATTTTAATAGAATTTAATGTAATAACTATAATACCTGATTGTATAATTGTAATACCTGATATTTCAAAAAATGGGTATAGTTCAGCTCCAGATAAATGGCAATTGTGACTTCACATAGTTAATAGATTTTAGAAAATCCCAAGTACAAAAAACCCTTATTGGTCAATTAGCATACTGTAAAAACTGGAACTGGCACTGGAATGCGGTGCCTGGTGATCTGGGTTTAATTAATAGTAAATCTTGGTTGTAATTATCGATATTTATTGAAAGGGATTTATGAAGGCATTCTATGTAGGCAAGCAACTGTTATTTTTATTCATTTTTTCTCATTGTACTCATAATTGAGTACATATCTTTTTCAAAAATGAAACTTATGTGTTCGGAGCTAATCTTCGAATATACTCAAAATCGAGTACATTTTACTTATTTTTAAGTACCTATTTTTAACAGTGCACAAACTTATTTATATTTATAGAAATAGAAGGAAATCGATTTACGTTACCGGGTCTCCATCAACTCAAGGCCATGCATCTAGTAAAGATTTAAAACGCATTACCACCTTTTTACACCATCCAATATTTTCACCTCTAGGTGCCTCTGCCTATTAAATGCTCAATCTTAAACTCACCTTTCTCCAAACTCATAGGAAAACGGATCGTTACAACATCTTAAGTTCCGCCGCAAAACTCGCTAATTATCGCAGACGATCCGATGGCCCGGAGGCACTAGAGGGGCGATAACCAGTGATCCCTCGTCGCGGAAGCACGGTTGCAGTTATGAGAGGGAAATTTAATTAAAAACCCAGAGAGCGGGAGAATTTCGGGAGCAGATTCTCGAGACGGGGTTCTTAAACGTCAAGTTTGCGTCTGATGTAAATTGCCTGTCTGATGCTAATATAAAATATGTTTAAAATTTTTTTTTTGAATGATGTCTCTTAGGAAGACTAAAGTATGATTATTGAGGTGTTCGGATCAATGATAATTTATTTTATGGAATCTTTCATCAAAGATTTGAAATTTAAAACTTTTAAGATTGGAAGCAATGACTGACTACATTAGGTAACAATGTACACTAGGTCAAAACGAGTACAGACCCCCCCCCCCCCTAAGATAAGGATTTTTCATAAATATTTTGTATGCACATATGCTTGGCCTGCTCCTTCATGCATCTCGGTAAACTCTACATCTCCCCGCATTTATCTATATATATTTATTCGTATTTGATATTATATTTTATATATATTTTATATATATAAAATTTATATTTTATTTTATAAATATTTTATTCGTCTTGAACTGTTCTTTCAACCTGTTTAAATTTTGTATACCGAAATTAAATTTTAAGCGAGATATTTAGGCTTCATATTGAAGCCTCTTGCAAATCGTCATTTTTCATTCCACACAATTTTAACACAAATTGTTTAATACAAAAATTCACTCTTAAAATTCAGAACCTCTTAAAGTCAAAGGAACATTTAGAACTCGTCGCTTTCGTCAATTGAAGCACACACTTGCCAGGATCTAAGTTATAATGGTTTAAACAGGCCAGGGTATGCTCAAAATTTGACTAATTTTTTCCACCACGCGGTTCAAAGGTCTGAGGAGGGAGAGGATTCGTGGTCAATCTGTTCAATGTGACCTATTTTTTTCTACTTTAATACCTCTATATTCCGATACACCCCTATAAATAGGGTCTTTGAGTTATCAAGTATTTAGGGGTCTTACAAGTTTCTGCGAAAGCCGACTGTTCTGCTTGGAACAGTTTTAAAGGCTTATTCACTTTCCAAAAAAATTAAAAATGACTATGCTGTACAAACGATGAGAAGAAATCCTTTTTGACATGCTATTCTAGTAAATTTGATACATTCTAAAACATTGTTGAATTAAAAATACATAAAACAAAAATATCGCACACTGTAGGGTAATCTTAAAAGAGACGTAGGAAGTATTATTTTGCACAGCGAACTAAAGGAATCGCAAAGCACTTCTACAGAGATGAATAAAGATAAGATAAGCAATAATTTATTACGATAATCTTCTTTTAATACGTTATAGTTCTACCTAAAAAATATTAAAAATAAAAAATTTTGAACGAAGAAACGTATTAAGTTCTCAAAAGATTGTGCTCTCCATCTTAAGTTACTTTTTTAGATTAAGATCTGCGAATGGGAATTTAAGCGTGCCATCATCATCTTTGAAGTCATTAATTACTTGATTAGTGGATGTTTATAAGAAAAAAAACTAGATTAAAAAAAGTTCGTGTAATTAGGATTTTTAGTGCTTTATATTTTTATTAAAAATCTGCACATTAAAGATTACCTAACTTTTTTTTATTTAAGGAGTAACGATTTTTAGAAAAAAAGCACTAAACTAAAGATTGAACATTTTCGCTTTTTCTTGTTAAAATGTTCTTTTTTATAATTATTTTTCTTCCTGACATCATGTTGTTATTATGTTTAAATACTATCAAATTACGCAATTAGTATTGATATTGTTTGTTTTCAGAAGTGTTTAATTTTTTTCCTTATTTGTAATGGTGATTAGCAATGTCATTCGAGCACTTTCAAATCAAAGAGTAACCAAATGAAAGTTTCTATTCGCATGTTCTTGGGGGACCCGAGCTCCAAAATCCGGAAAAATTGCTAATTTTTTTTTCTTCATAAAACGATGCTAAACGTTTATAAAAAGCTGTGTACAAAATTTCAAAACGGTAAAAGAAACGGAACATATGTTTTTTTAGATGTTTATATACCATTTATCATCTTTCTACATACTTTTCGTCTGCTACAATCGTCATTTACTCAAAATATTTTTTTTAATTTTGGTCACGTTTAAAATGCTAAGGCTTTGTAAATAATTAACTTAGAACTAAACTGCTAACAGTTTTTGAAGCTCTAATATTTGTTTTATAAACGTATGTATAGCTTTTTTTATAAATTATTTTTTTACAAATTATTAAACTTAAAAATTTGAATGTTTTTTGGATTGTGAACTTGAAATAAGTTTGTGAAGACAATTAAAACACAAATCTGCGAAAGTCTATACATACGTCTGTAGTATATACTTTGACGATATTTAATCAATTAAAAACATTAAAAATTGAATTAGGAATAGTGTTTTTAAAAAAAGTATTTTTAAGCTTAAAAAACGCAAAAAATAACAAAAATAATAATTTTTTTAAATATATTTTTGTTTTTGATTATTGTTCAGAAAAAGATGTTCTAATATTGTAATATAAAAAAAATGGTATTTCTGAATTCATTAATAAACAAATTAAGATTTGGGGCTCGGGTCTTCCTTAACCGATTTATATCACATAACCAATTCTCTATCACCGTTGTTTTCTTTTCAATATTATAAATACATTGATTTACATAATGAGTTTTATCAAACTTAATATATTTTTCTTCCTGTTTTTAGTGGGCGGCTCCCTCGCCAACTCGAGGCTCACCCTCAGCTCGCGGGGCGGCACCCCTGTCTCCCTCAAGTCCGCCACCGGGGGAGGAGGGGGTGGGGTGGACGAGAGCGTGCAGGTGGACCTCTCTGCGGACACCATCACCTACGACTCGGACGATGAGATGGCCAAGAGGAGGTCGAGCCTCATCCTCAGGAACAAGAAGGGCCATCCCATCTACTCGAGGGAGGACATCAGGGAGCAGTACTGCATCAACAGGAAGGAGGTATGGAAAAAAGACCCTTGTATCTTTAAAACTAATCTAGTTTCATTGGACACACTCATTCTGTTCTCATGTAAAGAAAGCGTAAGAAAAGAATGAATGCTGGTAAACTAATGGAAAGGTTTTAACCATAGGCAAAGGATTTGGTCATCCTTAGATTTGCCTATGATCATGGTATATGTATGTTATATATTTATAATAAGGTATAATTATAAAAAATATATATTAAAACCTTTGTGGTTATATATATTTTAAAATTTATAAATAATTGATTTTTACGTTATATTTCCTGGGTAGATAGCACCACTAACATTCAAGTTTGTTGAATGCTGCCTGCCATAAAGCTTTACCATACATGCTACAAAGCTTTAAAATGTATTAAGTTTAGCGAATTCCTTCTTCTTTTTATGGTCAATCAAATTAGACTCTGAACCTTTATCAACCCCCTGCCTAACGTTAAAATAATAGGATAAGAAACTCGGTGAGTTTAAGTCACCCAGATCATTTTGATATATGTTACGCGGAAGTCTGCATTAGCAGTTGCTACTCTCTCTCTCCCTCTTCCGTTAATTTTCACACCAGTTTTTCTATAGTTTGTATCATTTGAAGGTAAAATCGTATAGCTTCTGAAAACCGTAAAGCTGCTGAATGAATAACTTAGAGACAATTTAAAAGCAGCTCTGTATAAATTTCCGCATATTGTTAGTTATTTAACACTGCAATACCAATCATTCCTGGGAAATGGTTTAGTGCATGTTAGTGTTGTTAAATTTACAATTTCTATCTAGAAATTTAAAAAAAATATCATCTAAGATCGATAAAATTAACATAAAATTATTTCCATTTCAGGTCGAAGTCCTCGAAAACGCCCGCTCCCTCAAATTCCTGGGCTGTTTCCCTAACCCCCAGGAAACCATCTCCCCGTGTTCCAAGAACCCCTCCCTGCTCTTCTCCTGCATCCACAAGAAGAAGAAAAAGAAGAAGCACAGACGATCCAGCAGCGACGAGAACATCTACGCCCCGCCCGAGCCACCCCCTGTCGCCGAGCCCTTCTACGACACCGACGATACCCGCTCGAAGGACGACCTCGGGGGTTGCAGCACCGAAGACGACGACGATGACTACGGGTTCAGGAAGAGGCCGAAGACTTTCTACACGGACCCCAACAACAGGTCCGGGGACTCGGGGTCTGACGGTGGACGGAGGAAGCTGGAGAGCTCTGCGAGCTTCGGGAGTCAGCAGAGTTATTACTATGGGGATGAGAGCGAAGGGGAGTTTATGGGAAGGGGCGTAAGGAGGCCATCGCAGCTCAATATCTCGAGGGGCAGGAACGAGGTAAGAGTCGATTCATTTTAATTCTTATATCTATTAACCATTTCGCTTACAATATCGACTCCGAGTAAGCACAAAAAGAGCATGACAGCTGATAAACTAATAACGCTGTTTTTAACTAGAGGCAAAGGCTTCGGTCATCGTTTGATTCGCCAATGACCGCGGAAAATTAATAATACAAAAAATGTAATTAGGGAAAATATAAAGTATGATAAATGTGATTTTAAAAATGTAAAATGAAAATCGGGCCAAACACGAATATTAAAATTAATTCTCTTAGTTTGTAGATAAGGCTCAACGTAAACTAAAAATCGAATAAATTGGATCAAAACTGGAATATGACCATAGTTATTCATCTTAGAAAGTTAATTTTTTCAGGATAATTTATTTGTCATGATAATTTATGCCATGGCATAGTTTAATTTTTTATAGCCATCAAAAAAGAACTATAAATATCTTTTTAGGCAACTGTCTTACAGTTATGATATTTATTTTCTCGTACCAAAATAAAGTAGAATCCAATGAGTTGGTATAAGCAATTTTTTCGAATGATCAAACATATCCGTAACTTTTAATTTCCCTTTATTCATTATCAAACTCCAACACTCTAACAAAGCAACAACTCACACAAATCCTTACTCCTCTATAGAGATTCCAGCCCAGCCGGAGTGTCGACGAACTAAACGACGCCAGCACCACACAGCGGCGAGCGGCGGCACCCGACACCGGTCGAGTGGCCAAAACCCCAGACCTCTCACTGGACGATCGTCGCCAGAAACACGTGAGCTTTGACAACGGGTCTCTGGTCCGCAGCAACACTGTGGCGGGGGGCCTCGGGGAGGTGGGGGCCATGGAGGGGGCTGGTCCCGTCGCCACATCGACCCCCCTCAACACCCACAGGAAACAACACACCTTTTCACCTCCCCCGCGCAGGAACAAGTCCCAGGAACGATTGCTGGACGGATTTGTGACGGCAAGGCCCCCGCTGGAGTTCAGCGACAGACCGGTGTCTGTATCGTCACAGTACAAATATCAAGAGCCCAGCAGTGGTGAGTATATGCGTTATCAAACCCCATCATTAAAATAGTATACACTCAAACCTGTTTTTGTGCGGTGGATAGGGACCGCATAAAAAAAACGCATAAAAAATTCGCACAAAACTTCACGAGTAGCTACAAAAAATAGTTTTCGCAACACAATTAAAAAATATTTATGCGGTGGGTAGCGACCGCATAAAAAAACGCAAAAAAAAATTCGCACAAAACTTCACGAGTAGCTATGAAAAATAGTTTTCGTAACACAATTAAATTTTTTTATGCGGTAGATAGGGATCGCATAAAAAATTCGCACAAAACTTCACGAGTAGCTACAAAAAATAGTTTTCGCAACACAATTAAAAAATATTTATGCGGTGGGTAGCGACCGCATAAAAAAACCCAAAAAAAAATTCGCACAAAACTTCACGAGTAGCTATGAAAAATAGTTTTCGTAACACAATTAAATTTTTTTATGCGGTAGATAGGGATCGCATAAAAAAAACGCATAAAAAATTCACACAAAACTTCACGGGTAGCTATAAAAAATAGTTTTCGCAACACAATTAAAAAATATTTTTTTATGCGGTGGGCAGGGACCGCATAAAAAAAATCTCACATAGAAAATAACTCAAAACTTTACGAAATAACTAGGAGTTTCTTTTTTAAACGATATCAAGACACGAGGCTTGACAGCTACTTGGAATCTCGCCAAACCTTTTGTAATCTGATTTAGAAAATACACATGCGAACATTTTTAAATATTTTATTTACATATGTACTTATTTTACACATACAAAACTTTTCAAAACGTATAACCATTATCCTTCGCAGTCTGACAATACGCGAACTTGGTACAAAATCGCTTTCGTCACTTGAAGATACTACCTCGCACTCGTTTAGAGTTGACTTGTTTTCTGTTACCTTGTAGTCGGTGATCAGTTTTTGCGACGACTGTTGTTTCACTAGACGCTTGTATATGTCTCGGTAGCCAGATAATTAATTATGTTCCAATTTGATTGAAATTTTCATATACCGCACAAAAAAAAATCGCACAAACAAAGTCGCACAAAAAAAATCGCACAAAAAAAAATCGCACAAAAACAGGTTTGAGTTACAATTAATCAAAGTTTTCTTTAATTAAATACATGACTCCTTTTCTTCTTTGGTTAAGTTAGGTGCAAATTTTTTTTCCATTTCGCTGAATAGCATGCTGGCGAGGAGAATCCCATCACATATAAATCACATATCACATATAAACGCAGTCTTTTATAGTTAGCTTATAGTATGCATTAAGGCAGGTCGAAAAAAAATATTTGTTTTGTTTTTAGAAACGCGTTAGTGCGGAAAAGTTTCTTCCTATGATAAGCAGAAAAACGACGTAAAAAAATTAAATATCGGTTGATATCTTCCGCTAGCGCATCCTACTAAATGTTTATAGAAAATGACAAATTTATACATTTTTCGTAATTTTTTAGAAATACTTAAAATTCTATGGTAGAAACGCTATAGTTTGTAATGCTTATTTTATAGTTCAATAAAGTTAAGTAAATTAAAATATTATTAATATTTCATTCTTTTCCGGCCGCGCAAAGTGTTTGAAAAACGATAATTTATAAAAATTTTGCAAATTTCATTGTTTTAATCAAATCACAACGCTTTTCTTCCATTAAAAAAAGTATTGCTATATAAATATTTATAACGTGAGTCAATGGCTATCGTCCAACTACTGATGACCACCCAGTAAATTGCAAAATAATGGCACAGAAACGAAATATTAGACAAATGTACAACGGTAACATACATTAATGATATCTTCATAATCACTAATGCAGCCTTCAGTGAGATTAAGATAAACTTCAAAAAACAAAAGAGATGATACACAGGGGATCATGATTTCCCGTCTGACGTACCGATTAACTAAACGAAAATTAACCACTTCGGATGACTGCGATACCTTATGATCTCCCTTGTGAAACTGGCCTAAGACGTCTGTCGTCCTTTTAACCTATCAAAGCTCAAGAAAAATTGTTCTCGCTTAACTAAAGCTAATCACATAACTTTCCTTTTATAAGAACCGAAGTTTGAGTAACCTGTCAAGCGAAAAAAGAGAATAACTGTCCCATGGGCTATAATTACTTTTGTGTTTATCTATGTCCCTAATATAGGCTAACGTTTGTTTATCCACCATACTATAAAACATCTTTGGACTTAGATACAACGATATAGATTTATTTTTAACCGAATATTAATGCCAACGAACCTTGGTTAGTTTACTCTGAAAAAATTAATGGACTCTTTCCAAGGAAAACGCCCTTAGTTTCAAGACCATAAATTATTATATGTAATATTAAAACTTGGTGTCGCCTTTTGTAATCCTAGAGCAACCAAAGAAATTATAATTTTTATAGGTGTGTCAAATTCTTACGATAAATGTTAAATGATACGTAAAGGGTCCAGGTCTAAAACGATTACAGTCCACTTTTGTCGAAATTGAGATCTTAAGAGATTATATTACTTAAAGAACTGTAATATTTCGTAAAGGAACGTTAAAATATCAAAATGTTTTGTGATCAAATCAAAACATTTGTTAAAATATCAAATCTATGTGACCTGAAATTTTGTCTTGCATATTATTTAAAATCACTCCGTCACTGTTTTCCTCCTGATCCTTTTCATTTGAACATTATTTAAGATCATCAAAATTCAATAGTGTACCATTAATGCAGTATTTTACGTTTTAGACATCGTTTGCATTTATTTACCTTTACGTGTGGGCTGGGACAACATATGTCCCATAGATTTTACAGGACTAGCTTGGGACAATTTTGACCACGGAGTGAGATAATTTTTAAAACGTGAGGTCTGAAATATGCTGTTTGCGGCAGAAAACGAAATTAAATGGTTTCGGACATGTGACGATTGACTAAGGGTTTCTACAGATCGCCTTCAGCTTGGCTTTTCAGTTTTTTCAACCCTTAAAGTGACCCTACCCCTATCTGAGAATCTACCTGCTTTGAGGAAGAATTGTTAACGATCCGTCCGTCATATAGTTAGTTACACGCCTCCTATCGTAAAGCAAATCGTTTTTCCACAATGCTTTGAGAACTCTTTGTTCTGCCTCCCACTAAGCGACGTTTTCTTCCCACGCGTAGGAATTAGCCCACAGGCAGGGCGATTTTTCTTTTATGGAGCCCATGTGAGAAAGTTAAACGCTTAGAATGTGATAAAGAGATTGTGAGGGGGGTTCAGTTTCATCCTTGACTGATAAAATAGAGTTAGTGACACCAGTATTGAGGCTAGCCGCACCCTGGCAACAATCATACATGCAACTAAACTGTTTAATTGCATACGGTTAGAAAACTCAAATTGTGTCAGCTCATTGAACAACTTTTTAATTGCACTCTGTCTCATCAAAATACACAGCATTTTTATATTTTAACATTTTTTTAACAGACAATTATCATGATTATTGTTTCACAAGATGATGAATATAAAAACGTGGTAAAATACCCTCTCCCTGGCTTTCCCCGTTAATAGCTTCGGCAAGAATCGAAAGTTTAACGTGTGGTAATAGGACTTTGGCTATGTTTTACCTAAACTTTGACGATCGCAAAATCTTTGACCCGGCAGGTCTTGAGTTAGATGCAATGAAATAATAATCACACGCAGTTCGGTTTGTGATTTTTTTAAGGTTTCTCTGTAGAAACGGCTAGCCTTAGACTCCATGAAATAATCAACTACGCACAAGTTCAGCTGATCCAACGGAATCGTAAAAAATATCGTGTATAAAAATATTTTACAGATAACCCATAACGATTAATGATATTTCAAAAACTGTTGATGATATTTCAAAAACTATTGATGATATTTCAAAAACTATTGATGATATTTCAAAAACTTTTGATATTTCAAAAACTATTGATGATATTTCAAAAACTATTGATGATATTTCAAAAACTATTGATGATATTTCAAAAACTATTGATGATATTTCAAAAACTATTGATGATATTTCAAAAACTATTGATGATATTTCAAAAACTATTGATGTTATTTCAAAAACTATTGATGATATTTCAGAAACTATTGATGATATTTCAAAAACTATTGATGATATTTCAAAAACTATTGATGATATTTCAGAAACTATTGATGATATTTCAAAAACTATTGATGATATTTCAAAAACTATTGATGATATTTCAAAAACTATTGATGATATTTCAAAAACTATTGATGATATTTCAAAAACTATTGATGATATTTCAAAAACTATTGATGATATTTCAAAAACTATTGATGATATTTCAAAAACTATTGATGATATTTCAAAAACTATTGATGATATTTCAAAAACTATTGATGATATTTCAAAAACTATTGATGATATTTCAAAAACTATTGATGATATTTCAAAAACTATTGATGATATTTCAAAAACTATTGATGATATTTCAAAAACTATTGATGATATTTCAAAAACTATTGATGATATTTCAAAAACTATTGATGATATTTCAAAAACTATTGATGATATTTCAAAAACTATTGATGATATTTCAAAAACTATTGATGATATTTCAAAAACTATTGATGATATTTCAAAAACTATTGATGATATTTCAAAAACTATTGATGATATTTCAAAAACTATTGATGATATTTCAAAAACTATTGATGATATTTCAAAAACTATTGATGATATTTCAAAAACTATTGATGATATTTCAAAAACTATTGATGATATTTCAAAAACTATTGATGATATTTCAAAAACTATTGATGATATTTCAAAAACTATTGATGATATTTCAAAAACTATTGATGATATTTCAAAAACTATTGATGATATTTCAAAAACTATTGATGATATTTCAAAAACTATTGATGATATTTCAAAAACTATTGATGATATTTCAAAAACTATTGATGATATTTCAAAAACTATTGATGATATTTCAAAAACTATTGATGATATTTCAAAAACTATTGATGATATTTCAAAAACTATTGATGATATTTCAAAAACTATTGATGATATTTCAAAAACTATTGATGATATTTCAAAAACTATTGATGATATTTCAAAAACTATTGATGATATTTCAAAAACTATTGATGATATTTCAAAAACTATTGATGATATTTCAAAAACTATTGATGATATTTCAAAAACTATTGATGATATTTCAAAAACTATTGATGATATTTCAAAAACTATTGATGATATTTCAAAAACTATTGATGATATTTCAAAAACTATTGATGATATTTCAAAAACTATTGATGATATTTCAAAAACTATTGATGATATTTTTTTTTAATGTATTACATGGCAAAACTATACTAATGATATTTTAAAAGCTGTTTATATTATCTCAAAATCCCCGTGTGTTTCTTCCACCCTCCAGGTTACCGTAGTGGGTCTCTTCAGCACCGCCCCCGCAGAGCCCTGATGCGGACGCAGGCGACCCAAACCGAGCTCACCTTCAAGGCGAGGTTCCTGCTGCCCGCCTACCTCACCCTCAGCCCCAGGGCCGCCGCCCCCCAGCTGCTGCCCCCTGCCTCCGCCCAGCACGCGGCCCCACTCCGTCCGTCCGCACACCACAGGGCAAAGGCCTCCGCTCGCCAAAGGACGGAATCATCAAGGCAGATCGCCAAAAGCCAGTCTGCGCAGAACGCGCTGCGCAGCGAGGACAGCGATGACGAGGTAGGCTTATGACTCAAAAACTATTGGGCGGATTCGCATATGACTTTGCTTTAGGTGGCTTCTCCTTGTATCTAATATCTCCTATAAGTGACTGTCCGGAAGCATTTTCTGCATTCTTTGAAACTACTAAGGAGCGAACAATTCGGGTTTGGTTTCGTTAATTTAACCTTCAGAAAGCGGGTGTTTGTTTTAACAATGGATTCTGGCCTAAAAATCAGCCACCCGCCCTGTAAAGGTTAACGTCCCACTAGAGCCTTCACAGTGGGCTATTGACGATGGTTCGGGACCTATCTCAAAGGAAAGACACGGGAACGATGTACATGGTCAGATAACGAGGACAACACCTTAGCTGGTACCTCAATCTGAATAGGCGTCAGGACACTGGACTTTGATGAGATTTATCATGCACAAGTCTGGTATACACGCCAGTATAATTTGTTGAATATTTTTAGACGACTTTCTAGTATTTTAGTAGCGAAGCTGGCAGACCATCGATCGCAAGATCGCTATTTTTACTTTTCTCTGTCAAATAGATCAGTCGGGCAAGTAGATCGGTCGGGCTCGAACTCGCAATCCTCTGATTACTAGCCGAACGCCTTTATCCACTAGGCAACTGGGAAACCGAGAACATTTCTGAAAATAAATCTTACGAAACAAGTTTTAGAAAGGTAGGGGAATAGGGAAAATAATCCTGAAAAACTGCAATTTCTGGCACCCTCTGCAAACCACCCAAAGTTCCTCTTATGTCAAGAAGGAGATGTTCTCCAACGGGTGTAATTGGTTAAAGCCCCTTAAAATTGTTTTTATCGAATCAACCGACAAGTTTGGACAAGTTGACATTTAGGCTTATCGAAATCTTGCAGACAATGTTTAGTCAGAACTCTTAGGCCCAATCTACACACACGAGCGCAAGCTTCTCGGTGATTTAAAAATAAATACCACGAGGTATGAATTGTCAAATCACAGAGAAGCTCGCGCGCGCTGTACTCGTTCATGTAGAATGGGCCTTACTATATCAATTTAGTTAAATGATTAATTAACAAAAACAACTTAAAATAAATGAAGTATTGTAATGTAATTGTGTATGAGACGCTCGGTACATTTTGTGTGGCTATCAATAACATTTTCTTTGAAAATCAAATGCCATATTTAAAAACAGTCTTTTTAATTTATAATATTTAGATTGGAATGAAATAAATTTAAAAATAGACAATATTATTCCTCGATGAAAATTTTAAAACTTTTTCAAAAAGAAAAGTGTAGCAAGAATTGCTTGTCGACGACTCACTCACTCAAAACCTGGTATTAAAATGTCTTCAGACAAATATAGAAGTATAAAAAAACTGTATTACCAAACGTTTTATGACACCTATAATATGTTTATTGTAATTATTGATTTCTGGACAAAAAAAATATATTTATTCCCGTTATTTTTAAAATAGAAAGCCTGCGATTGCTTATAAGGAGTAGATTGAAAGTTCGAATATCGTCTTCAAGAGTGTGGTGAAATCGTAATCTGAGGGTAGTCAGTTTCTTATCTCTCGCCAAAAATTTCGCCATGTACAGGTTTATGTCAAATATGTCGAAGAACAAGATCTTAGCGCCTATTCAGGTTGTGTAGGGTGCCCTCTCAGGTGTTGTTCTCGTCATCTAACAATGGGACCAAATAACAATGTTTCCCGGGTCTTTTCTTCGACATAGAACCAGAACCGTCGCCAATAACTCAGTGTGTAGCTCTACTGCGACGTTAATTCAACAAACCAAACAACTTTCTAAAATGTTTTTTTCCACGATAATTTTCGGTTGCATCGGGCAGTTCAAATGTTGTCCTCGTCATCTGCCAAGGTTTAAAATATAATGCATCGTTCCCGAGTCTTTTCTTCGAGATAGGGTAGAACCGTCGCCAAAAATCCGCTGTGCAGCTCTAGTGAGATGTCAATTGACCAGACCAAGACAAATTTCGAAGAAAAAAATTATCTAGCCACTTGAATTGATCAAAGCTTGGAACTGTCTCTAATCCACTGATTGTCATAGTTTTAGAGTCTACAAACAACAAATTTTTTTTTATAAATAAAAATCAAAAGTAAATCGTTTTATAAAATATTTTGTTATCCCCCAGGTAATGGAAGTGGACCTCTCCACCAAACAACAGAGATTGATTCGTTCGTCGACCAGTAGAGCTTCCATTCGACGCCAGAGGGCAGTAGAAGAAGAAATCATGGTTTCTTTCAAACCTGCACCATCACCTCCTAAAGGAAACATCGAGGTGTGAACTTTTAATTTATGAATGAGCGATATTTGAATAACAGTTAAAAATAAATCGTTATTTCAATTTCTGATATTATTAGTTTTAAAAACTAACAATTCTTTATATAAGATAAAAACTCGTCTTATAGAACATTGCGTTAAGAATATTACAATACAAATACAACGTTAAAATACGCAATAAAAGTCCATCAAATCCGGACATGTTTTGGGAAATGTATCTCCCGAAACATGTCCGGATTTGATGGACTTTTGTTGCGTATTTTAACGTTGTATTTGTATTTTAAAATTCTTTATATGCTCAATAAAAGTAATAATTCGAAATTCAATATAAATATATATTTTAAAAAAGTTCTTCAAACAAACAATGGATAGTGCTGTTTAATTATATCAGAAATACAAAAACTCTTCAAAATAAATTTTAGACTTTTTTGTTAAAGAAAGACCCATTTTTTTTCTGAAGGTATCATGATAAGATTATTAATATATATTATAAATTAAACACTGTATAAATTATGTTAGCATATATTAATATATTTTATAAACTCAAAAGTTTTCTGAAATAAAAAATAAAAAATTTGTTACTTTCCATCTTTATTCAATTTTATTCTCCCAATCCGACTTTTTTAATTCTATAAATTATTTTCAATGACCTATGACACAAACCCTTGTCATTTTGTTTTTAATGTATACCTTAAACTATAACATCATATAAATAATTATTTACTATTATTTAAATAACTAGGGGGCTCCGCCCCCTGCTCCGCTAACGCTTCTCCAACTGGGCCTGATAACTGGAAAAGCTCAACTGTAGAACTGTTTCAACGCAATTGTTTCTACTCATTGAAAAGCGAAACATGTGTAAACAAACAACTGCATAAACGCGCCAAGCATAAATAAGCCTAATTCGCCAACTTTTATTTATATAAAGTAAGATTATTGAGAATTGGCGCTAATAATAATTCCCGGTTAAAATATATATTAAGCTACTAGAAACTGGATTTACATACATGTTGGCATTTTGCCAACGTTGGCATTTCGTTCCGAAATATCTTTTAATATTAATTATAGTACTTCACATAAATAGTTACATCTAATTTATTTTTTAAGATAGAATTTCAGTATTGATACCATTCAAGAAAGGAAGATTTTACGAATATAACTATATTTTTTTAACGGGAAAAAAGTATATTTTTGAACTACTTAGAGCAGTTTTAATTTATCTTTTGTGAAGATACGCGTAAAATTGACGATTATTTCAGACATTTCGTCAATTATTTAAAACTTTATAACTACAAAACTAAATCGAAATTTCCCAAACGCTCTGGATCATTTGTAGCCAATAGTTTAATCTATACCCCTAATTTTTTATTTATTTTTCTGTTGAAAATTGGAAGACAAGTATACAAAAATGTATGAATTGTTTTCAAAATTTTCTAATATCATGACTTTAACATAAAATAACGTCTAATATACTGATCGTATTGAAAAAAGAAAATATTCATCTTATTACCCAAACATTTCTTAATAAACTGGCATAATTTCATAATTTTAGGACATTTACTTTTTGAGATGCAAGCGGAACAATGAGACAAAAAGTCGCAAATTAAAATTTTCTCGAAATATCCGACATTTTTATCCTTCTTCGCTATTTTTTATACCTATCTTAATTGACCATATCTAATTTAATTGTAAAGATAGAAATATAATCTTTATAACATCAGAAAGAAGAAGTTTTAACAAACATTAATATATTTTTTTGAATAAGAGAATATGTAATTTTAAATGACTTATAGCAATTTAGAAATCACGTTTCAAAAATGAGGGTGAAAAAACTTCAAAAAGTCGAGCGTGTTTAAATGTTTAAAAAATTTATAAATCCAAAACTAATTCGAATTTAAAAAAATGCTTACTTGGATTTCCAGTTCAAACCTATTTGTACACTCCCTACAAAAATTGGATCTCTCCTCTTAATAGTGTTTCAGAAACTCGACGGACAAAATTACTTGTAAGCGAAATTTTATCAACGACGATTTTAATATTAAATAACTTATAAACTAGTAACAGTATTAAAACAAAAATATATTCTTCTTATTTATCAAACATTTCTGAACAAATTCACTTAATTTCGTAATTTTAGGACTTTTACATTTTGAGATACGATCTGAATAACATTGAAAGAACTGAAAATTCCCCCTAGTACTTACTTTTTCCCCCTAGGGCTTACTTTTTTTTTAAATAGAGAGAAAATATATAGTTATATAAGAATGTAAGTTTAATTAAAAATCAATAGTTACGGAAAATTTATCAAAATAACTTTTTTTTATTTTATTCTTTAAAATTTAAATAAACATAATAAAGTACATTTTATTTTAAAATATACGCAACAGCATAAACCCAATGAGTTTGTACAACCGTTCAAAGATATTTAAACAGTGTCAGAAAATGTAGACTTCTCATTCTAGAGAAAAAAAATCCTGTTACTTTTTAAATGTTTTCAATGCTGGTTGATTCGGCCATAAACTCTTTCTAAAGAAAATTCTTATTCAAAAAGATTTAAATTATTCAAATGATTTTAGAAATAAGAAATGTTGTTTTTATTTCTTTGGTGGAAAAGCAAATTGAAAATCAGCGAGGCTTAAAAGCTTAAAATTTATGTAAATTGCAATGAAGTTAGTAATGTTCTTATAAAACTGTAATTTGTAACGGAATAACTTATTACAAACTGGATACAAATGTTGCGTAAGAAAAAAGCGCTTTAGACTAGTTTTATATTAAGCGTTTTGTTGTCAAATTACCTAGAAACTTGTTTACTTATCCAAAATATGTTCGAAATGGCTATGTTACGTTGCTTGATTAAAACTATTGCGTAAAGAAGCAGTAATTGCACTAGTTTATTTAAATGACAGTTTGCGTTGGACTTAAACATTATACTGTCTTTCATTATTCTTAAAACTAAAAATTGTTTGCCTATAATACAAATTCGTTTTGGTTTTTTTTCGTTTAAGATATTGCTAAGAGTTAATTTTTTAAATAACTGCACTTCTTATTATTTGAATATTTATACTCATGTTAACAAAAACTAGATTTTAACCTTCTGGCGCTCAAGGTCGTATATGTACTTCTATAGATTTCCAGTTGTTCTAGTCGTATGTATCCAATTTATAAATTCTTCTTTTTACAATTTTTTCTTTTCATTTCAAAGGTTTGCAGTACAACTTTCAATTCTGACAATCTTTCTATTTCTGATTAAATTTTAAAAATTAAATAATATAAAATAGAATGCCCAGGACAAAATATTTAAATTTCCAAACAACAAAAATAACTTTAGAATTGTAAAAATAGCTTGGGAAGTAGTTATTATCATTAAACATCGCATTTAAAAATGTCTTAATTTTGGATTCGCATTAATTGTTTTGGTTGTCTATTTCGGAAATGTATTATTCTATACAAATGCGTGCGTGCGTGCGTGCGTGCGTGCGTGCGTGCGCGTGTGTGTGGTTTCCAACCGGTGGTCGGCGAGAGGGTCCGAAGTAGTCCGTGGGACTTTTGAACAAATTAAATAATATATGTTTTTAAATAAATAAGTTGTTCGAAAATGTAATGAAAAGTAAATAACATTTTGTGCATTGTTGCTATTGTGGATCTGCTAATATATTGCATTTAAGAAACATGTATTTTTGTAATGGAAAATGTAACTAAGATACTTCCAGTGACAGCTTTAAAAGTATATTTTTAAATACCTATTTAAAAGCATGCTGCATTACCCAAAAATATAGAAGTTGGTAAAATGGCGGAATTCATGTGTCATCCATTGTTATTTGAAATGAAATACACACGATTCCAATAATTTCAAAATCTACCTTAACAATTAAAAAATATAAACTAAATATATTTTTATTAATAACTTTATTGAAGCATATAGTATGCAATATCTGAATTAAATGTATATTTGATTCCTGAATATTTTTTACTGTTAATAGGAAGTGGTGGTCTGCGTAAAATCTAACTTTTAAGTAGTGGTCCGCGCTATGTAAAACTTTCAACTCTGTGGTCCGCGGCCACCTAAAGATTAGGAACCACTAGCGTCACAGACGTCTTAAAATTATTTAATTAGCTTATAACGGTACTTGAAAATCTTATTTCTTCTAGTAAAATTAATATTAGTTCATTAGTTCACAGATGTGGAATAAGGGACAATTGATTAACTTTTGAATGAATTTGAAAGTTTATTACATTATTTATTATAAAAAATATAAAACATAAATTCTCAAAAAGTTTCTGCAAATTAAAATAACTGTTTTGCAACTAACACAATTAGGTATTATATAAGTTATAATGTGATATTACTAATGCAAATATTGACGACCAACAAGAGACTCAAACAAGGTTGATCGAGCTAGTATCTCCTAACTGCTATCCAATAAATATCTAACTTCTTAAAAATCATTAAATTATTTATTTAAAAAAATATAAAACATAAATTCTCAAACATTTCTGCAAATTAAAATAACTATTTTGCAACTAACACAATTAGGTACTATATAAATTATAAGATACTATATATTTAGGTATATATATATATATACTTAGGTATTATATAAAGTATGTGAGATTACTAATGCAAATATTGACGACCAACAACAGGCTCAAGGCCCAACAAGGTTGGTCCAACTAGTATATTCTAACTATCCCCCAATGAATATCTAACTTCTTAAAATCCTTTACTACTGTACATTTAACAATATTCACTGTCAAGTTTTTCCATTTGTCTATTACCTATTATAGAAGTAGTGTTTTCTCCCTTCCCGATTAAATTTGGATTTGTTTAATTTAAACCTACGACCTTTCCTTCTATCACACATATTAAAATCCAAATTCTAAACATCTTAAAATTTAATAAATTTGAACATTTGAATCGAATCTCCCTTAATCCCCTCTCTTCCAATGTATACATATTAAAAATTCTTAACTTATCTCCATTGTCCATGCTTAAAAAATCTTTGACCAGTGCTGAACTTTCTCTAGGAAATCAATGTCTTTTTTTAAGATATGGTGAACAAAACCGTACTGCATACTCAAAATGAGGCCTTGTCGAACCCACGCCTCCGAGGAGATTGGTTCCTTAAACCAGCGCCGTATATTGCTCGGCCGGGGGAGGGACTCAAAATCGCAAAAATTCACTTAATACATCTGTGTAATAAGGCATCGATCAGACTGTTTCTCAAGTTCTTGTAAAATTGTTTACTTATAGGTTCTCGATTAATACATCTGTGTAATAAGGCATCGATCAGACTGTTTCTCAAGTTCTTGTAAAATTGTTTACTTATAGGTTCTCACTTAATACATATGTGTAATAAGGCATCGATGAGACTGTTTCTCAATTTCTTGTAAATTTGTTTACTTATAGGTTCTTACTTAATACATCTGTGTAATAAGGCACCGATGAGACTGTTTCTCAATTTCTTGTAAATTTGTTTACTTATAGGTTCTCACTTAATACATCTGTGTAATAAGGCACCGATGAGACTGTTTCTCAATTTCTTGTAAAATTGTTTACTTATAGGTTCTCACTTAATACTTCTGTGTAATAAGGCATCGATGAGACTGTTTCTCAATTTCTTGTAAAATTGTTTATTTATAGGTTCTCATCGGTGAACGACCAGTCTCAAGAACAATTGACAGAGAACATCGAAAAATATCATCCATCTGTAGGGAGAGCACTTCCATTGTCAAGTCGGAATCCCAGGAAGACTTTTTGGAGAGATCCAACGCAGTCGAGATTACAATTAGGACGTGTAAGACCCCGTCAAAAGAACCACCAAAAAAAGAATCTTCAAAAGAGGACACGAAACAGACTGAAAACAAAGTAAGATCGCTAATTCTTAATCAGTCTCACGCTAATACTTATCGAAAATTACTGCAAGTTTAGACATGAAAACGATTTTTTTTATATTGGTCCGACTGCAGCAGTATTTAGCAGAAACATTGGCAGACATTTCAAAGACCCACAACTCCATAGAGAATCAGCCTTTAGGGATAATTGATCTACCAACGTATTGTGGTAGGTTAGCCAAGTCGATGCAATCGATCATTAATCCATTCCGCCCTTTTACTGTTGTGCCACTTAGGATGATATATTTTTGTCGTGCATAAGCTGGGATGTTTAACTACTGTATATTTAGTTATGATGGGACTTAAATAGTATGTGCTTAGATTGTCGGACGAGAAGAAGCCAAGGTGTATAAGTATTTTTTTTTTTTAAGTAGAGTTAAGTGAAGTCATATGAATAGTTAATACATGTGAAAAGTTGGTGACAAAGGCATATAAGTAAATGTATGTCATGTGCTGACATCTAGCGGCTTAAGAATAAACTACTTCTAGGATATGCTAAGTTTTAACTTTAAAGTGTATTTTCACAAAATGATGAAATCGTCACATATATCTCGTGGCTTCTCGCTCCCTCAATTGAAGAAAACGATGCCGAGTTCTAAAATTACATTTTACTAGTTAATAGCTTGAAACATTTACGTAAAAAAGAGGTAGAAAAGGACTATTTGTCAAAGATTTTCATTATGAAAACAAAATATCGTACTAAAGTCCAATTGCGGCATAGGAAACATAAACAATTAGTAAGAAATGTTCAAAGTGAACAAAACGGGATGCCAAGAAATCTAAACTTACGGAAACCGCGGAGGAATTCGAACTTGCTCGTGTACAAAGTACTCATGAACCACACCGTTCGGTATAGAATGGGCTATTTTCGTACATGATCCCTATTGAGCCTATGATAATATTTTTGGTTGGTCGATCGCTCGATTGCCTTGAAACCCTCCATAACGAAGTGCCGTTTGGGCGGGATGAGTTTAGTAATGGTTGTATTTATATAAAATGTTTGGCAACAGCTTGTTTCCTCCCGACCGGTATCTATACTTTTGCTGCGGTGAGTGTTGTGGACTTTTTCTGGTGTTCTTTTCGATGACATGAAGCATGATGCGGGGCATAAAAATTGATTTAAAAATGCCGGTTTATTTTTATAAGTGATAATTCCTGTTCTTTTGCAAGTCTATAATTCGAGAATGAATTGCTAGTTAATAATTGCTAGTTCTTCTTCCAAACTAAAGTCACCCGCTTTGAACGCTGCAAAACGTTACACTGCGTAACAATCCCAATCCCCAGAAATTATTATAATTCAATCTCAATTCACGAGAGCAACTGTTACGTACTCGCTCGTGTATCAATCATTTTTCTATCAATGAAATTTTCTTTAAACTTTTAAAGTAAAAGATGTCAAAACATAATTCAAATCTAAAGCGTTAGGTAACAATTTATAAAAATAAAATAATTATAGTTTTAAAAATAGGATGTGGTAGTAACAGTCAATAACATTCTTCTGTAGCGAAAACAAGTTTACAACATCGATATTTTGTTCGACCTTCACAGAGGGTCAAAAGCTTTCAATACTAATGTATTTTTGCTAGACAAATTATGCCAGAAGACATCAACCTTTCCAAAGAAAGTGCTAAGCTCAAACTAATTGCTTGAGTTATGTATATTTCAAAATTTAAACATATTTCAAAGAACAAAGACGATTAATCATATTTCCAGGCGCAAACTTTTTATCAAATTTAAAGTGGAAACTTCTTTAACTGGAATAATAATTGTAGTTCGTTTAAAGTTCTTAGAAATAAAAACTTTTACTGAGCTTGTGATGAATGGTACTCCTTCTAACTTCTACTGTTTGAATTTTATGATGTTTTTGTAACAGAAATAATTTTTAAATTATACTTAATATTAAACATATCATAAGAAATTTTTCTTAGATTATTTTTACTGAATTAAAAATTTAACCATTACTAAATGTAAAACACACATTAAAGTTTTGTGTTTTATCCACTTTACAGAATATTATACAACTTTATACAAGAAATATCAAGAAATATCTGGTTAAATTTTTCTAAATATTTTACATACAGCTCAACTTGGGTGAAATTTGCTTTAATTCATTTTTGAATAAATTATGACACGAATTTAATTTCTCTTACCTTAAAGTAACTTTTTAAAAGAAACTAACTAGTTGTGAATAAGCAACTTTTTTTTATTAAAAACGAAAACATAAATTTATTATTTTTAGCCTTTACAAGTAAAATAAAATAATTTTTTTTTAATATAATCTGTTTTTTATTGTGAATTTTCTTAATTTAGAATGTTGTGTAAGTATTCATTTGTGAAAGTCAAATTTTCATCATTACCATCATTTTTGGCTTGATAGCCCTGGCTTTCTGCAAGAGTTGCTTCTATTCTTTTCTGTCGCTGGCAATAGTTTTCCGGTTTCTAGTCTTCATGATCTTACAACACTGTCAACCTATTGATTTTTAGGGCATCTTTTCGTTCGATTTACCATTAGACAAGACCATTGCACATGAACAGCCTATTTCATCTTCTGAATCTTAATAAATTTTATAAAAGTATGGTTCACTGAACATTTTTTAAAGATAAAAATCATACCTTCTTCTATGTATTCCATCTATATTCATACCACAAAAGATGGTTCATTATAAAAAAAATTCAAAATATCCCAACACAATTTCATCACTTTTAGTTAGGGTTCGTGTTTCTAACGCACGTATACGCAGGAATACGCACGTATACGCAGGAATACGCACGTATACGCAGGAATACGCACGTATACGCAGGAATACGCACGTATACGCAGGAATACGCACGTATACGCAGGAATACGCACGTATACGCAGGAATACGCACGTATACGCAGGAATACGCACGTATACGCAGGAATACGCACGTATACGCAGGAATACGCACGTATACGCAGGAATACGCACGTATACGCAGGAATACGCACGTATACGCAGGAATACAAATACAAATACAAATACAAATATTGACGACCAACAACAGGCTCAAGGCCCAACAAGGTTGGTCCATCTAGTACCTCTTAACTATCCCCCAATGCATATCTAACTTCTTCTTAAAATCCGTTACTCCTTTACAATTAACAATATTCACTGGCAAGTTGTTCCATTTGTCTATTACCCTATTATAGAAATAGTGTTTTCTCCCTTCCCGATTAAAAGGGGATTTGTTTAACTTAAACCCATGACCTCTCGTTCTATCACTCATATTAAAATCTAAACCCTCCACATCTCCTTGTTTGATAAATTTGAATAGTTGAATCAAATCTCCCCTAACCCTTCTTTCTTCCAGAGTATACATATTCAAATTTCTTAATCTATCTTCATAATTCATGCCTGAGAACCCTTGAACCATTTTAGTAGCCCTGTGCTGAATTTTCTCTAACAATGCAATGTCTTTTTTAAGATTTGGTGACCAGAACTGTACAGCATACTCAAGATGTGGCCTTACTAAACCTCTGTACAATGGCAAGATAATATCCTTAGATTTTGATGAAACACTTTTCCAGATGTACCCCAACATTCTATTAGCTTTTTTGCTAGCCACTGTACATTGATGACTCATTTTAAAATCCTCATTTACCAACACACCCAGATCGCTTACAATCTCACTATTTTTGATTTCTGCACCCTGTAAAACATATGCAGCCTTACTATTTTTGATACCCATGTGCAACACTTGACATTTACTGATATTAAAAGACATACCCCATTTAACAGCCCATTCTGATATTTTTGTTAAATCACCTTGTAATTGCTCTATTTGTTCCCCAGAATTCACAGTCCTCATAATTTTTAAATCATCTGCAAAGATGCTGACCTTGCTCCCAATCTCCCAACTGATATCATCAATAAAAATAATAAATAAAAGTGGACCTAACACAGAACCCTGTGGTACTCCACTTTTAACTTCTGCCCACTGAGAGTAATTACCTTTAATTTGCACCCGCTGACTCCTACCAATTAACCAATTCCTTATCCATTGTAAAATTTCACCCCCAATCCCTAACCTTTCCAACTTGAACAGCAATGCCTCGTGGGGAACTTTATCAAATGCTTTCTGGAAATCAATGTATACTACATCTACACTGTTCCTTTTATCTAATTCTTCAGTAACCCTATCGTAGAATTTTAAAAGATTTGTTGTACAAGATCTTCCTTTCCTAAATCCATACTGATTATCTGACAGCAAGCTCTCTGATTCCAAAAATGATATGATGCTGTTTTTTATTAATGTTTCAAAAATCTTGCATAACACTGATGTTAAACTAACCGGTCTGTAATTACCAGGTTCACATTTTGCCCCTTTTTTAAAAAGCGGAGTGACATTTGCTAATTTCCAGTCTATTGGTACATTACCCGAATTATACGTCGATTTGAAAATAGTTAGTACAACATCTCCCAGTTCTTCCGCACACTCCACTAGTACTTTTGGGTAAATTTCATCTGGTCCTGGTGCTTTAAAAGGTTTAATACTTCTTAAGTGATAAACTACTTCTTCTCTAGTAAAATTGCATTCCTTAATAACCGGACGCATATTATCCTCTATTTGCATGAAATCAGATTTGAAGTCCTTATTAAAAACTCCCATGAAAAATTCATTTAAAATATTAGCCATTCCTACATCATCTTGAATTAATTTGCCTTGATAATCTTCGAGTGGTCCCAAATGATTATTTCCTTTATTGTTTCCACTGGCGTAAGCAAAAAATCCCTTTGGATTATTGTTGATATCCCTAGCAAGTTTTTCCTCCAATGCTAATTTCTGTTTTCTACTGATATACTTAAACTCCCTTCTAGCTTTTTTATACTCCTTACCATCAGTGTCCCTACCTGTTTCTTTAAATATTTTATACGTCTTTTGTTTTAACTTAAGAGCTCGTTTTGTTTCCTTTGAAAACCACATAGGAGAAAGCTTTCGAACTACATCTTTCTGCCTAAACGAAATATGCTTATTAACAGCTACATTTAATTTATCTTTAAATTCCTTCCATTGATCTACTATATGAGAATGCTCCAACCCATCCTTAAAAACATTAGTTACCTCAGCTCGTAACTTATGAAAATTAACATCTCTAAAATTTGGAATTAACCTATTATTTTTATCTACAGTTGTCTGAAACATAATGTTAAATCTAATGCTATTGTGGTCACTTTCCCCTAGATGCTCGCTCACTGTTAAATTGTGTACCCTATTTTCACAACTGCTAAACACCAAATCCAATAATGCATTACCCCTTGTATTATTATGAACCAATTGCTCTAAAAAGCAATCTTGAATCGTGTCCAAGAATTCTGCCCCTCTTCCAATGTTAACTTGGTTACCCTTCCAGTCAATGTTAGGAAAATTAAAATCTCCCATTAAAATTATTTCTCCTTTCTTACAAGCTTCATTTATATGATTAAATAGAATTTCATCCTGTTCAACAGTGCTATTCGGGGGTCTATAAACATTTCCCACAACCAAATTCTTACCTTTATGATCTGTTAGTTTTATCCAAACTGATTCAATACATTGAGATTTACCTTCAAAAGTTACTTCCGAAAAATTTTAATTTTCTCTTACATAAATCAACACACCACCTCCTTTCTTATTAATTCTCTCCTGCCGAAACATAATGAAACCCTTAATTTCTAATAACGCAGCTAAATCGTTAGCATTTGTCCAGCTTTCTGTAATCCCAATTATATCGATGGTTTCTGCTGCTACTATGCCCCTTAATTCTTCTATTTTATTCCTTATACTTCTTGCATTGCAGTAAAATACCCTTAATTGTTCTTTAATATACATATCCGAACATTCACCCGCTGCATTTTTTCCAGATGCTGTAGACCCTGTTGCAGAATTATATAACAGATTACTTCCCAAAGATTGATTTTTTAATCCCAATTTATCAACCCGCCAGTGAATATTCGGCTCCTGTCTCAAAACTAGTTTTTTGCCTGCAAACTCTCGAGTACCAACTTACTTACAGCCTGGCTACCTGTTCTGCTTAGATGAATACCATCCCGAGATAACCAGTCCATCTTACTCACCTTCCAAACATCCACAAAACCGACGTTCTTTTCCTTACAAATATCCCTGAGAAAACCATTTAAAACTCTGATTCGTTGGTTGTCCCAGCCCCAACGAATACCATACCTTGGCAGTAAACTAAGAACTCTCACATCTCCTGTCTTGTGTTTGACTTCTTCAAGGAGAGCCGTAAAATCCCTCTTGAACTCGAAATTTGTGGACTGACAAACATTATTTGTACCTACCCATAATACAGCTTTGTCCTCAGTCTGTACCGCTCCTGCTTTCACTGCCTTGGTGATGTTTGCGATCTTGGCTCCCGGCAAACAACACCTCACAACTCTTGGCTTGACTTTACCTACCTCATTTCCTATAGATCTTACCATAGAGTCCCCCAAGATGACCCCTTTCGTCTCGTACTCCACAATTGTTTCGATGCTCTTTACCTTTGCTCGGGAATTCATTTCGCCTAGGCCATCGCAGTCTGTTGACACCTCACAACTCTCACCTCTTTCTAACTCTTTCAGCCGTTCTTCTAAATATCTCATTCTAACACACTTCTTACAGACATATTCAATCACACTCTCAACTTCTGACTCTTGCAAACCACAATTGCTCGCCAAACACATCATCTCACATTCATCACAAACAACCCACATGCATCCATTTCCAGTCTTAATCTCCTTTAACAGTTTTACCACACCCATCTTTGCGAAAAATAATAATCAAATAATACAATATTAATACAAAATAAACCACAGAAAACCAGCAGACTTAAAACTAAACAAATCTCCCGAAGTAAACAAACAACACTTAGCAAAGCATGCTTTCGTTAGGCTTAGCGTTACGCACGTATACGCAGGAATACGCACGTATACGCAGGAATACGCACGTATACGCAGGAATACGCACGTATACGCAGGAATACGCACGTATACGCAGGAATACGCACGTATACGCAGGAATACGCACGTATACGCAGGAATACGCACGTATACGCAGGAATACGCACGTATACGCAGGAATACGCACGTATACGTAGGAATACTCACGTATACGCAGGAATACGCACGTATACGCAGGAATACGCACGTATACGCAGGAATACGCACGTATACGCAGGAATACGCACGTATACGCAGGAATACGCACGTATACGCAGGAATACGCACGTATACGTAGGAATACTCACGTATACGCAGGAATACGCACGTATACGCAGGAATACGCACGTATACGCAGGAATACGCACGTATACGCAGGAATACGCACGTATACGTAGGAATACGCACGTATACGTAGGAATACGCACGTATACGCAGGAATACGCACGTATACGCAGGAATACGCACGTATACGCAGGAATACGCACGTATACGCAGGAATACGCACGTATACGCAGGAATACGCACGTATACGTAGGAATACTCACGTATACGCAGGAATACGCACGTATACGCAGGAATACGCACGTATACGCAGGAATACGCACGTATACGCAGGAATACGCACGTATACGCAGGAATACGCACGTATACGCAGGAATACGCACGTATACGCAGGAATACGCACGTATACGCAGGAATACGCACGTATACGCAGGAATACGCATGTATCGATCTAATAAGGTTTTATATATGTTTTATTGGCACTAAAAATACAAATTGTTTGCTATAGTACTTAATTTAACCATTACTACATCAATCTTTTCACTTACAACAGCATGAATATTTATAGATAGTTAATACACGTAATGTATAATTTCTACCTAACTGAAATCCTAATTGATTTTAATGCGAATATAAATATTTACAGATCGTACAAAAACATCCAACCACGGCCAAACAACCTGAAAAAGAAATCACACCGAAGCCCAAAGACACACCGGAGCCGAAACCATCCGAAGAGTTCCGAAAGACGTCGAGTGAGGAAAAACCATCACCCGAAGAGAGTTCGGAAGTCTCCGGCATGAAGAGCCCAACAAAGAAGATGAGAACATCTCGAGGTAAATCTGCAGAAACAATGGAGAGCTCGTCCATGAAATCCAGCAGCGAATCGTCAAGGCATGCCGGTCGACTGTCGCAACCGGAATGGCTCTCTTCCAGTGCAGAAGTAAGAGAATATATTTATGATAAGATCTTTCTAATCTTTACTGTAATCAGTTATTTATAACTGATTATAGTAGACACTCCTTACAACGACCATTTGGTGTATCAATCCGTTTTTTATAACAACCGTCACAATCTGTAAATTTGTTTATAATCCGAAGCTTTGTTACAACCATATTTCGTTACAACAATATTTCGGTACTACAATATTTCGTTACAATAATACTTCGTTACAGCAATATTTCGTTACAACAATTTTTCGGTACTACAATATTTCGTTACAATAATATTTCGTTACAGCAATATTTCGTTACAACAATTTTTCGGTACTACAATATTTCGTTACAATAATATTTCCTTACAGAAATGTTTCGTTACAGCAATATTTCGTTTCAGCAATATTTCGCTACAATAATATTTCGTTACAGTAATATTTCGTTATGGCAATATATCGTTACAGCAATATTTCGTTACAATAATATTTCGTTACAATAATATTTTGTTACAATAATATTTCGTTAAAGTAATATTTCGTTACAGCAATATATCGTTACAGCAATATATCGTTACAATAATATTTCGTTACAGCAATATATCGTACAGCAATATATCGTTACAATAATATTAAGTTACATCAATATTTAGTTACAGCAATATTTCGGTACTACAAGATTTCGGTACTACAAGATTTCGTTACAATAATATTTCGTTAAAGTAATATTTCGTTACAGCAATATATCGTTACAGCAATATATCGTTATAGAAATATATCGTTACAATAATATTTCGTTACAGCAATATATCGTACAGCAATATATGGTACAGCAATATATCGTTAAAATAATATTTATTTACATCAATATTTCGTTACAGCAATATTTATTTACATCAATATTTCGTTACAGCAATATTTCGTTACAAAATTTCGTTACAGCAATATTTCGTCACAAAATTTCGTTACAATAATATTTCGTTACAGCAATATTTAGTTATAATGACTGTCCATATTGATCTCGTGTGTAGTCGTACTATCAAGATTCTAGTGTAGTTATTTTGTTTTATTAATAGCAGAACGAATGATACTGTGTTGATGGCTGCATTAAAATACGTTAATGTTAGAATATGTAAAACATTTGCCTGTTTCTTTTGATATTTAAAAAAGAAATACAGCGATGGACACAATCACGTTCTAACAAAAATAAGTTTTCAAAGTAAGAATACAGAAAATATGGTAAAGTGTGAAGAACACAATAAAATAATTCCGAAAATGAAAAATTATGAAAATTAAAGTTGAAAAATATAAATATGTAAACTTATTTTTTGATTGGAGGACGCATAATAAAATACTTCTAAATTCGTTTTTGATAAAAGTATTTCATAAGAAAAGTATTTTTTTTAATATCAATTTGTAACCCACTTTCGCTGAGATTTCTTTATACAAAAAATGGCTCCCAACTTAGAAAATTATATATTTTCGTGAATTAAGAAATATTTAACAATTATATTTATTTTTATATACTTCTCAAACTATATTTATCTATGAAATAAATACTAATCCTATTGCAGCAATAAAAGGTATTATAGATAGACAATAAACAAATAAAGCCCATGCGTCTGCGAGAAAAACTACCCCTAGATCAAAACAAATATTAACCCTTTGGGTACATTTGACGAGTGAGACTCGTTATCTGCTTACTTGGGCGAAGTTACGGTGGACGAGTCTGACTCGTCATCTGAATTTAAGAAGCAGGCGTTGATGTTTGGGGCATCCCAGCCAGTGACCGTTGATCGCAAACAATTTGTTGTAGGGTCGGTCAAGAATGGGATCAATTGAACCTCACCAAATCCGTCCCATGCACATAAAAATCTTCAAATAATTCAGTACTCAAAGGGTTAATAATTATAACTAAGAGATGTAAGAAACTACATTCCTAGGCTAAATAATATTTGAATTAACTTGAATTCCATTTACAATGTAGCCACTTCTTACAATGCAGTATTGATGACTAGCGTGAAATACGGTTCTGTAAATGTTGCTTTGCTACGTAGATCCTTTTGTTACGGGAAGCAACCACACAGTGTCGGATATTCATGCATTTCGAAAAACAATAAGTACCATTATTGAACACTGATAATTGAATGGATAAGTAGATGAAGAAGGTATGTAATTTTTTTTTTTTGAAAACCTGAATTATTGTCATGAATGTAGAAAATATGTGTTGACCTGTTTCATGACACTAATAGCAGCACTCTAAAAGCCTTATTAGCAGAGATACTAGAGTCGTGAAGGAAGTATGTGACCACGACAAAATACAAAATTAAAACATAAGGTCAAATATCTCAAAACTAACTTTCTGTTACATACATCCATCATCTCCCATATAGCACAACTTCTTCCTCAAGATGTCTTAGGGAAAAATCGCGATCTTCCGCTAGGCATCTTACAGGAAACGAAACGACATCGCTAACAGTTCCCATGGAACCGAAAATGTCCGCCCTAAAGGATCGTGAGGAACGACTTGGGGAGCTCCCGGTCACCCCTCTTCCGGAAGAATTCAGGAAGGCTTGCGGAAGTTTAGTAGGAGGAATTTAGGAAACTTGAAGATAAAAGTTTCACATCGTGGCGCCATCTAGTGATGTTCTTTCTAACTACATAGGGAATTAGAACGGGAATATTTTATGAAGAACTTACCCCAGTCGAGGATCGAACCCGGTACTATTCGGTTCCAAATCGGTTACGCTATCCATTAGGCTATGGTGGCTGTTGGAAAGGTCTGCTTGTTACGTTATTTGTTTTTGTAATAAGATTATTTCGAGAATTTTTTTTAATTAATAAGATGAATTGTTATTTATTATAATGAAAAATAAAGTTTATTAATATATTTTTATTTTACATTAAATAATTTGTTTTTCATTTTTTATATTATTTAAATTTTTATCTGTTATATATAGTTATTTTAAGAATTTTTTTATGTTATTTTTATATTCATGTTTATATTTAATTTGTTAATTCATATTTTATATTACTTTTTATATATTATTTGATATTTTATATTGCATTTTATATATTTTAAGTATTTTGGATAGGTTATTTATTTATTATTAAATAAGTTATTTATTTATTTTAAAATTGATTATTTTCATTTTATAATAAGTATATATTTTTATTTTACTGTAAAAGTATTCAAGAAGTTTACTGGAGGAATATATGAAAATTAAACAAACTTTGTTCACAAGTGACCTTTGTGATTTATCCTTGGTACTCTCGATTAAAAGACGCGCGCTATTCGCTAGGCTACGGCGGTCATTCTGCAGGTTGGATATTGTATGGAAGGAAATGTGTAATATTTATTTTTAAATATTTATTTAAATTAATATTTATTTTATATTATATTCAATTAATTATTTGTAATTTAATTAAAAATATATTTTTTATTTTAACTATTTATTTTATATTATACATTTTCTTATTTCACTTGCGTGTTTTATATTATTAATTTCCCTATTTTAATTATTTGTTTTATATTATAAATTTCCCTATTTTAATTATTTGTTTTATATTATAAATTTTCTTAATTTAAATATTTATAATAAATTTTATATTTTTATGTTATATATCTTTTTTTATTATTTTATAAAATATGTTTTAATTTTTTTTTCATATATGTTTTATAATTTTTTTTCATATAATATGTTTGATAATTTTTTTTCATATAATATGTTTTATAATTTTTTTTATTATATATATATTGTTATATTTATTTTGTATTTTTATTTTATATTGTATTTATTTTACATATATTTGTTTAATTTTTATTTTTTAAGTAAATTATTTTATTACATTTACTTTATACAAATTTTTATTGACACATGCGCCCATTTCTCAACGGTCACACAAAATTCCCCAAGTTCTCCTCCATGGGAGGATCGGTAGAAGGGCTTCCATTTGACTATCCTCCATAGAACATCTTGGAGAACTGACTCCCCAAGACCTCGTTAAAACCCCTTCCCGAGGAGCTCCGCAACAAGTCATCTTTGTTGTAGGAGGAATTTGAGAAGAATTGGTGCGCCAGTGGAGCTCTCTGGGATGTTTTGTGCTATATGGGGCTACTTATCCTTTCAATTATAAAATAGATATTTCGAATTTTGGATGTTATCCTACGTTATAAATAATTTAAAATAGAACATTTTAAAATATTATTCTATTTTATACGTTCTATTTTCAAAACAAAATACCAAATTTCCTATGAATCGAATACAAGTTATCTTTATTATTTTGTTTGTTTTCAATCGATTAAAAACGACATATTTCAATAAGTATGGAAAACAAGTTGAATTGATTTTAATACATGGAATTAGACGGCTAAATAAGTAAACCAACAAATATATTTCCGTTATTAAATGTGGTCTTTCGAAGAGCGTTCGATAATTATATTTCACACAGCCGTACGAAAACTTCAACATCTTATTAAGTGGCAACTGAATGTGTTATAACATAAATGTTGTCATGATCTAAAATTTCAGGTTTTTTTTGCAAAAGCCAAAAAAAACCAATCAAATATAAAAAAAAAATATTTTTGAAAAAAAAAAAGGAAAACCGACTTTTTAACGACTTTAAAAAAAATACTCTGAAGAGTAAAAAATAATTTTTAATTTTACGGAAGAGTTGAAAAAAGTTGAATTATTTATAACAATTTTATACTTATTAAAACTTTTTCATGTTGGTGCCAATTTACTAAAATCATACATAAATTGTGGCGCTGATTTCAAAAAGTTTTATTAAGTCGTTATAGTCCGTTTCTCTTTTTTTGTAAGATTTTATATTTTCCCTTTTTAGTTTTTAATTTAGTAGGGGTCCTCCCCCCTGCTATTATTCATGAAGAAATTCAAGTTGTTGCTCTCATTTTTCCACTTCTCGGATCTGGTTTAATAAAAACCGGTTAAACAAAACTATATTGTCATATATATTGTAAGGCAATCCCTATCCATGTTAATAAATGCCGGGTGACAAAATGTCATTGTTGTACAATCTTTATTGAACAATTAAGATATTTTCCAATCGGATACATTTTTGAAAAGATGTCCGGTTAATCGATATTTCCGGATATATAACAACCGGATAACCGATTGTTTTTTGCAGTTTTTGTCAAAATGGATTTTTCTCTATTTAACAAAAAGCAAAATTTTAATCGGACAATATTTTTTTTCAAACGGACCGATTAGTTGAGAATTTTGGATAGCTAAATGCCGGTTAACCAGATATTATTTTCAAAGGTGCTCAAGTGAGACATCCCATATCCAATAAAAAAGAAATTTTCCAAATACATCAATTTAAACAGAAATCTTTCGCGAACATACATAAAAAAAACACATAACAGTCGAATTGATAACCTCTCTCCCTTTGGTGCACTTTGGCGATTTTAATTTAAAGCTTTTAGCGGTTTTATTTTAAAGTTTCGGTTGGCGCGCTTTTCAGTCGGTTAAAAATAGTGTGTATGAAACGACCTACTTTATTGGCAGAACTTTCTACAACTAGAAATTTGTTTTCCCACATGTCTTCAAAACAAACCGATTAATTAATTATATCACCGACAATAGCACATAATCTAACTACAACGGGAGATTCGTTAAGGGGGTCCGATACCCAAAATTCGCAAAAAAAAGTCATTTTTTTTTATATTTAAAAAATAATATTCAAACTTATCTTAATAACTCACAAAAAACTGCTTCAAAAAATTCCTATTACTTTTTTAGTTATGAATGTTTTAATGATGTGTTCCTATAACATAGTTGTATCATATGTAAACTTTAAAAGCAAATATCTCTGTTCGTGGTTTTGAAATTTAATGAACACTAAAAATGCTAAGGCTTTTTTACTATTATACTTAAAATCATAATTTTTGTGTGTATAGCAAGATAAATATATTTTAAATAGATGTATGCATTCAGATTTCCTATTTTTACCATAATTTGTTTTTTAAAACCTCTTAAAATGGAATTTTATTTTTTTTCGTCATTTTTTTTCCCAAAATTTCTAATATATTTTATTTTTTTAAAGTGATGTATCTGAATCAAAATTTGAATGCATACATATATTTACATATTATTCAAGATCTTAAATAAAAAAAATTGCTTTAAAATATTGAAAAACAAAAAAGGAGTAGGAATTTTAAAATTGATAAAAAATTTACTAAAATTTTAATTTAAAAATAAATGTGCAATTTAAAAAAAAAAAGGAGCGTCTTAAAATGGGTTTTTATGCATATTTAGAAAGAGAAAAAAAATTGGAATGTACAAGTATAAAAATAAAGAAAAAAATTTCGAAGGTATCGGACCCCCTTAACTACACTGCACCCCTTGTTCCAAAATTTAAATTATCGACTGATTTATCACAACATTGTAACTCGCGTTTTGGCAACGTCGCGAATTGCCGACGCTAACTCTCTCGGCCAAGCCTTTCCCAAAGCATAATCTGGCAATTAGCATTAAGCGAAATTAACTTGCTTTTGGAACGGAAGTTTCGTTCTTTGGAACATAACTTTCTTTAATTGCCTCCCCCCCCCCCCCCCCCCACATGGCGCAGTCTCTTTTTCTCTTAATTAAATGCGTTAATTTATTCTTCAAACGACAGCTGCATATTTTCGTTTGCTGGAATTTACTGTATTTACGTGACAGGGGACATTTTTATGCGCTGTGCTGCTGAGATTATTCGCGTAATAAGTTTCTTTCGTTAGAAGGGACCGTGAACTTAAACGGCTTTGAAATCTCTGAGGAAACATTTGGGGAAATTGCGACGCAAAAGTCTTTTTCTAGTGTGAATAATCTATTTTTAAATTGTCGTTTTCATAATTTTATTTGTGAAATCTCAATTTCGCTTTGTTTATAGAAGGATTCTATTATTAACCTTCTGAAACTCAGAAAAAATACTCCATTTTACGATAGTTTTCAAGTCAAATTTTTTTAAGAATAACTTAAAAATTATCTCTTTACAATGAATTTAAATTTCGGTACAAAATATTAAAGTGCACGCCTAGAAAAAAATAATTAGACTTCCAAAAATGAAAACAACTTTACATTTGCGAAAATAACGTGAGTGTCAGTGAGTTAATAACTATTTAAATAATAAAACTTTACCATTTTTTTTTCTAAATGGATGTTATGTGTTCATTATTCACGAGAAAATGTGTTAAAAAATTGGCAAATTTTCAAATAGCACATTTTTTCATATATTCTATTAACACTTTGCACTCCAAGAACACTTTGCGTTTTGCGTTCTTTTTACGGAACAGTTATTCCTCTATGTTATTTTCCCCATAATTTTTTTTTTGCTCATAGAAAACAAAAGGTCAATCTATTTTGGATCTGCAAGTCAATAAGTTGAAAAAAGATCATGTTTTTTTTAAACGCAATATCATGTTGTTCTCGTTTATTTTAAAGAACAGGGACCAAATAACTGGTCGTTCTGTTGGCGCCTGAGAGGCGACAACGGAGTGCAAAAGGGTTAAGACTTTGCTGACGAAGAACATATTTGATATATATGTTCACTTTATGTTGCAGTTATATCCCGTTCCTGTTCTTTTTAAAGAGGTATTCTTTAATTTAGGATGAATAAAATACCTTGTATATAAAATATGTTAGACCTATATGATGTCATATTTTTAAATGGAGTTAAATAAAGAACAAGCTAAAGAAAGAAAAGCATTTTCTGTGCTCAAGAATATGCAGTTCTCGTTCAATTTTAATAACAGGGGCAAAAGAACAGATCGTTATTTTAGTGACTGATAATCACTTTTTTTACGGAACGCGCTGTTATTATTTGGAATTTAAAATCTCTTATAACTAAGTCTACATCAATAAATTCGCACTTTTTTTCAACTTCAGTTGAAAATAAGTGTGATTTTATTGATGTAAAAGCAAAAGTGATTTTAATCAGCAAAACAAAATAATTTTGTATTTAGAGAAAAATCAAATTTTCCCTTTCGGAAAAACTATTCAAAATGCCCTGTAATAAAATTTACATTTCAATCAATCAATGTTCAAGTATTATTTGCAATTGTAAAATTGTGTTCCCTGTTTGGAAGTTTACAAAATGTTTCAGTTCGTGTTTTGTTTATGTTTTATAGAAATACTTTCAAAATATAATTGATATAATCTTCAAAAAGTTTTTCTAACCATTAGATTTGAAATATTTCATAAAATTGAGTAGTTTTATTAATTTTTAAATGGACGCATTGTCATAAAAACTGGATACCCCAGGAATATGTCACAACATCATTTCATTCGGACTGTATTTAATAAAATTAACACGATTTCTTGATTTATAAAAACTAATATTTATCTCAATCAAAGTAATTAATTTAACCTAATGCGATTTTATTACTACCTATATTTGTTAAAATAAGCTCTAACACACTAAATACAAGAAATTTGAAACTCGCTACAAAATTATTTATTTTGCCCTTTTCTCCATTAACGTTAAAGCTGAGCACACAAGCTGGATAATTGGATTCTCTTATATCAACATACGTTCTGAAGATTCTAGAAACATACTTTTAATAAAAGTAAGAGAGCGCGTCCTCACTTTCCCCATTCAATAAAGACGTCTATTACTTTGATTTAAGGAGTGGAGATGGATACTTTTGTCGGAGTAGAGTATTTTTAAGTTAAGAAATTCGACGTTTATATGTGTTATACGAAATGTTTAATAACTCTAATTAATGAGGTTTAACTCTATTTTGTAGATTTTTTTTATTGAACTAAATTTAGTTTTTATTTACATTTAATTTTTTACAAAACGTTACCACTTCTTGTTGTGTAATACGTTTAGTCGTCCCGTATGGTCGACTAGAGACTATACTGAACAGACAATGAACAGGATAGAACAAACGGGGGGGTTAGCAGGATAGAAAATACAAAGACTTACTAACCAGACAATTAAAATTCAGAATAGAATACACAAGAATAAAATAAAGCCTTCTTAGTAACGGGAATTCGAAAACTGTTATACGAAAATAAGTCAAATGTGCCCATTTTTTATTACATTCGATGCTTATCATGGCTCAGAATACATAAGTTTCAATTATGAAAAAGACATGTACTCAAAAATAAGCAAAATGAATAAAAGAAGCAGATGCTAGCCTACATAGGATGCCTTCATAAATCGCTTTCATTAAATATCAACAATTACAACCAAGACTTACCGGAAATCGAACTCAAAATGTAAGGCACCGTCGTCCAGTTCCTTATCCGTTGTACTAATAGGGTAACGTGAAGAAGCAATAAACAGAAGACTAGTTTAAAAGGTGTGCCAAAAGAATGGAAAGTAAGATAATTCAGTTGTAATAAATCAGTTTTTATTTAAGCAATCGGCATCAAATAATGTGGAAAACCATCTTCTGAACAGTCATTTTAAGTTTGTCAGGTCGCTTTGTTAAGATGGCTTAAACAGAAGCTGAGATTAAAAATATTAAATCACACTGCTCATTTTTGCAAAAGTACTGTTGCTTAAATATGAGTACGTCGTCGCTCATTTACGATGCAATTATAAACAAAGAAAAATGAGTAGGTTCAGGAACTTATGAATATGTACCTTTTTCTTACAGTGAAAGAAATCGGACAAAGAAGTTATTTAAAGGATTGGGAAGCTTAAATACTATAATAATAAAAAAATATTATGCTTTTAAGATGGTTAAAATAGTTACGGTGTTAAATAAAAGTATATTTTTAGAATAATTTTATATTTTAACACATCTGGTAGAAATTCTTTTCTCTAAAAGATGTTTACCCAAAAATTCCAAATATCCCGTCATTTATCTTACATGGCTGACTACAAGTTTTAATAGAGAAACTCATCCATCAAATACTTCAGACAGGGAACCGCAAACATTTTATCATGTAAACTTTTTGGAAAAAAACTTACGAAGTTTCAAACTATTTGTATTACTATTAGAAAATTTCACATTATGAAAATAATTAACATGCTTTGGCGTTAAAGCTAAAATATGTAAAACATTTTATAAATATATGTAACGCTTAAACGATTTCCTTTCCCATGAATCTTTTTTTTATAAGAAATACAACTTAAATGGCTTACTATAAAAAAAATCGTAAGAGCTTTTGAATCTTCTTGTTCCTTTTGTTTATCATTTTAAGTGCCGTCTAAATACATTTCGAATCCTATATTTTACTCAAAAATTCCGAGCTTAAAATAAAAAGGATAACTTTAAAAAAAAAAATTCTATCGCTAGATTATTTTAAGCGTAACTTTACATATTTTTATGTAAAATTTTTTAGTTTCATTTTACATTCATCTTCTAAGTTTTTTACTTTATCCATCTCCTTCACCTTTTTTTTTAATGCATTTCATAATCCATCTTAGATTTGCAGTATTCGACACTTTTTTTTCTTTTTGTATTTTGTTTTAGTTATTGTAAATTAAAAGTGCATTGAAAATGTTCGTTATTTGATTACATATGGTGGGCATGGTATCCAAATGGTATAAGTACAAAAACGTAGTGCCAATATAAGAGAGCGTTTAAAGTTTGCATCTGGCCTTGGCTATAAATATATAACGTTAAGTGGAATTATATTAAAATCATTATTGAAAAACCTAATGAAATAGGATACACATTACGTAGCCAAATTATAGATTTATCCGCTTTATAAAAGAAAATTGTGCGAGTAATTTTTTTAATTTTTGTGACCTATACCACTTAGTAGCCCCCCCCCCCCATATGCTATTATATATATATATATATATATATATATATATATATATCCTTAAACTGATAAAATTTAATTTTTTAATATGCCAACGTCTTTAATCTCCACTGTTTGGAAGAAAATACTAAATTCAAAATTAGAGGAGGTTTTATCTGCCAAATTCAAACTTTAACTGCATTTTATGGAAGGCGCGTTAATTTTTGAAATTAAAATTTTATGTATTCAACCGTATTATTTCTTGTATATTCTGCATATTTCTGTTTTAGTATTATTTCTAATTTATGTTGTATAAAGCAATGGTTCCTAAATAGTGATCTGCGGACCATCGGAAGTCCGCGAGTCATTGTTAGGGGGCAGCGGGTCAATATTAGGACGTCCGTCGGGTACAAAAAAAATGGTTAAAATGCATTGAACGGTCGTCCTTGGCGAGTTTTCTAAAAAAGCTTTTTTTAAAGACGATAAACTAATTTAATTTCGGTTAACTGTCCAAAGTAACCAAAACAACTTGCCGAGAAAATTATTATAAGTTATTTTAACCCTGTTTGCACAATATATAGATATGTACAATTTTGTTTAACTACTGTTACATCAAAAACAGATATCGTAATAGACAATATTCATGCTGATTTTAAGAGTGTAAATATCAAGGCTACCAGATAAATTTGGACCAGGATATGAATCAAAAAGAACAGTTTCACTCATCCCATACAGTTTGAAAATTCAGTGCAGTTACTATAAGTGATTTTTACAATGTTTTCATGAATGTTAACCCTTTGCGCTCCAAGAACACTTTGCTATTTGTGTTCTTTCTATGGAACAGTTATTCCACTTCACGTTCTTTTCCACAGATTTTTTTGATACTCATAAAAGGGAAAAAAAATCCTATTCTGTTTTGTATTTGCAAGAGAACAAGTTGAAAAAAAGTTTGATGTTCTAAACACAAGATCATGCTGTTCTCGTTTATTTTAAAGAACAGGGAAACAAAAGAACTGGTCGTTATGTTGGCGCCTGCGAGGCGACATCGGAGTGCAAAGGGTTAAATGTAGGTGTAAGAGAATAAAAGTAATTTTACTTCTGATTGTAGTGTTATATTTTCTATGTATTTGTTGGGTAAAATTGTGATCATATTTCATTCTTTTGATTTTACATAGTAAAAAATGTGTAAAATAAAAAGATTATAAAATTAAATTTGTAATTTTTTTATTTTTTATATTTTCATGTTCAGTCTTTTTTAGACCATTAAGTCTATTTTAGTTTTAACTAGGAGACCACGGTTTTATGCTAATTATGAACCTTTTGAATAAAGTATTATATTTATGGTTATCACCTTAGAGTGGTTAATTAGTTGGCAACAAAGCTAGCACATAGACTCCAGTTGAAGTTAAATATATAAGGTATGCATATTCAAAATATGGTTTGATTGTCAGGGAAGCTTTGAACAATTAATATATTTAATTAAAAATACAACATCCGAACAAATAGGAACGTTACATTTTAAAGCACAGTAGATCTAAAGAAACGTGTGAATCTCATGAAAACATATTCCATGAATGACGATTTTAGGAGCCAGTTTGCGGGTCTGTCCTTGAAAGGAAGCCTCAAGTTGATAGCAAACTTTAATCATCTAACATTTACAGAGGGGCTGGTTGATATGTCAACAGGAATCTCGTATTAAATCCAAATGCCCGCCTTAGTCCAAACAAATTGAATAATGAAATGCTCATATGGTGTCTTGTTTGAACTTAACACGGAAAAGGGATAGACACGAATCGAGTCTGTCACAAATCATTTACGTAACGTTTAGTACAAAAGAGTGTGCCAAAATCAATTAAAAATTCCAATTATCTTTAATCGCCGTTAAATGGTCTGACATAGCCACGACATCTCTAGAATTTAGATGTTTCATCTTCAATAGATGGCATGGGAGTGATTAACATTCTAACATTTTAGCGTAGCATTCTTCGAAACGGAATCACCCATTGGATTATTACATTAAAATACCGAGTTTTACATTGATACAATGACTTTTTAGTATAATAGAAGGGATGTAAATATTTAAATCGGAATTGCTAATAGTCTTATTTCAGTGTACTTTGAGTTTTATTTGTCTAACTTAATGGGATAACCGAATCTATGATTTAATGTAGTTTTGAAATGGTATCATGAATAACAATGATAATTTGAAAATTAGTATAGCAATATTAAGGTTATTGGTTGGTTAAATGGTCGCCTTTTTCACGGATGCTATGGCAGTATTAGAAATCAGAATCAGTGCTTGAGATAGAAAACTCAGCGTTATTTTTCTAGGTAAAGATATTCAGAAATGGATCCTAAAAGTTTCGAAGTTAAATTTTAATGAAATAATTAGTGGAAGAAAACGCGCAATAGTTTTTTTTCTATGGAGCGAGTTCCTATTTATTAGTTTGCCAATATTATGATATTTGATTCGATGATATATGGTATATATCTCATTAGCGAATATGTGTAACGAATATCAATTGTCCCTATTTTTATTAATTTCTCAACACCCTGTGCGAATCAAATTCTATTCATAAAAATATTCATAAAGTTCTTTATAAAGAAAAAAAAAGTTAAGTAAATAAGAAAGAAAAGGGGAAAAAATATTATTTTATAAACAGTATTTGAAAGACTGCATCTGCCCATCTTAATCTCCATAAATTGTAAATACATTTAAATGAAGTTAATAGCCAAACAAGTAGTTGTAATTTGTTTTTAGAGAATTGTTGTTGAATATTAATTCTATATAAAAAAATACATTTTGTATTATATTTCTACGGTACTTCCATAATAGCTAATAAAATCACTTTTTAAAGTCTTTAAATAAAATTATATAAAAATTACAATTTGTTTTGTTTCAATTATCTTAATTTCTGAAATTTTCAACGTATCTTCAAACAACATTGTAGATTTTTAGCAAGTAATCAACACTTCTCAATTTGGTAACATAAACCTTTCAATGCACTTAAAAAAAATTATATTTAAATTTGTTTTGAGGATTTTTTTCATTTGAAAAATTCGGTGGAAGACATGCATTTACTTTTATGAGAAAACTTACATTTAAAGGTTCCAGGGATAATGTACTAGGATACACAATTAAATGAAATGGAGACTTCAACATCGAATAAGTTTTATGTTAACTACGGGACTGACACAACATTCATTGTACTAAGATGTAAAACCAAAAGATTCGTCAGAAAACGTTGAAAAATCCTTAATTCTATGAATGTCTATGAGACATAAATTTTATCATTTTCTTCACATACTCCATTTGAAAACAAAATAATTGGACTTTTAGAGACAGTTCAAAATGTTCAGGAATTAAATACAGGACAGTCACAAATTATCGGGAGATGTCTATTGTTTGGCATCATCCCATTTAGTTGTATGGGCATAATAAAAGATTATTTTTTCCCAACTACAAGTCGCTTAGCTTTAATGTAGAAACAAACAAAACAGGTAAAGTATAGTAAAAATAATGGTTTATTATGTGTAGTTAAACAACCAAACAATGATAATGGCTCAGCAATTGGTGACCATCCTATGTCTATATTTCTTTAACGTAATTTACTGCAAATCCTATGCAGTCTAGAGCATTATTTTACCATCAATGTGGCAGGGTTCCTGTTCCTGCCAAGACTACGCTTCCTTTGACGATTCCCAAGCTGTCACAACAGACGAAGGCAGCAGTCTCAACCCGGAGATCAAACAGGCTCTGGAAACTGCTGAGAAACGAAGGCAGGAATACCTGGAAAAGGTAATTTAAAAATAAGGTCGTTCCCAATGCAGTAAGAGATTTTTTTTTTGTGTGATTGCGTAGCCTATCACTGTTTCCAAACTTGTTAGATTTCCATGTTTGTAATAAGTACGAAAGTCTTCTACGATTGTAATTAAAAATCTAGTAAATAACATCACAAGGCTTTCTAACACCATTTATGAAAATCCGGGGAAAAACTTCTGTTCACATATAATGAGTATTTTTTACTTATATTGGGTATTAATACTTAGATTGGTAATTTGTACTTAGAATAGTTATTTTTTACATATGATGGGTATTTTTTACTTAGAATGGGTATTTTTAACTTAGAATGGGTATTTGTACTTAGAATGGAAATTTGAACTTAGAATGGGTATTTTTTTTTACTTATAATGGGTATTTTTTTTTACTTATAATGGGTATGTGTACTTATAATAAGTATCTGTACTTTAAGTATATGGACTTATAATGAGTATTTTGTACTTGAAATGTGTTTTTACTTATAAATGGATATTTGTACTTACAATGGAAATGTGTACTTATAATAGGTATTTGTACTTTTAATGGGTATTTTGTACTTATAAATTATGGGTATTTGTACTTGTAATGCGTATTTTGTACTTATAAATTATGGGTATTTGTACTTGTAAAGCGTAGTTTGTAATTATAAATGGGTATTTCGAACTTATAATGGGTATTTTTTAGTTATAAATGGGCAAAGTTTATTTGTTTGGGATACTTGTGTCCATTCTCAATCACATATCGTGTTATTGTTTTCAGTACCGAGAAGTAAAAGCTAAAAGTGAGTCTAGAATGGACGATCCGACGTCTCCGGACAGCGAATCATCGAGCAGCATCTTCACAGAGCGAGAAACTTCGCGGAGTGAGGTAAAGTATGTCTCATCACGCCGATAATTGACCTAAGATCACGAAAACTACCTACACCTTATTGCACATTTCAGTTGTATTTATTATCTACTGCATTACCATGGCGATTAATTAGAATTATCATCTTATTGTAAGTAGCCATTCTATGATGCAACTTGTAAATAGTATGTCAGTGTTTTGGGAAAAATATTGTTTCAATCTGAACAGTTGTCAAATTGAATACTTATTTTTTATAGGATACTGTAAATAATACCAAAAAATAAAGGGAATTCAAAATAGACCGTCCAGACATCTTCTAGTGCACACCAATCTTGTATGATAGAAAATATCATTAACAATTTCTTCTCTACTTAAAATACCATACATAAATAATAAATTATCTTGGCCCTGTTCTCAACGCTGTATATCCTCGTATCATGCTTTTTATAACATTTTTATTCCCAATAATAGTTTTAATATAGTTGAAACTCATACCATCAATAGTGCGTGTTGTTAAGTACCATATTTCCCTTTCCACAGTAATATAAATATGGTGATTTTTCTTGTAAAGTGTTTAATTACAGGGTGATCACGAATTGTTGTGCGATTGTCATTTTTTAGCTGTTTAGTGACACATAATAAATCCTTCTTTTTTATATGCTTTAACTACTTTTCCTCTGTTGCTACTAAAACTAAGCGACATGCTTAAAACATAAGAGAATTGTGCAAAAATGTTGCAGCTAAATGGGATTCAGCCAAAAAATGACCATTGTTCAAAAACTTGTGACCACCTAATATAATGTGTCGGGTTGTTTCAAGTTATATATCAAAATATGATTTCTTAAATATTTATGCAAGATACTTTATTCTTATTCTTCATCAAAAGAACTCGATCTATTTCTCATGACAGGTGTCAACCAGCAGTTCGAACCGCGTCGCCAAAAGCGAAACGGAAGAGGACGAAAGTTCAGAATACGTCACTGCCACGGACCACTCGCCCCACTCCCCCCAGAGGCTGGCCAACCAGGCGAGGAGGAGGGGTCCCTCCGAAGAAGACGAAGGCCTCACCTCCTTCGAGAGCTTCAGCTCCCCCTCCAAGAGCAGCAGCCACCACCTCCAGATCAAATCCTCGGGGTCTTCCGCCTCCGTCTCTCCTCATGATGGAACATCGCTGGATCAGCACTCTGAAGGTAGGACAGGAAAGATCTCACATTGGAATCTCACAGAATCACGTGTTTAGTTGCCTTATCTCTACAATATGAGTACACTGCACAGTACAAAAGTTGTTTAAAATGAGTAAATGAAGATAATCGTTTTTCTTTGAGTACAATTGCATCGTAAATGAGCGACGACGTACTCAAATTTAAGTAATTGTACTTTCGCAAAAAGGAGCAGTGTGATTGAAGCATTTGTATTTTAATTTTGTATTTTAGTAGAATTGCATTTGTATTTCAATAGAATTTAATTTAATTGTAATACCTGATTTTTCAAAGAATGGGTATAGTTCGGCTCTATATAAATGTCCATTATGACTTCATATAGTTCATAGATTTTTGAAAAGCCCAGGTTCAGAAAATCCTTATTGGTCAATTAGCATACTGTAATAAAAGGTACTTAAAAATCAGTACCTGAACATACTCATTTTTCTTTGAGCACAATTGCATCGTAAATGAGCGACGACGTACTCAAATTTAAGTAATTGTACTTTCGCAAAAAGGAGCAGTGTGATTTAAGCATTTGTATTTTAATTTTCTATTTAAATAGAATTGTTTTTGTATTTTAATAGAATTGCTTTTGTGTTTTAATAGAATTTAATTTAATTGTAATACCTGATTTTTCAAAGAATGGATATAGTCCGGCTCTACATAAATGTCAATTATGACTTCAAATAGTTAATAGATTTTTTGAAAAGCCCAGGTTCAGAAAATCCTTATTGATCAATTAGCATACTGTAATAAAAGGTACATAAAAATCAGTACCTGAACATACTCTTTTTCTTTGAGTACAATTGCATCGTAAATGAGCGACGACGTACTCATATTTAAGTAATTGTACTTTCGCAAAAAGGAGCAGTGTGATTTAAGCATTTGTATTTTAATAGAGTTTAATTTAATTGTAATACCTGATTTTTCAAAGAATGGGTATAGTTCGGCTCTACATAAATGTCAATTATGATTTCACATAGTTAATAGATTTATAAAAAGCCCAGGTTCAGAAAATCCGTATTGGTCAATTAGCATACTGTAATAAAAGGTACTTAAAAATCAGTACCAGAACATACTCTTTTTCTTTGAGTACAATTGCATCGTAAATGAGCGACGACGTACTCATATTTAAGCAACCGTACTTTCGCAAAAATGAACAGTGTGATTTAATATAGCTAATCTCAGCTTCTGTACAAACCATCTTAACAAAGCGGCCTGACAAACTTAAAATAGGTGATCAGAAGATGTTTTTCCACATTATTTGATATCGATTGCTTACATATAAATTGAGTTTTCTAACTCAATTATCTTACTTTCCATTCTTTTGGCACACCTTTTTAACATGTCTTCTGTTTATTACTTCTTCACATCGCCATGGTAGTACAACGGATAAGGCATTGGGCTGCGATTCCTGAGAACCTGGGTTCGAATCCCGATATATCTTAGTTGCAATTGTCGTTATTTATTGAAAGGGATTTATGAAGGCACCCTATGTAGGCAAAGCAACTGCACTTTTTTATTTATTTTTACTCATTGTACTGCTTTTTGAGTACCTCTTTATCAAAAATAAAACTTACGTATTCGGAGCCATCATAAGCTCCTCGTCAACTGTGAAAAAATATCCGCCGTACATAGAGGACTGATGCACGTTTAATCCGTAATTAAACACATAAAATGCACAAGGTTCTATTTTCTGAACATGAAAATAAAGTAGAACTCCAGATATCCGGATCAATCGGGACCAGATCCCATCCGGACAATTAGATAATTCATGATAAAAAGGTTATTTCTTAATAATAATTTTATTTTAACCCTTTGCACTCCAAAAACACTTTGTGTTTTGCGTTCTTTTTACGGAAAAGTTATTCCTCTTTATGTTCTTTTCCCCATAATTTTTTTTTGCTCATAGAGGTAAACAAAAGCTTAATCTATTTTGGATCTGCAAGACAACCAGTTGAAAAAAGATCATGTTTTTTTAAACGCAAGATCATGTTCTTGTTTATTTTAAAGAACAGGGAACCAAATAACTGGTCGTTATGTCGGCGCCTGAGAGGCGACAGCGGAGTGCAAAGAGTTAAGTGTACTGTAATTTAATAACTATGATAACAATTACGTATACATCTTGTAATTGTATACTCTATTAAAATGTATCTGCTTGAAAATATTGCCTCTAATGCTACACAACTGCACTTTTTTATCATTCACCGATAACAAACCTTTAAATTGAGGATTCTAGATATCTTTTTTCTCAAAGCGAACCGGATAACCGGAGTCCGGATAATTAGAATTCTACTATTCTAAATAAAAATAAAATATTAGTAATTTGAAATAAAAATATTTTTTTTTGATAATCCTTGCCCCTAATTAATCACGCTACTTTAATTAATTTCATAAAGTTTCTCACTTTTAATTAAGAATTACATAAACTAATGCATATCCATGCATTAAAAGAAACCAATGAAAACTGATTAATGCTCACAGTGGTGACAGTTTCAGTCAAAATTCTAATTAAAATTTTCTTAGATTTAGACTGAAATATAAATTTACATAAAGGCATATATCCAACTTTCTTTCGTAAATTACATTCCGTAATTTTTCAAATAATTCCCAGTTCCAATTATACTCACCTCGAAGCAGCAGTTTTTAAAATCAACTGGAATTTTCTGGTATTAATCTCTAAAGGCGGAAATGGACCTTTTTCAAAAATAATTCTACAAATTTCAAGAATCAGAACTCGATCTAGAAAAAAAAAATGGCGTCTACGAAAATTCTTCCATTTCTTCTTATCTTATTCTCAAGCATTCTAATTTTACGTTCGAGCTTTTTTTAAACTAAAAATCGTAAAGACTATCTATTGTTCTATAAGTAAAAATAGCGTTTTATTTATTTGTTGTGTAAACAATTGGATTTCTTCTCATAAAACATTCTTTCATCTCGAAGATTTTTAAGTGCTGCGCCGCACTCACGGCGAATACATCGATGCACTTAATGGCTATTCCTTTACAATATTTTGCATTCGCGTAAGGAAATGTTTTCAGAAAGTTAAATGGTTCGCAGAGAGTGAAATTCGAGCAACAGTGATTTGTATTCGTTTGCTGAATTTAAATGTGTTTGTACTTCCGAAACTTTGTATTTAGGTAGTAAATCTTTGAATAAAAGATTGAAACGCATTTCCTTGACATCCGAACTTTCTAAAAGAAATAGTATGTCAAATATGAAAAAATTTCCTCTTGTATGTGTCGAGACAAATGCGATATAGAAATTTACAGATTGTCTCTTTAATAAATATATTGTACATTAGTATATCAAGTAAATTGATTGGTTGTATCAGCGTCGGACTAGAACTACACAATGGGTTATTGGAGACGACTCAGGATATATAAATAATTCCGCATTTAGATTTTTCATTGAACCCTGCCAAGGACCAACATACATTCGACTAGAGTATAATAGAAAACAATCATCATAAATATATTTACATATTGCACACCAGAAAACTATCGTCTACTTTTCATAAATATTTCCATTCGATCTAGAACAATTGTTTTTCTTACTTCCTTTCTTACTTTGCCATAACATTAAGAAAATAAACAACCAACCATTCAAACCTCTGGTCACCCTTTTTTCCTCATGAGCGAAATCATCTGGTCGAATAGAACATTTGCTAGTTCTTGCAAGCCTCACAGGTGTAATAAGTGATGGTCCCTAATAGGAATTGATATCATTCTAGTAAAAATCTTACCGATTTTTATCTCACCTCCAATTCGATTTGTCTTGCATTGAGGAGCGCGAGTGATGCAAGGTTAATAGATAATTTTGGTTCAAAGATGGTTTATTTCAAAACTAATAGCAATATTTTACAAGTCGCCTTAGAACCGGTTTTGTAACGCCTTAAAAATACGTTCTGGGTAAGTGAGATGAGTCGAGAAACTACTGATGCAGATGCATCTCTGGCACTCATAAACGTCGTTCTAGGAATGAGACACACCGTAGAAAGCGTGAAGAGGTCTGTCCGGAATCCAAAAAGGTGCCATTCAATTGAATTTGACGCTACTCTCCTTAAACATTGCAGCCATCTCGATAGTTTAACAAAGCACGTTTTAAACGTCGTCTTATAACAGGTTTTGTAACGCCTTAAAAATCCGTTCTGAGTAAGTGCATGTAGGACTAAAAGAAGAGTCAAGAAACTATTGACGCTCCTCTGGCACCCGTAAACGTCGTTTTAGGAACGAGACACAACGTAGAAAGCGTGCAGAGGTCAGTGCGGAATCCAAAAAGGTGCCACTCAATAGAATTTTGCAATTGTCTCGATAGTTGAGGAGCAATCATTCAAAACGTGTTTTGTCACATTAAGGTTATTCGTGAAAAAAAAAAACAGATAATTTTTCCTCAATACATTGACCCATATAAAGTTTCCAATCTACGCAGATTAATTTCAGTGAAATAAAATATGTTTTGGACAAATAAATAAACTGGTAATTCTAGAAAAATCCGAACTAGAAAACTCGAAAACGAATTCAGTTATGTAATAATCTAATTTACAGAAATTTTGGGCAAAACATGTTTAAGGATGTTTGCATGCTTGCTCCAAAATGTTCTTCCTTCGTAACTTTCCCTATAAAATCTTACCAGTTATTTACATTCTATACAGGGCTAAAATCAAAAAGCTCGTAGTGAATAGTTATATGAGACTTGAATACTTAATCAAAAAAATAATAGTAGTATATTGAAATTGGTATAGTAAATACGTATTCACGTTCAATATTTTCTTTCGCTACGCAGCATAAATACTAAACCATCCTTTTATTTCCCGGACTAAAAGCTATTATGATGTATTCGAGACACGGACATAATACAATTATCCGGGTTTTGTCTTACTCCGCGAGTACAGCTTGTATTTTTATATTACGGACGTCTTATACGAGACAAAGAAAATACATGTCTGGGATGAATCAATTTCACATTTATTTTGTTCATATATATAGGAATGATGTGTAGTATAGTATATCAATCATTTTTATAAACGGAATGAGTATTCGTTATTTTGCACCATGACATTTCTTTAATAATATTTAATTTATGTGGTGCAAAACCTACAATTATTGTGATATAACAGAGACAAAAAAAAGACATTTTATTTTATTTAACAGCATTGGTAACATAATAATAGTTCACAGTTCGAAATTCAGTATTAAATAACGTTTTAATATCTTTCAACTAGTAAATGCGTAGAAAAATTAAAAAGCAATATCTATCAGTGGTTCTCAAAAGTTTGTCCCGCTAATCCCGCGGGGTTCCACGGGTCGTTGTTGGTTTGTCCGCGGAGTCACAAATAAAAAATGGTTATATCTATTGTACGTATTTGTTGGTTCATTTGGTATCCATATTCTTTTAGTAAAATCTGTGTAAAATCAAAAGAAATTATAAAATTAATTTCAGAATAGTTTCTTCCCTTTATTTTTCTGTTCTAACAAAATTTAAACGTATACATGCCGAAAACGCGGGATGGATTCCATAATCATTTACGAAAAAGGGGGCTTCCGATCTTATTTTAGTTTTAGCCTGATCTAAATGACGTGAATGATATTTCTCTACTTATTATTTGAACTGTTTTTTTTTCATTAGCAAGTACACTATGCTTTTTCAAATTTAACTGATTAGATTTCAGCTCACAAGTTACAAATTTGTTATAAATTATCTTCAAGAGAGTGAATGTTAAGATTTTATTTTTTACTCTTGTTCACTTATTTTTTAGAACATGAAAGTTTTTAATAAATTTAAATTTTACTATTATTAAATAAAAAAAATCACGTATTTTTATATGTGTTAATCAAAACGCCTGTAAAAAAAATTTAATATTAAATAATTATAACTGTATTCTATCTGAATCGATTATCAAAAGTTTCATATAGACTCTACTTCAAAAGAAGAACATTGTAATTTAAAAATGTAGCTTATTGGAAGATAATTAAAGATAAAAAAAAATGTCCTGTTAAATCTGAATAAAAGAGCAAACATTCAAAACGACTTTGTCAAAAACTTTAAAAATATTTCCTTATTACATCACTGATTTTGGCTTCGAATTTTCTATTGAACTAAACTATTTAATTATTCCAAAACAAATGTTATAGCATTGAAATTAACTTTCAAATATTACTCATTAGTACATGAGTTAATGCATTTAGAAAAAGTTATTTTCGTTTTCCCATGAATCACCTTAATTTGACAAAAAACACGTTTCGAATGTTTGTTCTTCAATTATCGACACTACCCCCGTAAGTTGAAACCCAAAATCGTCTTGATACCATATAAGTCCAATGTTAATTCAATTGGACTTACGTGATATCACAAGCGACAATATTATATTATTCTATTTAAAAAATAAAGCCCATCAATTTCTTTTTGTACATCCATAACACCTTAAAACCCCTTTATTTATTCATGCGAATCACTACACTTTACTGACAATATCTCAAACTGGATTTACATAGACAGAAATCCTTTATTTTAAATCCGAAATCAAACTTTTATACGTTCAATCCAATATCTTCTGGATAAACTTCGAAATAAATATTTAGCACAGCAACTCTTGGGAAATCATCTCCAAGAGCGTTCCAATATCTCATTCTCTAAATTGCTTTTGAAGGTTCTCCAAGACGATCGGAAGCGGCAGACGATATCAGCGTCTACCTGTCGGCAGCCCTCCCTCCAGACGACGTAGAGTCGTCAGACGAATCCACAAAGAAAGAGACCCCTCCCACCACGCCTTCCACGGGGTCAGAGGACGGACACACGCCTTTTCACAAGTGAGTGCCACTGAACTCTAACTGTAAATTCTGGAATGCTCAAAACTTGTTTCCTCTATGGGAGCATTGAAGCCAATATGAACCAGCTATACTGAATCCCAAAACATTTTAAAGTGATTTAATGGTATTTTTTAATACCACAGCATTGTAAAAATATTAAATGTATATAAATATTATATTTTTGTCTTAGAGAATTAATATTTATATTGCCAAATAAATAGTGTTTCTCTCTTGCTTTTTTAACCACTTCGACTTTGACTTGAAAATTATTTTCTATTTCAATAGCTGGTTGCATTTAAAATGGGTTTTAAAAGAAAATTAAAAAAAACTCAGTCAAAAGCAATATATGTCGGCTTATTTTAACATGAAAACTATACGAAATAGTGCGGTAGCAATGAAAGTGGGGTACAGTTGTTACACTTCAATTGGTTTCAATTCAATAAAATGTCTTGCCCAATCCAGAAGTTACAGTTAGAGATCAGTGGTAAGTGCGACCTCAAATGCTTGAAGATATTCTTATAAGCATCATTATATATTTTTTTAATATTATCTCATTATCAAATCATCATTACGATCTTATAATCTTATCACCATTATCATTTTCTTATCAATATCATCATCTTTCAATTTTATCACCATTTTTATCTTATAAAAATATATTCTTCTTATCAATATTATCATCTTATAATATTATTGCCATTATTATTTTATAAAATTATCATCTTATAATATTATCGCCATTATTATTTTATAAAATTATCATCTTATAATTTTATCACCATTACCATCTTTTTGTCAACATTATTCGTTTTTATTACTACCAAAACTTCTTTCTGGTTTATAAATGGACCAACTAGTCCATCCTTGTACACATTACGAACTAATAACCATTTACGGTCGAGAGGTGATATTCATGCACCATGTGGTTTTCTACATTAATTAGCTGTAAGAAATTCACTGAATATGTAGATAATCGTCTCGAATTGCTGGTTTGACCGATCTGAAAAGGCATCGACTGCATACAGTTAATAAATCACAGATATCATCATATAGATCTTACACTAAAAGTATTTAACTAAATATTTCATAAAATTCACTAATCCAAAATTGTTCTCTTAAATGGATTCATCACTGGCCTCGCATACTGACTGCTATGTGTAAGAACCAAACTAAAAATGGATCGAATAATGTGTTACATTTGGTCTTCAGCCATATTTATCTCGGATTTGTGCCAGATAATTCAATTATATTTCCGAATCTAATTGAGTTCCACTATTCTAAAATGTTGGCAGGAATCTTCTAAAGTTCTTTCGTACTCTGATAATGTCCCGAGAAACCAATTAAGTCTGAAGAATAAAAACTTTTTATAGAAAGATATTTGCATCCGAAATGGAATGCCCATGTATTTTGTCTGGTAGGAAAGATGAAAAATGTTTATGATTAGTGAAAAAGATACTAAAACAGCTTTGAATTTGTGTTTATGTTTTAATTTTATGGCGACAAATTATGTTTCAACGTAGACAATGAATCTGTCATATAAATTCTCAGTGAAAATTTAGTGTGAAACTCTTTACTAACTCAACCACTTCTTTAGTAAAAACCAAGAGTTGGCGATATTTATTACCACCATTATTTTACTAAAAATATTTTATCCCTTAATGATTGAAACACAAGCGCCATGTTTCATTATTTAAAGATATCGGTATCAGTTCCTAAATTATTTTTAATAATATGTTATAAAAGTTCTACAATATTATAAATGTTAAATATATATTTAGAGTTTAAATTTCCATGATTTCTTTGGTATATCAATGTATTTCCCTGTCTTCAAGGATAATGAGACTTTGTATGAGGCTTCTTTTCTTTGACCTAAAAGTATTAAAAACAGTTGGAAAACTTAAAAAGTTTTCAGACAAGGGTTTTACATTCAAATGAAGTGAAGAATCAATTTATTTTTATTGAGTTCTAAGTTTGTAATTCAACCATTAGGGTGGTCGAAAAAGAATATCGAAACTTCGAGAAGCTATAAAGCGACAAAGCAACTAAGAGCAATATTCTACATAGAAGTGATAGAACGGAAGGTCATGGGTTTAAATTATACAAATCATATTTTAATCGGGAATGTAGAAAACACTATATTTCTATAATACTGTATTAGACAAATGGAACAACTTGCCAGTGAATATTGTTAATTGTACAGGAGTAAATGATTTTAATAAGAAGTTAGATATTCATTGGGGTGTATCACAGAACAACAAAACATACTGCATTAGAGAAATCACCGGTTGGTTCCAAATAGAACATTTTTAACCAGTGGAATTATTATTAGAAGTATTTGTCTCGTTCTGAGATCGGTCTCGTTTTGCAGACCCCGTCAGGATACCAGCGGAACCCCGGACTCGGACCGCACGAGCGACATCACGGCCCTCTTCGACCCCTCCCCGGAACCCTTGTCCAGTCTGCAGGAACCCCAGACTGTCATCGAGATACGCAGCGAAGGCACCTCGGAAGAGATACTGTCCATGGGGAACGATTACGATGACGACGACATGGACAGGATCGACGACGAGGACAGGTGAGAACTCGGCTATTCGTATATTTGATCTCTTTTATTTTTTTTATTCCTCCCTCAGTCTAAGGGATTGTTCCATTCGAAAGAAATACAATTGGAATATGCGTGGAGCTGTTGCCGTGTTAACACTGAATTGGTAACACTGAAGTAGTAATATATTCTTTACAGCGGTGACGCGTACTTATATTGGAATAACATTGGCGACGGTACTATTTACTTTACCCATGCAGTCTTAACACGACAAAAGTTTCACGCATATTCTTGTTGCATACTGCATTGCTACACTGCATTAGTAACAACTGTTCAAAATGACGGGGGAAGTACTTGCATTGGAATAGCATTGGCTTCTGGAAGTTGAAACTTACTAATGCAGTCAATAGCTGCAGGTGGAGGCTTAGTCGAAAGAGTATCGAACTAAAACCAATGAGCTTCGAGCATGAATCCTTCATAGTAGAGAAAACATATCTTTGTAATCTCGGTAACATCAAATTGAGGCCAACATGTATGGCCTCAGACACGTGGTTAATGACGTCATTCCATTCATAAATTTTCCTGTTACATATTTCCCAATTCATCAGCCAATCGCGAGATTTTTTTTAATTCACAATTTTGAAAAGAAGTTGCGTGCCTGAGGCCATTCGATCTGAGATGTTGGTTTCACGATTATGACGCCATATTCGCTCTACTACAGTCCATCCATGCTCGAAGTATATGAGTTAAACGCATTCGAGCTTTCGCAGATGACTCTTTAATTGGAGCATACGAATGGTAATATCAAGGCGGTAACCATCTTCATTATTACTGTGTGTTCTAACTGTATTTAGTTTATATATTAGTTATGTGTTGCAACAGCGATATATATATATAAATATTTCTACATGTCGTACTCTTTTGCTTTTTGATAATAAAAATCACTTTTTGCTTGACGCTGAATATTGTCTCCGAATATTGACTCTGAATTTACAAGACAAACCACGGGGTTATATCCATCAATCCTTGAACCATCTGCAAAAGCTCACGCGCTTTTATAACGTCCGTGTGAATTGGACGTAGAATGCGTGTATAAGGGTACGGTGCACGTTAAATATGCCAAGCTTCAAAGTCCTCATGTCTATGTAAGGTGAGTGAGATGCCAGTTCAGGTGTTTTCTGTCATCAGATCATGGTTCTAAATCCTGAAGCAGTGTTCCAGGGTCTTTCCTTTAGGGATAGATCCCAAACCGTCACAGTCCCCGGGTCATTCCCTCGAGATGGACCCCAAACCATCGCTAATAACCCACTGTGTATCTCTAGTGCGACGTTAATTAACCAACCAAGAATGTTTTTCGATGGATGACTTTTTATTTCCTTGTCTAGGAATGTGTGCATGATGTTAACTAAACACCATTCTTTCCTCGTTTCTTTTCAGTTTCCCGAGGGGCAACGGGAGCCGGAGCGATCGAGGGGGCTCCGAATCTTCCGAGAGCTCGAGCGTGTTCTCCGGCATGCAGGACGCGGAGACGGGGGGAGGCTCTCGGTACGGCATGGAGCGGCTGCAGATGGGCTCCTTCACGCCCTTGGACATCCGGAAGACGGCCGACGAGCTGTCCACTGTCTCGGAAGTGTCCGAGGAGAGCAGCAGGAACGGGATGGTCCGAGTGCGGAGGTAGGTGATCGGATTTCAAATCGTATGCATTTTTTTTAAGAAACTTTAAAAATATAACATAAATTTAAATTGTACTTTTGAAGGAATTTTAAAAATACAAAATAAATTTAAATTGTATTTGTGAAGAAATTTTAAAAGTATAACACAAATTTAAATTGTATTTTTTAATGAACTTTAAAATACAACATAAATTTAAATTGTATTTTTGAAGAAACTTTAAAAATACAACATTAATTTAAATTGTATTTTTGAAGAAACTTTAAAAATGCAAATTTAAATTGTATTTCTGAAGAAACTTTAAAAATACAATATAAATGGTATTTTTTAAGAAACTTTAAAAATACAACATAAATTTATATTGTATTTTTGAAGAAACTTTAAAATACAACATAAGTTTAAATTGTATTTTTGAAGAAACTTTAAAAACACAACGTAAATTTAAATTGTATTTTTTTAAGAAACTTTAAAATACAACATAAAATTAAATTGTATTTTTGAGGAAATTTGAAAAATACAGCATAAATGTAAATTGTGTGTATCTCAGATGCAAAAGAGGTTCACCGGTTTTGCCGGTGTGAGAAAAGACTGTCTAAGTAAGCAATTAATCGTAACAAAATATCATTTTTCGAATTTTTGAAAATAATCTGGGAGAATATAATTAAACAAATGTATAGTTCTAGTAATTTACATTTTTCTTAGTTTTTGTTTTGAAAACTATGTAATTTTTTCCTTTCATAATAAAATCTTCGTTCAGAGTAGTACGTTTTTGTAAGTTTTATCTGCAGAGGACGTACTGAATCTGGCAAGATCATCTAAATGGAAAGTTTGGATTGAGCCTAGAAGCGTGTTAATATTGATAGATAATAATGCCTTTTATAAGAACTCAATAATTCCACTTTTAATGCAACAAATATTCCAAAATGTTCTACAAAAAAAATTTAAGAGTTGAAAAATAATTAAGGTTTTATAATGTATATCGTATAACTATTAGTATTAAAATTGCTAACTAACGTTTTAAAAATGTGTTCTGAAATATGCTCTGATTAAACATTCGTCCAAATAACATAATTTTTTTCGTTAGTTTTGCTTTTACAAAAAAAATTATGGAACGACAAAATATTGTGTTGATTTTAACAAAATAAATTTGTTATGAACTAATATAAAAAAAAGTTTTAATTAAAGTTTTAACAGAGCATGTTTTGTGAACCTTTTGTGGAAATTGAGTATCTATTTCAAAGTGTACTTCCAGTCACTTTCCTGAATGACTGTATTTAACCCTTTTTACTCCGATGTCACCTCTCAGGTGCCAACATAAACGACCAGTTCTTTTGTTTCCCTGTTCTTTAAAATAAACGAGAACCGCATGATCTTGTGTTTAGAACATCAATCTTTATTTAAACTTGTTTTCTTGCAAATGCTAAACAAATTAGGATTTTTTTTCCTTTTATGAGTATAAAAAAATCTGTGGAAAAGAACGTAAAGAGAGGAATAACTGTTCCATAGAAAGAACACAAATCGCAAAGTGTTCTTAGAGTGCAAAGAGTTAAAAAAAATCCATCAACAATATCAAGATACCCAAATCTATATTAAACTTGCAGACTTTGGTTGCCAAAAGTGAGTTACACATTCATTGAACTTGTGTATACGATTCCAAGTGATTTAGACAAGTGAAAACCTTCCCAATCTAAATCGCATAAACAAATACGGCAAATGTACTTTTGGCACTGAAATCTTCACTAGTAGTTCAACAACCAAACACCCAACCACTTCACCTTTAAATAGCGCTCTATCCTTGCCATAGAAAGAAGTCAGACCGCAAAGCTTCTGAGGCGTCTTCGCTTTCCGAAACCGACCCCCACAACCGACCAGAGACGGCGAGGGGCAGACCGACCCTCACGTCCAAGCACTCGTCCTCGTCCGAGTACATCCCCTCGGAGACGACCACCCCGGACAGCACGACGTCGGGGAGCTTCGTGCTGGATAACGGATCCTACGGGACGGAGAACGGGTCCTACAACAGCTTGTCCAATCACGAGGCTAAGACCGAGGATTCGATTAGCAGGCTGACTACGGACGTCAAGGAAACTGATGTGAGTATTTGGGTGGGAAATCTGACCTATAGACGAACTGGGTTTGATGCACTAGTTTGACGCGTTTAATGACCCCCAATGATATGATAAAATATCATAATATGTCAATAGACATAAAACTTTGCTTGTTTTTTTTTGCACAATCACTCCTGATGGACCGCAGAGCCCCAGTTGCTCAGTTGGTAAGGCGTTCAGCTACTAATCAGAGGATTGGTGGTTCGAATCCGTGCAATGGACTTGACATAGAAAAGTAAAAAAGTAGTGATCTTGCGATCGGAGGGTTGCCAGCTTCGCTACAAAAGTACTAGAAAGTCGTCCAGAATATCCAACCAAAAATACTAGAAAGTCGTCCAGAATATCCAACAAATTATACTGGCGTGTATACGGGACTGGTGCACGATAAATCCGATCGGGGTCCAAAGTCCCGACGTCTATTGAAGGCGTTGGGTGCCAGTTCAGGTGTTTACTCGTCATCTGACCATGGTTCTAAAATAACGAGGTGCATGTATGAATGTGTGTATGAATGTGTATGTGTTCCCGGGTCTTTCCTTCGAGATTGACCCCGAACCGTCGTCAATAGCCCACTGTGCAGCTCTAGTGCGAAGTTAATTAACAAACCAAACCAAACCAACCTGATGGACCGCCATCCTTCTTTCCCAAAACCCTTCACTTGCAATTATTACACAAATTTCTGCGCAATTGTAAATTTAGAACTTCCAGAAAACCAACACAGCATAGCATATTAACCCTTTATGGTCGAGACATGGCCCTCATTTACCAAAATAACAACCTGTTCCTTTGTTCCCTGTTCTTCAATTTGAACGAGAACTACATGTTCTTGAACATAAAAAAACTTTTTCTTTCGTTAGTAGTTTGTTCATATAACTCCATTTAAAAGTATGATATTATTTGGATATCAAAATATTTTATTAACCAATTGCACTACAGTGTCGCCTTTAGGTCACCAAAATAACGACTTGTTATTATTTTCTCTGCTCTTCAAACTAAAAGAGAACATACTCTTGAGTACCACCCTTTGCACTCCGCTGTCGCCTCTCAGGCGCCGACAGAACGACCAGTTTTTTGATTCCCTGTTCTTTAAAATAAACGAGAACAACATGATCTTGCGTTTAAAAAAAGCATGATCTTTTTTAAACTTGATAGATTAAATTTTTGATAGATCATGCTTTTGTTTTCCTCTATGAGCCAAAAAAAAATTATGGGGAAAAGAACATAAAGAAGAATAACTGTTCCGTAAAAAGAACGCAAGGCGTGCAAAGGGTACCCTTTGCACTCGAGTGTCGCCTTTAAATCACCAAAATAACGACGTGTTTTTATTTTTTCTGTTCTTCAATACGAAAGAAAACATACTCTTGAGTTTGAAATGTTATTCTCTCACAAAATTCAATATAATTCATTTTTGGCATACAGGAGCACCAAGCAGGTTGGTGATCTAAAACTTTGTTTACATTGAAATTCCTCACAGACCCTGTTTTTTTAACATGTGACAAATGTCATAAACCATTAAATAAATGTTTGATATACTGAAACTAATATTCAGCTTCATGTGTAACTTTTTCATTTTTATAATTATACACCCTAAACGCAAAAAGAACAAGCTACAGAATGCCTTTTTAAAAAAGAACTATAACGGGGGGGGTGTAACTATTCCATAAAAAGAACCCAAATGTGAAGTTTTTCCTCGTACGCAAAAGGTTCATTCCTATCAATCAAGGCAATTCAACCTAAATAACTTTTTTAGCCTTAAAAACCTAAAAGCTTGAAAACACCGAAAAATAATACCAAAACTAATCCGAAAACAATACAGTAAAACTTTAATTATCCGGATCAATTGGGAACAGACCCAATCCGGATAATAGAATATCCGGATAATTGGTTAATTCATAATAATAAAAAGTTATTTCTTAGTAAAAAAAAAATAATTTTGCTTTAGTCTGTAATGTAATTTAATGGTTATTAAAAACAAATCATTTACCGATAAGAAACTATTATAATGTGGAATTTTATGGAGTTCAGGTTAACTGGAAATCAGGATAACTGGAGTTCAGGATAATTGGAGGTCTAATCCACTCTCACTAATTTATATCTTTCATATAGGATAACATCGTGGGCTTGAGAAGACACTCACTAAGTCATTGTTTTTCTTCTGTTATTTATTTAAAATATCAAAATATTTTTTAATTTTAAATATTTCTAAAGTAATATATTATTAGGAGAAATTCTCCGAGTCAATCCTAACTAACTTACAGAATTAAAACGCTGTTTAATATTTAGTTTAACACATTCTTCAATGGCGGCGTCCATTCATTCCAGTCCGTGAACTACTTTTCTCATCCTGATTATCTTCTCTCCCCAGGATTCCAAGACGAAAACTGAAAGCGAATCTGCAAGTGAGAGCTTCAAAGACAGTAAATCTTCCCGTACGCCTCTTCCACCTGACGAAGACGTAGCAAAACGTAAGTGCATAATTTATTGCCCTCCTCCTTTACTACTTTTTTTTATTTTTAACATTCCAGCTTTTTTTCACGCTGGTGCGAAAAAGGAACGAATTTTTTTAGCTTAAAGGATTGTTGTTTAATGTGTGTAGAACAGATGGCTAGCTTTATTTTTTATTTAAAGGATAATCACACATTGCTGGGCGATTGTCATTGTTTTGGCAGTATCACATTTAACAGTTTTGGCATAACAAAACATTACTTTTGGCAAACTATTTCGATTAAATTGTGGGGGCCACTTCATATACTCAATATTTCCACTTGGATTCGAGTGATCAATTAAGCCGGACTGGTAAAGAATCGGCGTAGCAAGCAGAAGTTCCTCGGTTCGATACCGTGTAACAGCCAAAAAGTGCATGGAGGTACATTTGGTAACTTCCGGACTACAGATCAACGCAACCTTGGAACAAACACTTGTGACCCCACATCGAATCAATCTCCATAACTTCAACCACTACCCACGTGATAACACTTCACGGTCATCTTAAGGATTCGTTCCTCCATCCGACTCATTGAGAAGGGGGTACTGTGAGGGTCACTTCATATACCATATACTTCCACTTGGGCTCAAGTGAACACTTTAAAATGACTGTGAAGTATAGGCGTAGCAAGCAGAAGTTCTTCGGTTCGACACTGAGAGACAGTTAAAAAGTGTACAGCGCTACAAAATTCTTTACAAGTCGATTAGCATTAGTAGTGACAAAGTAGTTAAAGTATAGGGAATAGAATTGATTTATTATATGTATTTAAACAGCCAAATAAGGATCATCGTCCAACAATTTGTGACCACACCGCATAAAATAAAAGTCGGATCACGGTTCTCGGCTGTACGCTCAAAGTGCGCTCTATGCCAAACTACATACCCTTTATGCAATAAACTCTGCTCGTCGTAAAACAGAGGATTGAAGGGTAAGGATAATAAAGGCGCAATGTCAAAGGCTTTTGTCAAAAGTGATACTCTTATGTCATCTAGTAGCATCCGAAGGAAACCATTAAACAATAGTGTCATGTTGAGAATAAAGACGTTATGACACGTGTAAATGACGTAAAAGGTTTAGCTATACTGAGGAAGAAGGTGCGTTGTTAATTATAATAACTCGTTTTCCTGAAAGAATCATTTGTTTAGTTAATCATGAGACATGGAAGCTTGGAGACGGGTTTTAAATTGAAGGAGAGAGTAGTTATAATTCCATTACATAAATATTAGCCTACGTTTAGGTTTGCCATTAGAATAAATGGAGCGAGAACAAGTCTGTCTACAATCACAAGTCTGGCTCGTGTCAACTTTCAACCAAACTTGTATCTCCTAATCAATTAATTGAAAACAAATACTTGTGGTTGGATGGATGGACATACGTCGCTCTAAAGAACTAAGTCGTTCTAGAGCCAGAACTGCACAATGGGCTATTGACTACGGTTTGTTATATCGAAGGTTTGGTTTGGTTAATTAACGTCGCACTAGAGCTGAACAGTGAGCTATTGGCGACGGTTCGGGGTCTATCTTGAAGGAAAGACCCGGGAACACATACACATTCATGCACACGTTCATACATGCACCTCGTTATTTTAGAACCATGGTAAGATGACAAGGAAACAACTGAACTGGCACCCAACGCCTTCAATAGACGTCGGGACTTTGGACCCCGATCAGATGTATCGTGCACCAGTCCCGTATACTCGCCGTTAATTTTTGCGGATGTTCTGGACGACTTTTCTAGTATTTTGTAGCGAAGCTGGCAACCCTCCGATCACAAGATCACTACTTTTCTTTGTTAAGTCCATCGCCTAGGATCGAACCAGGAATCTTCGGATTCCCAGCTGACGCCGTTAACCGCTCGGGCACAGAGGCCTCGGTATATCGAAGGAAAGACCCATAAACGATGCCCCGTGATTTTGAAATAACATATTCTTTTATATTGTTTGCAGCCGAACGCAGTGATGGCGACCGCCACACCACATCATCCCCTCCCAGTGACCTCTCCGAGAAGCTGGTTTCCCTCACCCTCTCGTCATCCTCGTCCGTGAGCCACCCCCCTCCACCCCCCGATCCGACGTGGGAGAGGGACCAGGGTCCGAACCACGCGCTCTCCGCGTGGTGCAGCGAGGGGGCCATCCCCAAGCAGCAGCACAGACACACGGAGGAGGGGAGGAGGAGAAAAGACAGGCTGAGGAACAGGTCGGAACCCAGGGAACATGTCACCGCACTGCAGGTGAGAGAGCACGTTGCTTCATCAGCTTAACTACAGAGCGAATCAAAATTAGCAGAGAAAGTAAAAAATATTAAACATAAACAGAAAAAATTAACAGAAAAGTAAATATTTTTTAAAGTATAGTCAGTAGAACGATGCGGTTTTCACAGAATTACATAGGATTTTTTTTTATAAAAAAATAGTGTTAAAATATTCACTTTTGTTACCGACACACACAGATGGCGCTGTAGTTGTCTCTGATCTACTTCCTGTCACTACACCGACAGCATTTATGGTTTATTACTAAACGTTCTGCTAAGATGGAGACTTTTGTCTTTACGATATAAAGTTTACTTGGAAGTGTAAAACTACTTGAAGTTACATGTGTACAAAGAAAAACACAATTAAATTGCCACCTATCAGTGTAAAATATAACTATATATATTTTTTTCGTTATTAAAAATATCCCGTGTGTTTCTATGCATATATGTGCTAAACCCGTCGTGCTATTGTCTATACTTTTTTAATTATTGAATTTTTACATTTTTCGTTACTTTTGGATCACTCTGTATAATCATCCCTTGCACTTCTATATTCCAACAATAACAATTTGTTCTTTTGGTCAAACTGAACAAAAAAAGCATGTTTCTGAGTTTTAAAATATTGACTCCAAAGCAGATTATTGTTTTGTAATTTAGAAGTATGATTTCAAAAAACTTATCACCAAATGGAAAAAGTTTTTTTTAAAAAAACCCTACTGTCTATATTCTTTCTCTGTGTGCAATGTCATATAAACACTGTTTTATATATAACCTTTGTTCTTATGATTTGTAAAACTAGTTAAAACTATTACCTCATAGAAGCGTTAACACTATGCAATCAATTATCACCGTCCAGAGAGAACAAAATGTTCTTCTGTTCACTGTTCTTAAATATAAAATCGAACACCACATTATTGACTTCAGTTAAACGTAGTGTTTTCGTTAATTTGTTGTCTTCTTAAGTCCCAAAAACGCAGATTATTATTTTTATCATTTATTACCACCAAATATTTTCGTGGAAATAACTTAAACGACGTGGTACCTATTACGTAAAAATATAGTAAATGTCAAAAAAGTTCTAGGAGTGCAAAATGTTAAGTGTGTTGATTGTGTATATATGTTGCGGCGACTTATATTTTAGTTGGTGTTGGTTTCCTATATGGACAGTAATCAGTTGATTGGTTTGACATATAAGGTTGCGTTTAATGGACAATATATTACATTGTTTTGGTATTATTTACAGATTTGAAAGCTTAAAAGCTCATATTGGAGATCGGAAACAGAGAGAACGCTTAGTTGTCGTTTGCTTAAAAGAACATCTCAATAATATAAAGAAAAACAATCCGCTTGGCGGGTTGCAAGAAATTACGTCACTTGGCGCTGTTTTACAAAGTTGGCTACTTCGTAATAGTGCCATTTAGACAATGTGATATGATTGGCCCGAACACTATATTTTAATTCAATTTGTAATAAAATATAATTACCTCAGAAATAAAAATAACAAATTTAAAAGGCTTGTACTTACTAATATCTGACCTAGTGATCTGAATAAAATGTAATGTTATAAATTCAATTTTCATTCAATATAATTTCATACATCCAGACAAACACCCCTACCCCACCTGCCCTTAAGTCCCTCCTCCCTCAAACAAGCTCCCGCTTAAAATCTTTTTCAGGTTGACAGGTATGTGTTTATACTAAAATTGAAACTTTTAAAAAGCGATTTAAGCGGTAAACTTATAAAACTAAGTGACTTCATATTGCAATCCATATGGATATTAAATGCGATATGAAAATGTGTTTCAATTATAGTTTGCAATTACTACCTGCTTTTAAATGTGGTTTGCTTTATACTTAGAACATTCTTATCGTAGAATATAAATTTTTCTTTATATTCTCTAAAGTAATTTATCAATACATATGTTTTGTATTTATTCTTTCTTCTTATTCTTTTTCTTCAAACATCTCATTACTAGAAAAATGGAATTCAGAATGGACCATAAGGAATACATAATTAAAAAAAAAAGAAATATTCTTAGTCAATGTTTTATAGTTTATTCGCACGCAATCCGGTCATTTATCCAGTTATATGATTTCTATACTTCAATTACTCGACACAATGTTTGCAATTTTTACTGCGTTGACAACATAGTTTCTCTAAATAAAATGTACTAAAATAGGGAATTACTATGAAACAACACTAATAAAGATTGCGAGAGCCGTAGTTGTTTGGGTGATAAGGCCACGCGATAGTAGACTCCATCTTGATAATCAGAAGGTTAATTTAATTGGCGATGAATAAGTTGATGATAGCCATAGTATTTAGAACACAAATAAGATTTAATGATGCAATTATAAAAGTTAGATATTTACATTTAAAGGGTAAATGAATGATATTGCATTTACATGAGGAGCAAGAGAGATACGATGTTGTTACTATGGCTGTTTGGCTGGGAATGTCTCTATTCAGTCAGTGTTATTCGAATGCGTTCGCTCCCTGCGTGGGGCCTCTTTCGTTGTCGATCTCTCATTGGTTTGAGATCTAAACACTGGTTGAAGTGGTGCTTCCCAGCAAAAAAAGTCCGCATGAAACCTTCATCAAAATTGTTAAAATTTAAGGTTTTTTGAAGGTTTTATAAAGGATATTGAAACAAAAACTGCAGTTTTTTTTAAGTTTTTAATTTTCCTGCATAAAACCTTTAAAATATCTGAATTTTTCCTACATGATTAAAAATTGAAGGTTTTTTGCAGGTTTTTATGAAGGTTTTTTACAGTTTTTATGAAGGACATTGAAACAAAAACCTTTAATTTTAAAGATCTTCAAAAAAAACTGCAGTTTTTTGCATAAAACCTTCAATTTCAAAATTTTGATGAAGGTTTTATGCTGACTTTTTTTGCTAGGATGCCTTTCGCGATTTCTTGGAACCGAAAAAAAAGTGGATGAACTCCAAGTTGCTGCAAGATATTAAATATTATAAGAACTAATAACTGTGCTACGCCTTCTAAGACTCATCAATCTAAATTCCAGTTCTCAAGGGCGGATCGCACGAAAGCCCGCTCCAAAAGCCGAAGCCCCGAGAACAAGCTGAGCGACGACGAAGCCACCATGTGGTACGGCCGAGCCCAGTGCTCCCACTGCGGCGCCCACCCGCCCCCTCGCTCCGCCCCTCCGGACTGGGACCGGGGCAGCTATCCCCGCTTCTGGGACCAGCAGGCCGTCATGTGGAGGTACAGGGACCACGGACCCGTCGGAGGGTACGGGAGGTACGCCGGAGGACACTCGTACTCGGGTGGTCACTGTCACGTGCCGAGGTCGTGGTCGGGAGAAGGGTCCAGCGCTGGACCTGCGTTGGCGTTGGAAGTGGAGATGTATCCCGATGAAGATGAGGATGCAGGTGAGATACTAGTAACTTTTATTAACACGTCCCGTGTGGACTCCATATATCTATTAAGTCAGCAGTGAACATGATCAGTGCATACAGATAAATCCATATGTATCCACATGTACGACACGGGGTCAATTAACCCCATCCCCATGCAGAACCTATCCGCAAATTTGTCACGGGATCAATCGACCTCGTACCGCACTGAAAGTATGACATATTTTTTAAGGAATTTTCAAAGGTTTTAATGCTAGTAAATATTGAATCAGGAAGAAGTTATAACGCTAAGGATATCAACGCGCACGTCAATAGCTATGCTAAGAGTTTCCTTAACACATTCAATGCAGTACGTGGTTATTGACCCCGTAACAAATTTGCGGATAGTTACTGCATGGGGTTAACTGACCTCGTGTCGCACTTGTGTCTAAAAACGGATTTGACCTTTCGCACTGAACGTGTTGAGTGCGGACTCGATATATCTATTGAGTCCACAATGAAAGCGTTAAAGATCCCGGGGATTAATACCCGAAGTATTGTCCAGTATTTTGTACGAGCTAGACCTCTGCCAGTACAGCATGTCCACCCTTAGTAGTTTCGACTACAATTCCTTCGAAAAAGTAAAGCTTCACAGATGCATTAAATTATATTTTCCTTCATATATAAATAACGAAACATTAGCCTTTGCTTCATTTTAATAAAGAATCTAAAATGTTCGATTTTATAATAGAACAAAATTAGTTTTTATAAGTTCAAATTGGGATTTTATTTTTAGAAAACTATTTTTAATATTCTTTTATTCTTTGAAGGTACCAAATTTTGTAAAAGTAGAGAAGGCGCCATTTTTAATGTATTTTTAATTTAAACCTAATGACTCATTTTAGAAAATGCAAAATAATAAAATGTTATATCAAACAGTGCAAAACAATGAAACATTCTAACCCTCCTTTGTGAAATTTTCAATCAATCAATTGAAATAAGAATTTGAAAATGGTATTGATTATTTATATTTGTATTGAAATCGATCCCAAATAGTGTATCGAATGAAATTTCCTAAACATTCCTATCCCTGCGGTACTCGCACTGAGTCTAATAGGCAAAATGCAATGGAAAAGTCGGAAGCGCAACCCAAGCAGTGCTAGATACATCACTTCGCTTTAAATGTTTCTGCACAATTTCAATGAAAATATCTAAGCAAACTCCCAGGTAGCACGGCCATATGGGCTCACTTGAGTTGGTAATGGGTTATCTATGTGGGTCCTGATGGCCACCCCATGTGGGTCCAGACAGAAACGACCCTTTTTGTTCTGTACTGACCCAGTTGGGTTTCCCTACATGAGTCCATGTGTGATTACTCAACTGGACCCATGAGTGATTACTCAACTGGGCCCATATGAATTACTCAACTTGGCCCATATGGATTACTCATCTGGGCCTGCATGAGAAAACCCTACTGGACCAGTATAGAACAAAAAGGATCGTTTCGTTCTGGATCCATATGGGCTGCCCATCAAGACCCATATGGATAAATTATATTGTCCTGTATGAGAAATTCCATACGGGACCATGTGACGCAACCCAACAGTATAAAACAAAAGGGGTAATTTCTTTCTGGATCTATATGGGTTGCCTATTTAGGCCCATAAGGATAACTTACCTGTAATGGTTCACTGCATGGATTTTGATGAGTTCTCCACACTAGCCCTTCAAGACACTGGCCAATGAGTTAGTCAACTTGAACATTATTCAAAATTGCTATAATTTCTTTACAGCTCTTTTCTTTAGTTTCTTTCTTTAGAGATCTGCCCCATTATTATTATTCTCTGGTATATAAAATAACATTTAAATTTTTATTCACATTATGTTATGTATGTCTAGGCAAATAAAAATGATTGTAGTTCTTAACCCTGGGACTCTCGCGTTACCAGACTCAATGTGATTCTTAAATTGAATTGAGCTTACCATAGTAAAAGACCTGTGTGAAGAAAATGTAAAATATAGATCTTGATTTCTCAATTTGACAGGTGTTCATTCAGAGAGCTACAGGTCTTCTTCGTGGATCTACATTTCCGATAGCGACGAGCTAGCTGTGTGGAAACAAACTACCTCCGATTCCAAAGGTACAAAACATGATTCATTCTATAAGTGGTTTCTCATTTCTGTAGAGCTCAGAAGTAGAACCACGTATTTTTAAACTAAAGATTTAGCAACTGTTGTTGGTGACGAAATCCAATGTCAGTGTTTTTTCCCCTCTCTAAGAAGCAGCACAAAGGTTATAAACATTTACAATTTTTATCAATTAGATTTCGTCGCCAACAACGACTGCTGAATCTTTGGCTCAAATATGCGTGGTTTCACTTCTAAGCAAACGATATGTTTTGTATGCGTAACTGCTTTGTCTGGATGTTTTAGCACAGTCGGAAGTGTCAAGGGGCCTCCGTGGCCCAGTGGATAAAGGCGTCAGCTGGGAATCAGAGGATTCCTGGTTCGATCCTGTGCGACGGACTTGACAAGGAATAGTAAAAAAAATAGTGATCTTGTGGTCGGAGGGTTGCCAGTTTCTCATCTTATTTTTCTGCCCCCTCCAACTACCTAGCCCCCCCCCCCCCCTGCCTCTGTTGACGGGGGGATCCGCACCGAATATTCAACCTAGGTGCTCGCTAACTCTAAATCCGGCTCTATTGCACGCAATATAAATTCCTGCGATCTGACAAAATACCTACAGTTTGACAGTAATCTCTGTTTTAACAGTCTTTTCAACATGCGCTTCATCACTTTAGATGATATGCAATAAAAAAAATGCCGTGGATGTTTGATAGGAATAAAAATTCAAAGTTCCTATATAAAGAGAAACTACTGTAACATTCTCTCGAAACATTTCCTAAAGTGAAACATTTCTCGCAACTCTCTCTCCATATTCAATAAACGGCGATGAAATTCAATTCCAACGCTTGCGCTTTCCAGCCTTCTCCAGATAAAGATGTTGCGCGAGAAAATACCCATTTAGCTGCCATACTTGGGAAAATAACTGTTCCTCGTGCAACCTTTTACCTCGGGGTTCCCAGAAGAAAGTTCCGTTGCGTGAGGATATTTCCAAAGCGACCATTTTCCGCATCCGGGACTTTTGGCGGGGGCACGTTCGAAGAGAAACAGAAGTTATACCTATAAAAAAATACTCTTGCAAGAAACGGGGATTTTTTTTTCTACCATGGCTTCAGTTGAATACGTAAGTTTTGGGAATGAAGAGAATGAAACAGAGTGTAAGGGTCTGTAAAAAAATCAAAGGTGTCACTAATATTAAGGTATTAAGTCAATTATTTTTACAGGTGATTTATATTTCATGTTTATTTATTTTTTTAATTTAATAGAATGTGTCCATCGAGACAGGTGCAAGCCTAGCAAAAAAATTCAACATAAAACCTACTTAAAAAAAACTGTCAAATTGAAGGTTTTATAAAGGATATTGAAACAAAAACTGAAGTTTTTTTAATGCTTTAATTTTCTTGCATAAAACCTTTAAGATATCTGCATTTTCCTTTATGATTAGAAATTGAAGGTTTTTTTTTTATAGGTTTTTATGAAGGATAATGAAACAAAAACTTTTAATTTAACCTCACTTTTCCCAGAAAAGCACATAATTTTCCAATGTATAATGAGAGGCCCTTGTTGGCCTGTTCGCAAAAGTACCGGTCTCCCCAGCAAAAAAAGTCAACATAAAACCTTCATCAAAATTTTGAAATTGAAGGTTTTATGTATGAAAACTGCAGTTTTTTGAAGATCTATAAAATTAAAGGTTTTTGTTTCAATGTCCTTCATAAAAACTGCAAAAAAAAAACTTCATAAAAACCTGCAAAAAACCTTCACTTTTTAATCACGAAGGGAAAATGCAGATATTTTAAAGGTTTTATGCAGAAAAATTAGAAACTTCAAAAAAAACTGAAGTTTTTTGTTTCAATATCCATTATAAAACCTTCAAAAAATCTTCAATTTGACAATTTTGATGAAGGTTTCATGCTGACTCTTTTTGCTGAGTCGGTAATCGAAAATTTGCGAGTTCGATACTCGTCTTGGGAAGAGCAGCGAACTCGTAATCAGAGGGTAACGAGAGGAATCCTCGTGGTCGGTCAAACGTCGCCGTGTAGAAGAGGCTTGTGCATGTTAAATCTTTCGGGTTCTTAATGCTCTCTTATCAGTTGCGGTGTAGAAGTTTCGAGGTTGGCATTCCATCTCAGGTGTTCCCTTCATCATCGAACTATAGTTAAAAATTACGATTTACCCGCGTTTCCCTTTAGGATAGATTTTGAACCTTTGCAATATACGCATTATTTAGCTCTATTGCGACGTAATTTTAACCAGCCAATTAGTGTAAAAACCTAAAAGTTTTTTTTTTTTAATTCTAAAACAAAGACGTTTGCCAAAGTGTTAACTTCACTAACTGTTCAAACCATAATTGAATCTTAATTGCTCGATATTTTTTTTTCTCCAAATATCACACGTAATAAATGTCACTAACCTAAATTCTTTGGAAAATAAAAATAATAAATTATTATCTTTCACGTTTCAAAGAGAAAAAATGTATTCTGTCATTATTCATTTCGAATTCGCAAATTTTCGCTCTTTCCTAAAGTGTCTAATGATTCGAAAAACAAAACAACGAAACATAAAACGATTTCTTTCTTAACTAGGCGGGTGGAAAATATTCTAATTCATTTAACTGTCAAAAAGGTTTGACAAGAATAAAAAGAATTTCTTGTTCTATATTTATCGTTTGGGTCGAAAAGTGTAATGGAATCATCATCCTAAACAAAGTGATGCGAATTTATAACTTTTCTTTGCCAATATTTTATTTGAAACAAAGTTTTTTAATTCAAAATTGTGTCAAAAATTTATAATTTTTGTGTATTTAAAAACATTAGCTAGGTATTTAACACTTCGATAATCTATATATATAAATGCGAAAAACCCACTCATCACTCATCACTAATTCTCCAACTTCCCGTATACCTATGAAGATAAAATTTGGCAAATTTGTTCCTTATACCTTAAATAGGAAAAGTAAGCTATTTTTGTTCCGATCGAACGGATTTAAGGGGTTGTAAAACCCCTTTTTCGAAACTTCTCCATAGGATTAACATGGAGAACATGTAACAATGCAAAATATAAAATTTAAACAATGGAAATTTTTAATATTATGTAACGTACGAGGAGCATTCTGATTGGCTGATGACTAAATATCGCCAAAATGTCGCCAAATAACTAAAAACTGTCGCCAAATAACTAAAAACTGTCGCCAAATTAATAAACTTCGCCAAATAAATTAAAATTTCACCGAATGAATAAAACATTTCGCCAAATTAATAAAATATCGCCAAAATATATATAAATGCGAAAACCCAATCATCACTCATCACTAATTCTCCAACTTCCCGTATACCTATGAAGATGAAATTTGGCAAATTTGTTCCTTATACCTTAAATAGGAAAAGTAAGCTATTTTTGTTCCGATCGAACGGATTTAAGGGGTTGTAAAACCCCTTTTTCGAAACTTCTCCATAGGATTAACATGGAGAACATGTAACAATGCAAAATATAAAATTTAAACAATGGAAATTTTTAATATTATGTAACGTACGAGGAGCATTCTGATTGGCTGATGACTAAATATCGCCAAAATGTCGCCAAATAACTAAAAACTGTCGCCAAATTAATAAACTTCGCCAAATAAATTAAAATTTCACCGAATGAATAAAACATTTCGCCAAATTAATAAAATATCGCCAAAATATATATAAATGCGAAAAACCCACTCATCACTCATCACTAATTCTCCAACTTCCCGTATACCTATGAAGATGAAATTTGGCAAATTTGTTCCTTATACCTTAAATAGGAAAAGTAAGCTATTTTTGTTCCGATCGGACGGATTTAAGGGGTTGTAAAACCCCTTTTTCGAAACTTCTCCATAGGATTAACATGGAGAACATGTAACAATGCAAAATATAAAATTTAAACAATGGAAATTTTTAATATTATGTAACGTACGAGCAGCATTCTGATTGGCTGATGACTAAATATCGCCAAAATGTCGCCAAATAACTAAAAACTGTCGCCAAATTAATAAACTTCGCCAAATAAATTAAAATTTCACCGAATGAATAAAACATTTCGCCAAATTAATAAAATATCGCCAAAATATATATAAATGCGAAAAACCCACTCATCACTCATCACTAATTCTCCAACTTCCCGTATACCTATGAAGATGAAATTTGGCAAATTTGTTCCTTATACCTTAAATAGGAAAAGTAAGCTATTTTTGTTCCGATCGAACGGATTTAAGGGGTTGTAAAACCCCTTTTTCGAAACTTCTCCATAGGATTAACATGGAGAACATGTAACAATGCAAAATATAAAATTTAAACAATGGAAATTTTTAATATTATGTAACGTACGAGCAGCATTCTGATTGGCTGATGACTAAATATCGCCAAAATGTCGCCAAATAACTAAAAACTGTCGCCAAATAACTAAAAACTGTCGCCAAATTAATAAACTTCGCCAAATAAATTAAAATTTCACCGAATGAATAAAACATTTCGCCAAATTAATAAAATATCGCCAAATGAACTAAAATATGATCATATATGTAAAAATAATATAAAAACCGGCCCGTCGCACCGGGGGGGATTTAACTGTGAAAAAGAAAACAAAACGAAAAATGCTACGACCAAAAGTGCAAGCCATACGAAAAATATATTATCAAACTGAAGAGAAGTATACAGTATGAATAATATAAAGGTTCAAGACAGGAAGCCCATCGCTAAATAAAAGTTTGTAATTTAGCCTCCGTGCACTCAGTTAGTTTTGTGTTATCCATTATTTATTAGTTTACCTGCCGAGAGGCCAGTTATGTTACCACTCTACCTGTGAGTGAAGTTCTGTAATCTATATATATAAAAACATCGCCAAATGAACTAAAATATGAACACATATGTAAAAATACCATAAAAATGGCGAAATTAGTGTCAAAAAATGATAAAATGTATGTCAAAATGGTGAAAATATGATTGGGTAACAGGATATTCCGTACTACATCAGCTATGAAAATTAAATTTGGCGTGGAGGTACACTTTAAGCCAAAATTGCTCACTAAGAAATGATTTTCAAAAATTCGAACTGTAAATGCCAAAAGTAAAAATCCTCGCCACTTATCCACTGACTCATTACTATTTCTTTTATTTTCTGTATACCTATGAAGATGAAATTTGGCAAATTTGTTACTTATACCTTAAATAGGAAAAGTAAGCTATTTTTGTACCGATCTAACGTATTTAAGGGAGTGTTCATTGAGACAGTGGGATTTTTTGTACGGACCGTTAGTTTTGGACAATTTGGATAGTTTTAGAATTGTTAAACTCCACATACTGATAGGGTTTACCGAACAAAGTAAAACTTCTCGAATGTTAATCAACGGGAATATCATTTATTTGTCAGCATTGTTTTATCGCCAACTTCTCCGTGTTATAAAGTTTTCAGTTCCAGCTAGAACTTGCTAATAAAATTTATTTAATTTGTTTGGGTTCGTTACTTTATTTATCCTCTGATGGGTGAGGAATTAAGATTATTTTTCATCCGATTAAATATGTTTTACTTGTACCTCTTTTGCGAGTTATTTTCTTCCCGTGCATAGAACTTAAAATTCAAAACTGAACCAGTGTTCACGTTCCCAGTGAGTAAGCGTCTTCTTCTATCTACTGGCGGGCCTCGGGCGTGGCCTGGTTGGAAAAGCGGGAATTACTTCTCAATGAATTACTTTCTTGACAAACGAATTTATTTATATCATGTTAATTATCGCGTTAACTGTGAAGTGAAAAAGGAGAAACAAAAAGTAAATATAAAGCGAATATTATCGATTCATTAACTTGGCTGAACTGTCGAATTATTGAACTTGTCGTTTAGTTTTTAAACTTGATAACTGAGTTAAGTAGAACGCAAATATTCTTGATTAATATTAACTATGATAACCGAGTTGATTACAAAATACCTTATAACTTCTCTTCACCAAGTTGTACAGGTCCCAGCAGATGGTTCCTGTCTTTTTCATACCTTGTGTTACCTCGTCCATGGACATTTGAACTTAAGCAATGAGATTCGAAAGTCCATCGTATCTCATGTGTATAACAACTGGGACCGATTCAATTTCTTTACGGATGACGGAAAAGGAAACAACTTCGCATCAAAGGAAATTTACAGATGTGAAATTTTGAAGTATACAACGTATGGCTCTGCATGCGAGTTGACTGCCGCTGCAGAACTTTTTCCATATTGCTTCGAAGTTTATTATAATTGTTACCTTTACTTTTCATTTGGAAGTAATGAAAACCCTGTGAAAAAGCTTCGTTTTATCGGAGAAAATGTCTGTAACGGCCATTTTGATGTATATATTCCTGTCACTTTGCCAAACGAGGATTGTCAAAAAAGGAAAGAAAGAACAGAAGAAACAGTTTGTTCTAATAAACGTATCAAACGTCGTGGAAAGTTTTCTGACAAAGCAAGAAAACAGCAAATCCGTAATTCATCAAAAAAATATGCTAAAAATAATCCTGAAACAAATCGAAAAGCTGTACACAAATACAGAAAAGAAAATCCGGATGCCAACAGAGTTGCTGTGGCAAAGTATACACAAATCCATCCTGAAGTAAATAAGAAAGCTGTTGTAAAATACAGTTACAAACATCCGGATAGAAATAAACCTACGGCGATTTGCCATGACCCCACTAAAAAAAAAGGACTTCAACGAAGAACAGTGATATGGCAAAAGAAAGCAGGATCGGGTTTCACTTACGACCCACAGATAAGTTATGAATCTGATCAGATGATAAACATAGGGGCAATGAATGTAAAATGCACATTCTGTAATGCTCTTAAATGGAAAGACGAATCTTCCGGAATGTGTTGTAAAAGTGGAAGAGTCCAACTTCCAAGTTTTCAACAGCCTCCTGAACCACTGCAAAGTCTTTTGGATGGTAAACATCATGAAAGTGAACACTTTTTAAATAACAGCCGTAAATACAACAGTGCGTTTCAAATGACATCATTCGGAGCTAAGAAGGTTGTCGAAGGAAACTTCATGCCTACGTTCAAAGTACAAGGTCAAGTTTATCATTTGATTGGGAGTATGTTTCCGGAAATTGAAGAAAGCCATAAATTTCTGCAGATTTATTTTATTGGCGACAAAGATAAGGAATTAAAAATGAGGTGTAATAATATTTCGGGTGTCAAACCTACATTGATAATTGAGTTGCAAATAATGATGCATGCCTGCAACAGCTATATTAAAGAGTTGGAATGTGCCATGGAAAATGTGTCTGATGAAAAGGAACTTGAAGTAGTAATTCATTCCGAAAGAAGACCTCCTCCTGAAGCTCATAAAGGTTGCTTCAATGCACCCTCTACAAAAGAAATTGCTATTGTAATGGTTGGACAGAACTTTGAGAAAAGGGATATTGTTTTGAAGGGCAAGAACAACAAGTTGCATCGCATAAATGAAATCCATAGATCTTACGATGCACTACAATACCCCCTAATGTTCTGTTATGGAGAAGATGGGTACTCAATTTCTGTATCTCTCACAGACCCTATTACTAAGAAGCCTCTCTCAAAAACTGTATCGGCCGCAACCTTTTACACATATCGTATTATGGTAAGATTTTCAGAACAGAATTATTTACTACTTTTCAGAAATTTATTTAATCAATATTTGGTCGATATGTACGCTAAAATTGAAACAGAAAGATTAAACTTCATACGTAATAGTCAAAAGAAATTGAGAGCAGAAAATTACATTCATCTCAAAGATGCTGTAAATAGAAACGATGCTAACGAAGAATTGGGTCAAGCAGTAATATTGCCATCATCTTTCACAGGAGGTCCTAGGTACATGCACGAACGAACTCAAGATGCCATGACCTATGTTCGACACTACGGTCGTCCTGATCTATTTATAACATTTACTTGCAATCCTAATTGGAATGAAATCAGTCAAGAGCTTCTGCCTCATCAAAAACCACAAGACCGTCACGATTTAATTGCCCGCGTGTTCCACCTTAAAGTAAAAAATCTAATGAGTTTGTTAACAAAAGGAGAGATTTTTGGATCTACTCGGTGTCATATGTATTCGGTCGAATGGCAGAAACGTGGTTTGCCACATATTCATATTCTACTTTGGTTAGAAAATACGATCACACCAAATAAAATAGATGATGTAATCTGCGCAGAAATACCTGATCCAAACAATGACCCTTTACTTTTTGATATTGTAAAAAACAACATGATTCATGGTCCTTGTGGACACTTAAACAAGAAGTCACCATGCATGTCTGAAGGTAAATGTACTAAAAAGTATCCAAAAACGCTTCTGATCGGCACCCAGACTGGCGACGACGGATATCCTAAGTACAGACGAAGATCTCAAGATGATGGCGGAAATATAATTATTTTTGAGAAACGTTTTGGGGACATAACAGTTGACAACAGCTGGGTCGTTCCTTTTAATCCTGTGTTATTACGCAGCTTAAATGCGCATATTAACGTGGAGTATTGTAATTCCGTTAAATCGATCAAGTACATTTGTAAATACATTAACAAAGGTAGCGATCAAGCTACCTTCGCTTTGGAAAATAAACATGATGAGGTAAATGTATACCAAACTGGAAGATACATTAGCAGTTCAGAAGCAGTTTGGAGAATTCTAAGTTTTCCAATCCACGAAAGATACCCTTCGGTAATGCATCTTGCCGTACACTTAGAAAATGGTCAAAGAGTTTATTTCACATCTGACAACCTGAAAGACAAAATAAAAAATCCTCCCATTACCACATTATTAGACTTCTTTGAATTATGTAAGACGGATGCCTTTGCAAAAACCTTGCTCTATTACGAGGTTCCTTCTTACTTTGTATGGAGCAAATACAAATTTGTTCGGAGGAAGCAAGGAACACGAGTTGAAGGTCATGAAGGCGTAAAAAAAGACAAAGTTCTCGGAAGAGTGTACACTATACATCCAAACAACGTAGAATGCTACTACCTTCGTTTGTTGTTGCATGAGGTTCGAGGTCCAACCTCCTATAATGACCTAAAGACTGTTAATGGCACAGTTCATCAAACATTTCATCTTGCTGCCAAAGCTCTTGGACTAATTGAAGACGATAGTCACTGGGATAAAACGTTAGAAGAAGCTAATTTTTACAAAAATTCTTCCAAACTTAGAGAACTATTTGCTGTATTGATAGTCTTTTGCCAAGTTTCTGATATAAAGGGTCTGTGGGAAAAGCATAGAAATAGCTTTTCAGAAGATATAGTACAGAAATTAAAAAAAAAATGCTACAGACGCGACTATTCATATCACAGAAGAGATTTACAATCGAACATTAATCATGATAGAAGATGTGGTATTTTCATTGGGAGGTCAATGTCTTACACACTATGCCTTACCAGAAACATCGAGGTCAAAAGATTTTATAAACAACGTCGATTACGTTAGAGAGATCAGTTACAATGTTGATGCATTGTTACAAACAGTTAGTAGCAAAGAAAATGTTCTAACAAAAGACCAACAAAGCGTATACTTAACAGTCGTTCAAAGTGTACAATCTGGATGTGGCAAATTATTCTTTTTAGACGCACCTGGAGGCACAGGTAAAACGCACTTAATCAATTTATTATTAGCAAAAGTGAGAAGTATGAGGAAAATTGCGTTAGGTGTGGCTTCGTCAGGTATTGCGGCTACTCTCTTAGAAGGCGGAAGAACAGCACATTCTGCATTTAAACTTCCACTTAATCTAAACAAATCAGAGTCTCCTATGTGCCACATATCTAAGCAAAGTAATACAGCACAAGTACTTCGAGACTGTCAGCTTATCGTTTGGGACGAGTGTACCATGTCACACAAGGCTGGAATAGAGGCCCTCAATCGAACACTGCAAGATTTGAGAAATAACAACCGCCTAATGGGAGGATTGACTGTGCTATTTGCTGGTGACTTCAGACAAACACTGCCCGTGATACCGAGAGGTACTCGTGCAGATGAAGTTAATTCGTGTTTAAAGTTCTCTTCACTGTGGCCAAAAATTGAAAAACTCTCGCTGTCCACAAACATGAGAGTGTTTCTTACAGGAGACAATAAAGCAAGCGATTTCGCTGACCTACTATTAAAAATTGGTGACGGTCAACTGAACGATGCAAAAGACCTAATGCACATTCCAGAAAATCTTTGCAAAAAAGTGGAAACAGTGGATGACCTCATAAACGAAATATATCCTGATGTTAATAATATAAAAGGATCACCCATAACCTGGTACTGTGAAAGAGCTCTTTTAACGCCAAAAAACGCATCTGTCGCTGGATTAAATGAAAAGTTGTTGAAATGTCTAAAAGGGTCAGAAATTATATACAAGTCGGTGGATTCAGTTCTGAACAGAGATGAGGCAGTGAACTATCCGGTTGAGTTCCTAAACTCCCTGAATCCTCCAGGAATGCCAGCACATCTCCTTGCATTGAAAGTTGGAGCGCCAGTGATGCTCCTTCGAAATATGAACCCGCCCAAGCTATGCAACGGGACAAGACTTCTAATAAAGAACTTGCAACCCAACGTTATCGAAGCTACAATTTTTACTGGCTGTGCCGTTGGTGAGACAGTGTTCATACCGAGGTTACCCCTTGCTCCTTCCGACTACCCCTTCGAGTTCAAGCGACTTCAATTTCCACTGAAGTTGTGCTTTGCCATGACGATCAATAAATCACAGGGCCAAACGTTATGTAAAGCCGGCATTGATGTCAGAGAAAATTGTTTTTCTCATGGACAGTTTTATGTTTCCTGTTCACGAGTCAGTAAGTGTTGTAATCTGGTAATACTAGCACCTACCGGCAACACTTCTAACGTAGTGTATAAAGAGGTTTTGTACAAGCAATAAAATAGTAAAGTAATTATTTGTTTGTTTCATAAATAAAAATTCACGGTTTTTTACACATATAAATTAATACATACTTTTAAAATTGTATTCGTTTATAACCTGATAATATATAACCAAATTATACGTGCTTAAATATAATTGGACAACGGGATGTTTCGTACTACAACAACTATGAAAACAAAATTTGGCATGTAGGTACATTTCAATCCAAAATTGCCCACTAAGAAAGGATTTTCAAAAATTCGAACTGTAACTGCCAAAAGTAAAAATCCTCGACATTTATCCACTGACTAATAACTAATTCTCCAACCTACCGCATTCACAGGAACCAGGAAGATGAAATTTGACGAAGTTGTTACTATAACTTACATAGTAAAAGTAAGCTATTTTTCTATTATTCGAATTTTTCCATTTTCTTCGGAAAAACCTTTATTTTACATTACTTTAGTATACTTCAGATTTTCTTAGAATTGTGAAATTTTGCATTCTGATACGTATTAGCATACCAACAAGGGAAATGTCTAAATCAAGAATTTTGTGCAATTGGAATATTTAGAAATCGGTTGAAATTTTTTTTCACGAAACGATATTTTTGGAAAATTGTGACTGTCGTAGAATCGTGAAATTTCGCATGCATGTAGGGTTTACATACCAACAAAGGAAATAATATGAAAATCTAGATTTTAGTACGTGGAATCTTTACAAATTGGCTGAGAATGTTTTTAACGGAACATTAGTTTTTAAAACTTCGAAATTCTTTAGAATCTTAAAATTTTGCGTACTGATATGGTTTACTATAAAAACAAGGGAAAAAATCTGAAAATCTAGATTTTGATAAAGGAACCTTTTAAAATCATTTTCGTTTTTTTCTTCTTATTATTCCTGCCAATTTCAATAACGAAATTACAAATTTTGACGTAGGTGTCTAATAAATTTTTTTGGAGATAGTTATTATTATCAATTACAAGAGTTGTTTATCTTTAAACTTCTGAGCTGTTACTGTAGGTAAAAATATGGATGTTAATCAACTGGAGTGCAGTATGTATATCCACAGTATTTCACAGCCAACTTCTCCATATTATCAATTTTTCAAGTTCTTGCGGGACCTTGCTAATAAAATTTCGTTACATATTGGAACTTTTAATTCTTTGGTTCCATCTGATATGGGACAAATTAAGAATATTATTTATTTAGCTAATAATTATTGTATTTGTATCTATTTTGTAACTTATTTCTTTCCCGTGCGTAGAACGGGTATTTCAGCTAGTCTTATATATTAAGCAGAAATCTCCAAAATCTGTCCGGATGTTGGTTTGTTTGTCAGTACTTTATAGGCTCCGTAAATACAAAACGCAGAGATTTGAAATTCACAGAATAATTAGTTCAAAAAATAAGAATTTTAACGCGACTATTTTCAAGTCTCTACGATGTTCCATTCGAATGTTATGACATTGTTTAGCGCACGTCATCAAAGTTTCACGAAGTGGCAACAGTAAAATCAGTTAAAATCAACGGAGAAAAGCAAAAATCTCTCTATTTTAAAAAAAAGTAAGCCCTAGGGGGAAAAAGTAAGTACTAGGGGGAATTTTCCGTTCTTTCAATGTTATTCAGATCGTATCTCAAAATGTAAAAGTCCTAAAATTACGAAATTAAGTGAATTTGTTAAGAAATGTTTGATAAATAAGAAGAATATATTTTTGTTTCAATACTGTTATTAGTTTATAAGTTATTTAATATTAAAGTCGTCGTTGATAAAATTTCGCTTACAACTAATTTTGTCCGTCGAGTTTCTGAAACACTATTAAGAGGAGAGATCCAATTTTTTTAGGGAGTGTAGAAATAGGTTTGAACTGGAAATCCAAGTAAGCATTTTTTAAAATTCTAATTAGTTTTGGATTTATAAATTTTTGAAACATTTAAACACGCTCCACTTTTTAAAATTTTTTCACCCTCATTTTTGAAACGTGATTTCTAAATTGCTATAAGTCATTTAAAATTACATATTCTCTTATTCAAAAAAATATATTAATGTTCGTTAAAACTTCTTCTTTCTGATGTTATAAAGATTATATTTCTATCTTTACAATTAAATTAGATATGGTCAATTAAGATAGGTATAAAAAATAGCGAAGAAGGATAAAAATGTCGGATATTTCGAGAAAATTTTAATTTGCGACTTTTTGTCTCATTGTTCCGCTTGCGTCTCAAAAAGTAAATGTCCTAAAATTATGAAATTATGCCAGTTTATTAAGAAATGTTTGGGTAATAAGATGAATATTTTCTTTTTTCAATACGATCAGTATATTAGACGTTATTTTATGTTAAAGTCATGATATTAGAAAATTTTGAAAACAATTCATACATTTTTGGATACTTGTCTTCCAATTTTCAACAAAAAAATAAATAAAAAATTAGAGATATAGATTAAACTATTGGCTACAAATGATCCAGAGCGTTTGTGAAATTTCGATTTAGTTTTGTAGTTATAAATTTTTAAATAATTGACGAAATGTCTGAAATAATCGTCAATTATACGGGTAAAATTTTAAGTGATAAATTAAAACTGCTCTAAATAGTTCAAAAGTATACTTTTTTCCCGTTAAAAAAATATAGTTATGTTCGTAAAATCTTTCTTTCTTGAATGGTATCAATACTGAAATTCTATCTTAAAAAATAAATTAGATGTAACTATTTATGTGAAGTACTATAAATATTATTAAAAGATACTCCGGAAGGAAATGCCAACATTGGCAAAATGCCAACGTGTATTTGGCTGCCAACAGCGAATTATTATTAGCGCCAATTCTTAATTATCTTACATTATATAAATATAAGTTGGCGATTAAGCCTATTTATTCTTGGCGCGTTTATGCTGTTTGTTTACACATGTTTCGCTTTTCAATGAGCACAATTGCGTTGAAGCAGTTCTACAGTTGAGTTTTTCCAGTTATGGGGGGGGGGATTGGGGGGAAGCGTGCCCCCCCCCCCCCCCTTTGTAAACTTGAAACCTTAAAAGTTGGGAATTTCGAGTTTTAAAAATCTCTGAGTTGGGAAAATTTATGCCTCAGGCAAATTAATATTATTAGCAAAGGAAAGCGACGGACTACTAGAAATTGCCCAACTTTTATTAAGATGAAACTTAAATTAGACCTCAAAACGGACCACTGCATTGGAACATGCGTGCGACAAATCAATACTTTCGAAAGAACTGTTTAATATTACCTATAAAAAAGCTGAAAATGTCTTATAAGTTGGAACTGGGAATTTTTTTAGCACTGTTGTGTTGTGCAATTTCGAATAGGTAGGTGTGGTCTGGTTAAATAACGTCACACTAGAGCTGCACATTGAACTACTGGCGTTGGTTCGAGCAAAGTGCCCTTGATTTGTTATTGGTACGTATTTACTTACTACATCAAGGACGCTTTGGTTCGAGGCCTTTCTCAAAGAAAAGACCTGGGAACGATACCTCATATTGTTAACAGTGGTCAGATAACCAGGATAACACTTCAGCTGGTACCCGATGTCCTTAGGTTGGGAATTTTGAATCGTTCAAGTTCGGAATTTCGGATCGTTAAGTTGGGAAATTTCTTGTCTCAACATACTAAAAATAAATTTGTGTGACGGCACTGCCAGTAATAATTTATATAACTAAAAAAAGTATTGTTGTTAGGACACATTGTCATTGCCTACAGTGTATGAAGCCGGTATTGGTTTGCGAAGCAAACTAAAGAGGATTGCGTAGCAATCCTCCGGGGGTTGGTGGAGCGTTAGCGGAGCAGGGGGCGGAGCCCCCTAGTGTAATATAAAAAATATATGAATCAATTGGAATGCCGATATTTACACGAAATACTCCATAACTACAAAGCGTAGCTTTATGAAATTTATAGAATACTTTACTTGAAAAATTAGAAATTTTTTGTGGTAATTTTTAAGTTTGTACGATGTTCCATTCGTATGATATAACTATTTTAATGGATTCCATTGACTTAACATGGATGAAAATATCGTTTGCTATTTAAAATAAAATATTTCGTTATTGACTCTATAAAAATGACGTCATGCGTTTTGTTTGATTTAATAATTATTGAAAAACGACCGCACATTGGGCATTTTGCTACAATACGGAACCATTCAAAAATTTAATCAACCAGAATTTTATATTAGGGAAATGGTTTAGAATTGTATTAAAATTTTATAATTGTTTTATCTCTATTGTTTTGTTTTTTGTATACAGGTTCATTGTAACTATATTTAATTATCTTAGATCAAACTTTTAAAACAATTAATCCAAAATGCGAGTAATTTGTGTATGAACGTCCATTTTATTTATTTGAAAAATATTTTATGCAAGTATTTTTTTTAATTGTACGAAGCTTAGTTTCACTGTGGATTTTCAACTCTATATGACTTTTTAATGTTATTAAAGAATAAAATTCCACAGATACCAAATGATAATTGAGAAAATAAATATTTTATTTAATGTGCCAAAGAATATTTCCTTTTAAAACATTAAATGGCGATCATTAAGAATTAAATGTTCTGAATTGTTGTTCTGAATGATTGAAAGTACATGGTGAGTTTATAATATACTGCACCGTTGGCTAAACTATCGCCAAATTGGCTTTAATTTCCTGTGGAAACTTACTAAATATTTATATGACGGGTATTTTTCGACGGGTATTTGCAATAACAATAGAATCACAAAATAAAAATTTTATGAAAAATGGTTTAACTAAATAAGTAAATACGAAATTTTTAATACATTCATACGGAAATAAAAAAAATATTCTTAAAATTAAAATAGGTGGTTATTTTTCTGTAATAATAGCATTCATGACAAATCTTGGGCATTTGACATAGTAAAAGAGGAGAGGGGGGAAGGGAGTTAAAAATCGGCACGTAAAAAACGTCTGACTTTCGTCTACACGATAGTATATTATTTATATCCATCGGCTGATTTCACTTGGAGATAAGGATTTTACCAATGTCGTTTTTTATTATGGGATTTCATGCAACTATGTACCGAAACTACCCATACCGAAAGGAAATTCCTATTAATTTCTAAAAGTATTTTTGTGCAGGAATGTTTAATTTTTAAAACTCCATACCTTTTGAGAGATAAACTAGAAATTATAGGATTTTTATCGGTGTATTAGCAACCAGGTAGTATACATATATTTTTACATTTTTAACTTCTAATTTATTAAAAATAAAAATATTTAAAATTATAAAAAAACAGCTTTAACTTTTTTAAGGGGGAATTCTAAAATGGTATATGCGATTATCCCAAGGAGGAGAGGAAATGTATATATTTTCAGTTATTTGTCGTTATTTTATTTACCTCCGTGCGAAGAACGGGTACTTTTGCTAGTCATTTTATAAAAGCTGAAATCTCCAAAATCTGTCCGGATGTTTGTTTGTTTGTCAGTATATTATAGGCTACGTAACTGCAAAACGCAGAGCTTTGAAATTTACAGAATAGTTAGTTCAAATAATAAGAATTTTAAAGTGACTATTTTCAAGTCTCTACGATGTTCCATTCGAACGTTATGACATTTTTTATCGTATGTCAGCAAAGTTTCACAAAGTGGCAACAGTAAAATTAGTTAAAATCAACGGAGAAAAGCGGAAAATATAATATAAAAAAATTATAAACCAATTAGAATGCCGATCTTTACACGGAATACTCCACAACTACAAAACGTAGCTTTATAAAATTTACAGAATACTTTACTTGAAAAATTAGACATTTTTTGTGATATTTTTTAAGTTTGTACGATGTTCCATTCGTATGTTATAACTATTTTAATATATTTCGTTGACTTAACATGGATAAGCATATCGTATGCAGTTTAAATTAAAATTTTTCGTTATTGAATTGACACTACAAAAATGACGTCATAGGTTTTGTTTGACTTAAAAATTATTGAAAAACGTCTGCACATTGGGCTTTTTGTTACAATACGGATTCATTCAAAAATTAAAACAACCAGAATTCTATCTTAGGGAAATGGCTTAGAATTATTTTAAAACTTTATAATTGTATTATCTCTTTTGTTTTGTTTGTATACAGGTTAGTTGTAACTATATTTAATTATCTTAGATCGAACTTTTAGAACAATTCTTTCAAAATGCGAGTAATTTGTGTATGAACGTCCATTTTATTTATTTGAAAAATATTTTATGCAAGTATTTTTTTTTTAAATTATACGCAGCTTAGTTTCATTGTGAATTTTCAACTCTTCCAGCTAGCCAGCTGGATTGATATTTTAATATGCCCAATTTTTAAGAAAGGTGATCCAATCAACCCGAGTAACTACAGACCCATATCTTTGGTTCCAGTAATAGGTAAATTATTTACATCTATTTTGAACAATAGACTGGTAAGCTGGCTTGATCAAAAAAACTTATTATTTGAAGAACAGGCTGGGTTTAGAAAGGGATATAGTTGTGTGGATCAATCGTTTATTTTAAACTCAATAGTACAAAACAAGCTACGGAAAAAACGTGGTAAACTCTATGCTGCATTTATAGATCTAAAAGGGGCATTTGACAGCGTTAATCATGATCTTCTGTGGTCAGCTTTAAACGGGATATCAGTCAGCCCAAAATGTATTTCTATTATAAAAGACATGTATAAAAAAGCTACGGCCCGAGTTAGAGTAGGTGACGGATCTACCGAATCCTTTAATATTGCTACTGGTGTTTTACAAGGCGAAATTCTAAGTCCTTTATTATTTATCCTGTTTTTGAATAATTTAATAATTTGGTTAAACGAATCATCAATCCCTGGTATATATATCAATTCCGATATTTTTATACATATTTTGCTTTATGCCGATGATGCTGTGATTCTCGCTGATTGCCCAATAAATCTCCAAAGAAAACTTAATATTCTTGAAAAATTCTGTGATAACTTCTCTTTAACTGTTAACATTAATAAAACTAAAATAGTTATATTTCGTAAGGGCGGTAAATTATCTAAGCATGACAAATTTTTCTACAACAATAACGAATTGGAAATAGTTTCTAGTTATGTTTATCTAGGTATTCCATTTTCTTCATCTGGCTGTTTTAATCTTGCCAAAAATTATTTTATTTCTAAAACAAATAGTGCAGTAAACACTTCTTGGTCCATATTGACAGGTGCAAAAATTAATTCGGTTAACGCATGGTTTAAATTATTTGATGCTTTGATTTTATCAGTTTTAACATACGGTGCTGCAGTTTGGGCGATAAATAACTACAATGATCTAGAAAAATGTTTTTGTATTTTTGTTAGAAAGCTCCTTACAGTTTCCCGTTATATACCTGGATATATTTTAAGACTCGAATTAGGTCATCCTAGGATCTCTTTAGTTTTTATTCGTTTAATTTTAAAATACAGGATACACCTTCTCAAAATGTCAGATGATAGGTTTGCTAAAATTTGCTACTTAAACATGTATAATTTATCCTTTGACTGCACAAACAATAAATTTAATTGGGCCATCTCGATAAGAAATATTTTACAAAACGCTGGTTTTTATTTTGTTTGGCTTTCGCAAGACTATAAAGTTGCTGAACATTACATTTCAACGATTGTACAAGTATACCACGACCAATACACCCAAAATGATCTTGCTTCAATGAACAATAGTATCAACCACTCACAATATAAATATATCAAAAACTCACATTTAATCGAAGACTATTTAATTTCAAATATAGATATCACTATAAAAAGAATTATTATACAAATTCGTTGCAGTCAATCGCGTATATTTTTTAAAGGAGTTGCTTTCGAAATTTTTCCTAACGAGTCCTGTAAGTTTTGTAACACAACAGAAAATGAAACCTGGTATCATGTTTTTTTAGTCTGTCCTATTTACGATGCATTCAGACAAAAATACTTATCAATTGAATCCAGTAACATTTCAACCATCCTAAAATTTTACAATAAAGAATATTTTTGTTTTTATAATTATGCAATATCTGTTTTAAAATTCCGGGAGGACTTGATCAGTGAACTTGTGCAGGAATAACAGATTTAAAACCCAATTCTAATTGTTCATGTAATTTATTTTTGTCTTTTTTTTTGTATATTTGTCTCAAATTGTGTTTTAGTTGTTTTTTTGAAAATGTATTATATTGTATTTTGTGTTATCAAACTTTGTAACCGCTTTTGTTAAAATTTGTTGCCAACCTTTGTAAATGGGCTACGGCTCACTACAATAAACATATCTATCTATCTATCTATTAAAAATAAAAATATTTAAAATTATAAAAAAACAGCTTTAACTTTTTTAAGGGGGAATTCTAAAATGGTATATGCGATTATCCCAAGGAGGAGAGGAAATGTATATATTTTCAGTTATTTGTCGTTATTTTATTTACCTCCGTGCGAAGAACGGGTACTTTTGCTAGTCATTTTATAAAAGCTGAAATCTCCAAAATCTGTCCGGATGTTTGTTTGTTTGTCAGTATATTATAGGCTACGTAACTGCAAAACGCAGAGCTTTGAAATTTACAGAATAGTTAGTTCAAATAATAAGAATTTTAAAGTGACTATTTTCAAGTCTCTACGATGTTCCATTCGAACGTTATGACATTTTTTATCGTATGTCAGCAAAGTTTCACAAAGTGGCAACAGTAAAATTAGTTAAAATCAACGGAGAAAAGCGGAAAATATAATATAAAAAAATTATAAACCAATTAGAATGCCGATCTTTACACGGAATACTCCACAACTACAAAACGTAGCTTTATAAAATTTACAGAATACTTTACTTGAAAAATTAGACATTTTTTGTGATATTTTTTAAGTTTGTACGATGTTCCATTCGTATGTTATAACTATTTTAATATATTTCGTTGACTTAATATGGATAAGCATATCGTATGCAGTTTAAATTAAAATTTTTCGTTATTGAATTGACACTACAAAAATGACGTCATAGGTTTTGTTTGACTTAAAAATTATTGAAAAACGTCTGCACATTGGGCTTTTTGTTACAATACGGATTCATTCAAAAATTAAAACAACCAGAATTCTATCTTAGGGAAATGGCTTAGAATTATTTTAAAACTTTATAATTGTATTATCTCTTTTGTTTTGTTTGTATACAGGTTAGTTGTAACTATATTTAATTATCTTAGATCGAACTTTTAGAACAATTCTTTCAAAATGCGAGTAATTTGTGTATGAACGTCCATTTTATTTATTTGAAAAATATTTTATGCAAGTATTTTTTTTTTAAATTATACGCAGCTTAGTTTCATTGTGAATTTTCAACTCTATATAACTTTTTAATATTATTAAAGAATAAAATTCCACAGATACCAAATGATAATTGAGAAAATAAATATTTTATTTAATGGGCCAATGCAAGGATAGTGGAGACTATATATAAAAGGTGTGCTCGTTCTCGCGCTTTCTGACGGAGAGCGGGGAAAGTATATTTTTGACGTCATAGTGACGCCTACTTCCGCCTTCTGTGGGCGTGTCTAATGCACTCGTTTGTACAGTCGTTTTAGGAGTCCACTTAATTTAACAAGAATTCTTGTTTTTAACTAATCATTAATTCATTTAAAAGAAAACAGTTAAAATTTGCTTCAAAAAATAATTTGAATCGATTTGCAGAGTGGTTTAGTTATTAAAATATATCGAAATCAATTTAAACCAATGATTCGTGACGTGCTGCCATCTATTCGTTTTTTTGTGAACTTTTAAAAGTGATATTCGCTAATTTTATTTAGAATTTGCTAAATTTTAAGAGTTTAAATTATATTTTAAGGATTGTATTTAGTATGTAAAAATTGCAAAAGAGTTGCTTAATAAATTAAGCGTATATGTGTGTATATATATATATATATATATATATATATATATATATATATATATATATATATATATATATAATGTACGAATGAGACCCACGCTTTCGTAGGGACCCTGCGCCCAGGTTCAAAAACAATAAAAGTATTTTATAAAAAATAAATTCCTATTTTTTAAAACTCCACTAGATTTTTATTTTATTTGTATTTACTCCTTTATCTAAGACATTCCGGTTTACTGATTACAATTGTATTGTGAAGCTTTTCCCCAAGATTCTGATTAAAAAAGGCACTCTTATTCCACTACATCACTATAAAATTAACATCAACTTGAATTTTTTTTTATATATATTGTTATAGGAGGGTACGCTTTTAAATACTGGATTTATTTTAACAGTCCAGACTAATGGGCCTTGCAGCTAAATTCTCACAGGGCCTAAGGGCGACTCTGGGCATTGCGGTAAGTGGAGTGTTGTCGCAACAATGTACAGAGCGTGTCCTCTTTATCCCTAGAGGAATCTGATTCGGCCGGCCCTCGCCACCCCTCCCTCAACCGGTCGGACTCCACCGAGTCCACGTCTTCCGAGCACGAGTTCCTCAAGCAGTACGAGATTGTCACCCACCGCATGATTCAGAGGAAGTGCAGCGTCGAGATGTACAAGCGCATCGCCAACAGGACGTTCGGTGAGTACAGCCCCCACTACAAGGAGCGGCTCCCAAGCGACACAAGCAGCCACTTGGGGCGCCGGGCTAAAAGAGGAAGCCAAATTGTATTGGAACAAAGATGAATTTTCAGTTGTAAATTCGTTGCGAACATTGAACGTTTTTGAAAGTTTATATTTTTAATTTAATTATTTATTACAATTAAATTATAATTGAAATAAATTAGAATTAAATTAAAATTAAATTGTAATTAAATTAAATTAAATTAAATTGTAATTAAATTATATTATAATAAAATTTTATATTATAATTATAAATTATAGTATTATAAAATCATATAACATTATTAAATTAAATTATAATAGAATTATATACTATAATTATAAATTATAGTATTATAAAATTATATAACATAATTAAATTATAATAGAATTATATACTATAATTATAAATTATAGTATTATAAAATTATATAACATAATTAAATTATAATAGAATTATATACTATAATTATAAATTATTGTATATTAAAATTATATATTATAATTAAATTAATTACACTGAGATTCATTTGTTACTTTATATGTGCCCTCCCTGTAATTTCAAACCCAAGTAGATCCACGTTTTTGCAAATTGTTTATATGTGTTTGCAAGTTCTCAATGCACAACATTGTCTTGTAAAGCTGTATTGACCAAAAGTGTCTGAATCCAGTTTAAAAAAGGCATTCAAAGTGATACGTTTAGAACCAAAAATACGTGACTGTCAATCGGTTTTGGCGGCTCCTGTAAAATTTATGACAATGGTTCTATTTGATTTTGAAGCTACAAGGCTCATACCTACGTGTATTACTGTTTAGAGCTTAAATAGCTTTAATTTTATATTATTATCAGAAAGCACTTTTGACACCCCCCCCCCCCCGCTTCCCCCCCCCCCCCCCCCCCCTCTTTTCCAAACCGGTAATTTCTCCTAACTTTTACGCTTTAGTGAAATCAATATCGGTTGTTTTTAATTGATGAATATATAAAATATATTTAAAAATATGACCCTAGTTTCAAAATCGCCTTAAAAATTATTTGTGCAAATTGGAACACAATTCCTATTTGCTTGTGTTACAAAGATTCCTTGAATCGTCTCTGCTCATCTATTTTAACCCCTTCTTGATCGAATAATTTTTTTTCTCGAATTTTTCGTCCCAAAAATGACATTTTTCCTTAGCTTTTGAGCAAATAATGCACCAAATAACTTGTTGGGAAATGGATCCTATGTTATCACGTTCCTTTGGAAAAATCAATTTACCGCCCCTGTCTCTTCTTAGCATTTTTAGACAACAAAATCTTAATTCTAAAGCTGGAGCTTATTTTTTTTATTTAAAAATCAACATCTTTGATAACCAAAATGACTCATTTGATTAGTAAATTGTGTTTATTAATTACGTCGCGCTATTTTTCATCCTTTTGTACACCCCTGCACCCATGGCATGCAATATCATTTTAATGCTTAACTCCCCCAGCCCCTCCCTTCCCCCCCCCCCCCTCCCCCTCCCATTAAAATTTCGTTCTGTGTATTTTACCAAACATCTCATTAGAAAGATTATGATTACTATAATAAGGGACTTATACCAAAATCCTGAAAGAAATAACACCATTTTTTTCTTCAAAGTTTTGCTACGTCCCGCAGCCACTGAAACCCCTCCACTACACCACACCACAATCCCACATAATAGACCTCCTCCCTCCCCCAAGAATGAGTGACATAATAAATGGACGGTCTCTTACTTGTCATTTCTTTCAGATATCGATAAGAGGGTGACGGTGCAGAGGAATAACGGAGAGTTCGGCTTCAGAATTCACGGCAACAGACCTGTCGTGGTATCAGCAATAGAAAAGGGTTAGCTCCTTCTTTTTTTCTCTCCAAAAGAACAGTCAAAAGGCATGTTTCCAATGTATTGCTTAACTTGCGTTTCTTTAAAATCTAACGAGATTCTTTTGTTTTTTCCCCGACAGACACGCCGGCCGAGACCTGTGGTCTGGAAGTCGGGGACATCATCATCTCCATCAATGGCCTTAACGTTCTCGATGCCCCCCACGGAGATGTGGTTCGACTCGCACACACAGGTGAGAAACGCGTCTTTCATTTTATCAATTCTCAGGATCCTTAGAAATCATCAAAAAAACTTTAATTTCACTTAACACGTTCAGTGCGGTACGGGGTGACTCCGATCGCATTTGCGGATAGTTAGTTACCTGCACGGGGTTAATTGACCCCGTGTTGCACTTGTGGGTAGTTACTACACGGTTTTTTTAACCCCGTGTCGCACTTATGGATAGTTACTACACGGGGTTAATTGACCATGTGTCGCACTTGTGGATAATTACTGCATGGGGTTAATTTTACCCCCGTGTCGTACTTGTGGATAGTTACTACACGGGTTTTTTTTAACCCCGTGTCGCACTTGTGGATAGTTACTATAAGGGGTTAATTGACCATGTGTCGCACTTGTGGATAATTACTATATGGGGTTAATTGACCATGTGTCGCACTTGTGGATAATTACTGCATGGGGTTAATTTACCCCGTGTCTTACTTGTGGATAGTTACTACACCGGGTTTTTTTAACCCCGTGTCGCACTTGTGGAAAGTTACTACACATGGTTAATTGACCATGTGTCGCACTTCTGGATAATTACTGCATGGGGTTAATTTACCCCCGTGTCATACTTGTGGATAGTTACTGTACGGGGTTATTTAACCCCCGTGTCGCACTTGTGGATAGTTACTACACATGGTTAATTGAACATGTGTCCCACTTCTGGATAATTACTGCATGGGGTTAATTTTACCCCCGTGTCGTACTTGTGGATAGTTACTACACGGGGTTTTTTTAACCCTGTGTCGCACTTGTGGGTAGTTACTACACGGGGTTAATTGACCATGTCTCGCACTTGTGGATAATTACTGCATGGGGGTAATTGACCCTGTGTCGCCCTTGTGGAAAATTACTGCATGGGGTCAATTGACCCCGTATCGCACTTGTAGATAGTTACTACATGGGGTTTTAACCCCATGTCGCACTTGTGGATAGTAACTATACAGGGTTATTTAACCCCGAGTCACACTTGTGGATAGATACTACACGGGGTTAATTGGCCATGTGTCGTACTTGTAGATAGTTACTACACGGGGTTATTTAACCCCGAGTCGCACTTGTAGATAGTTACTACACGGGGTTATATAAACCCGAGTCACACTTGTGGATAGTTACTACATGGGGTTAATTGACCATGTGTCGCACTTGTGGATAATTACTGCATGGGGTTAATTGACCCCGTGTCACACTTGTGGATAAATACGGATTTGACCGTTCGCACTGAACGTGTTAAGTAAGCCCTTACGGAAATTTTTATATCTGGCCAGATCTGAAGAGTCAGATCTGAAATTGGCCCAATTTCAGATCTGGCCATATCTTGGTTTGTCCAGAACTGGCCAGATACAAACCCAGATCTAGATCTGGGTATATCAGAAATTGGCCCGTTTTCAGATCTGGCTTTATCTGGAACCAGATCTGGTTTTATATGGATTCAGATCTGGCCATATCTGGTTTTATATGGATTCTGATCTAGCTATATTTGGAACCATATCTGGTTTTATATGGATTCTGATCTGGCCATATCTGGTTTTATATGGATTCTGATCTGGCCATATCTGGAACCAGATCTGGTTTTATATGGATTCTGATCTGGTCATATCTGGTTTATTTATATGGATTCAGATCTGGCTATATCTGCAACCAGATCTGGCAATATATGGATTCAGATCTGGTTATATATGGAACCAGCAGATCTGGTTTTATATGGATTCAGATCTGGCAATATCTGGTTTTATATGGATTCTGATCTGGCCATATCTGGTTTTATATGGATTCTGATCTGGTCATATCTGGTTTATATGGATTCAGATCTGGCTATATCTGCAACCAGATCTGGTTATATATATGGATTCTGATCTGGTCATATCTGGTTTATATGGATTCAGATCTGGTTATATATTGACAAGCAGTTATGGTTATAATATATGGATACAGATCTGGATTTGTATGGAACCACATCTAGTTATATATATTAACAACACAGATCTGGTTATACATGGATCTATACAAATTATTTTTTATTTATATTCCTAAACTGTGTATATATCAATATTCAAAGTTATATAATGATAAATTAATTCAACTTTAAATTCTTCGATATATTTGTCTGACATGCAAATGTGGTGATATACATAACACAATCGCATTGTGTTATGTACACAATATTTCAATGTTAATAGTAAAATAAATATATAACTGAACATTTAAAAAATCAATTTGTATATTAAAATAAAAAAAGTGGCTAATGATTCATCAAAATAACTTCAATACATATCAAAAGTGCGAATTCAGAAAATAGAATATTGCTAATGCCAGCTGTTAAATTACAAAGATTTTTATTTTTAAAAATATGAACAAATATAATGAGGAATTATCGAATTAGTAAATAACTAAGTCATTTATTAATACACAATATTATTTGTATAAATAGAATATAAAAGAGAGCAATTGAAAAGAAAAGGTTTATTGATTAATTAATATTGACAAAAACAAATAACATTTAATTTATCCCCCCCCCCCCCTCTTTATATCATCTAAAATATTCTATTTTGTATTATTAATCAATTCATTAGAATATTTAACAAATCATTGTTATTTTACAAGAAAATTTAAGTTTTCCAAACTTTAAACTCTTATATTTTTTTTAAAAATGCCGCAGAATAAAGAACTTTATCAAAAAGTATGAATTAAAAAATGACATGTGCAAGTGAGAGTGAAATGTAAATGGTAAAAATGAACATAGTCTTCCATATACTTTGTCATCCATGAAAAATCAATATCCACATACTCAAGAAGAAAAAGGTAAGTTCAAGAATTATTGTAAAGTTATTTTCTTGTCATAGTTATTGTACTTTCATAGGCTTTCCTATATAGCACATACTGATGTTTTATAAGCCTTTGCAATCTTCTCTGCAGGACATGGCCTTGTTGATACTGTTGCTTTAGACATGTAGCTAGGGCAGCCAACAAAATTCTAAAAAGCCACTTTATCTCTCAAGATTGCATCTTTGGGTAAAATAATGTTCACAGACCTAAACATACAAAAAATAAACGAATTTGTTTTAGTACAAAATAAATTAATATAAAAAGTTTAACTATAATAGGAGTAATAGTTTATAGTAAAAATGGAATTAAATGCTCATTTTTTTGTTTAAAATAAATATTACAATAAATGCTATTGTAATTTCTATAACCTGTTATTAGATTAATTTTTTAATTAATTCTTTACAAAAATCTAAATTAAAGAGTCAAAATCATAGCACTGATTCATATAATATGAAATAACTTAAAATATTAAACATTTAAGGATATGAAATACCTGTTATTGTTTAATTACAGTTTGTTAAGGAAATGCAAAAGGTACTTTTTTGTTTAAATAAATAATACATTGTCATTAATACATTGTGTAATTGTCAATAATACATTGTGTCATTGATAAAATTTAAATTCGCATATATAAATTACTAGCTGAAATACCAGTTCTACGCAAATGAAATAAATAAATTACAAAATAGATACAAATACAATATTTATAAGTGAAATAAATAAAATTCTTAATTTGTCACCCATCACGGGAAAACCAAATAAAGTATTAAAAGTAACAATTTGTAATGAAATTTTATTAGCAAGGTCCCGCACGAACTGGAAAGATTGATATTATAAAGAAGTTGGCTATACATATGATACTCCCGTTGATCAATGTCCATATTTTAACCATTAGTAACATCCCAGAAATTTAAAGATGACTACTATTAATAACTATTATAAAAAAGATGAAATTTTTATTTATTTGGCGACATCTCAAGTTTTCCAGCCAATCAGAATGCTCCTCATAGTTTACATAATATTAAAATTTTCCATTGTTTCTATCTTGAAAAATCTTCTCCATGTAATCGTATGGAAAGGTTTTTAAAAAATTGTTATAATGGCAGTTCGAGTTCGAATTTTAAAAAATCCTTTCTTAGTGCACCCCTACGGCCCAAGATGAATCTGTGTCTAAATTTCAGCACTCTATGTCTTTTGGATCTATAAATATCCACACTAACGTCGCTTTAACATCGAAAAAGGGGTTTTACTCCCCCTTAAATACGATCGATCGGAACAAAAATAGCTTACTTTTAATATTTAAGGTACGAGGAACAACTTTGCTAAATTTTTTCTTCATAGGTAGACGGGAAGTTGGAGAAAGTGATAAGTGAATGAATGTGGTTTTTCGCATTTATATATAGATTTATGATTCCTATATAGCACGGAATTGCATTAATTTTCCACTTAAATATTTTTAAATGTTAAGCATATAAGGATTTGAAATAGCTTTTGTGGTTTAATTACAACTTGTAAAAAAAAAAAAAAAAACATGTTACTAACCTTTCAGTTGGATGTAATTACGAAATCGTCTCATAACAGCTTTTTTGCCTAAATAAGACCTTTACAACCTTTATTCCAGCCTTTTCCTGGATAGAGCTGTTTTTACAGTCTATAAAATAGAAAAATATATAGGTAACTAAAATAATATATATATTAGAAATAAATGTAACGAGCACAATCAGAGATCCCTTCACAAATGTTTTACGCAAAAGTTAATTTAATAACAAATTATTTGGCGGTATAAGGTAATTATACAGAAATTGAAATAAAAGTTATTTGATTAATCTACTTTAAGTCTTTTTAGGTTGCTCATTAACTGCTTAAAGTAAAGTAAGGCTTGCACAAATTATATATAAAAAATTTAAATAAAAAGTTGACAAGGACATTTTTTATGAATGTTAGGATAAGTTTAATGAAGGAATTTTAACAAAAATATTTTAAACAATTAATACTATTTCAGACATTTCATTCTGCACTTACATTTCGTAAACGTACCAAACAGTAAAAATACAAACAAAACTTTATTTCTGTTATAAGTCTATTTAGGATTTATATTTGTTAACATTGATTTTTTTGGAAAATATTTGTAGATTCATGAAATGTCCAATTAATAATTTTGGAACAGATGTAGTATAGGACATTTGGCGAGGGTTTTTTTTAGCGACGAAAAATTGTCTTTAAACATAGTTCTGGGAACGCACAAAATCGATTACGCAGCACAATGACGTCATAAGGTTGCCAGATTGAAAGTCGACACAAGAATCGGAATATACCAACAATGCCAGGTGGGGTTTCCATACTATAAATTTATCGCCCATATAAAACACGCCAAAAAAAACATGCGCGCCAAATGTCCTATACTACATCTGTACCATAATTTTAGTAGACATTTTCCCAATTAATGCAAATATATTTCATATCCAAATTTAAGTATTTTGAATAAAAATGACAAGTTATAGTTTTAGGTAGAACTTTTGCAGTACTATTGACTCGACATCAGGGATTTAATAATATTATAGTGTCAAAGAAATGTACAAGAACTGGTTTGGAAATAATGAAATGCCAAAATTTGTCATTTCATTTTATAATTCATAAAGTTATGTTCAAATAAAAATTAAATGGTGTTAGCAATTTGAATAACAACCACTGCATATTTGACAGTGATACTGCTTTTAGTTATGTATTGGCATTCCATTGAGGACAACGGTAAATCAAGACATTCGAAACAAAAATATATTCTGAATTACAGTGCATCAACAAGTTTTCAGTTTAGAGGCATTGGTCAATACGAACCTGGTTACCCTTTTGGGCAACCCTGCAGGACAAAAGGGAGTTATTTGATTGTCGACTAAACCATATCATCTTGTCAATAAGAACATCTTGGCACTGTGACTATAACTTTTTCCGAAAAGTTGAACAAGGGGATCATTAATTGCATTTTAATCAAGTTTTCAATTATTTATATTTAAAACATTTTAATCTTCCTCAACAGTAAACTATAAAATATATATATAATGAAGTCTGAAATGTTAAAATCTAAAAAAAAAGCAATGACTGAAAAATAAATACATTTTTTCAGATAATACACTTGTAAGATAACGATGACATTTATTGTACATTCTACTGTTGCCCCAATATCCAAACTTCTCTACCATAACCAACACGAAGACATTTAATAAAATGTTCAAATATCGACGTGTAAATTTAAAACCATATAAAATTACAACTTTTAAGAAAACTTTTAATCTTTTTCTTACTGGAATTATTCTTTTGATTCAGTACAGTTAAACCAATGAAAATATATTTCTAAGAATCCTTTAAAACAAACTTATTTTTGCACCTTTGAGTACTTGTGACAACTGTCCCTCTACAAATGGTAAAGATACCACTGCTTTTTTGTTTAGTTTAAATACATAAAACTGAAACTTGCATATGGTATGGTAATTTGTAGTAAATTTTTCTTCCAATATTATCCCCTAGTAGGCAATGGACCTCTTATCATCCTGCATTGGACATTTCAATTTCATTCCAAGGTTTTCAAACATGGATTTTGAAAATATGTTAAGAAATTTGAATATGTATACTCTCAAAGAGAGAATGGTTAGAGGAGATATAATTCAACTGTTCAAATTTATTATGAGTTTAAATTAAACAAATCACATTTTAATCAGTTATCACACTATTTCTATAATAGGGTAATAGACAAGTGTAACAACTTGCCAGTGAATATTATTAATTATACAGGAGTAAAGGATTTTAAGAAGTTAGATATTCATTGGGGGATAACAAATATATTCAATATTTGTACTTGTATGTTTTGACGAGAAACTAAACTTTACATGGTTAAATACTACATTGACCAATTTTTAACTTTTACATAAATTATAATTTAAGAATAATAAATCTACACGTCTTTATAACAATAATTCAAAAAAGTTCAAATAGTCATTGAAAATTTTAGTAAATCATAAATAACAATCAGAAACACAAAAACTGCAGGGTAAAGACATATTATAATCTACTACATTTGAAAAAAAAAAGTTTTTATACAATTAAATTTATATATGTTTAAAATAACGATAAGAAAATCTACTTCTAAAATTAATATTTATGTTTACTTACCGTCAAATTGTAGTAAATCTGTCACCACACGATTCATGTTAAAAAACCGTAGAATCATCTGTTAATTTTCTCAAAAAAATTAAGAATATATATTTCAATTATATTTATAAAATAAACTCTGCATAACCAACACGTGCGTGGAAGATTTGAAGAAAATGTAATATAAACAAATGCTTGTGTTGCCATTGTGTTAAAAATATTTTACAAATAGTAAATCTTTTCTATTTAATAGTCTTTTCTTATACACATTCATTACACTATAAATATTCATTGAAAATATATTTTATTAAAAATATTGTATTATTTGTAGATTATATGCCTTCTGAAATGTTGATCCTGTAACTAATGGTACCCCACTCTTCAAACTTCCACATTGTGAAAAAGGCAATACATCAATGCTTCGATTCCCTATAATCACAACGTTTATATTGAACAAATGAAAACCTCCCTCGTATTATTTGAGATGGAACAGTATTAACGAAATTAAAGCACTACCTCATGCATAACGGTCATAAAAAAGAATTATCTCCAAAGGATTGTTTAACTGTAAGTTTGATTGAACCGTCTGAGTCATTCTGCATACCACGTGCCCACTTCGTACCTCGTGTGTTTTTGCAGCTGAAAATATTGTTTTCACGTGTTAAAATCAGTGGTTAAAATATTGCTTTGAAAATTAACTTTGTATTCTTTTATGATTGTTTTTTTATTTACTTATTTTTTTATAAGGAAAATTTTTGAATAACTAAATTTACACAACTTGCATTTTTTTTTTCATATGAAAAGTGCCGGGCCTGAAAATAATGCATTAAAACACTAATAAAATAACTAACTTATTCAATATTGGATGAGCGTTTTGAAACGCGTTATCAAAATTTAAAGGTTAAACAGAAAAAAAATTGAAGTTTTCAAATAATTTACAAAAAACTTTTAAAAATTGTGAAAAGTATGCAAAATAAATATTATTTTAATGGAATTTATGATAAATTCTGCCAAACACAATCCACCTTTTTAACACACAAGTTTCAAATAACACACAGTTATTTAATCAAGGTTATCAAAATACATAAATCTGCAAAACAATTAACTATTTTGGTATAAATATTAAATAATTCATTTTTTTAATTATTTATATTATAAAGGAAAAAGTTTAAAAAAATTGAAGATTTTTATTTTAAAGAAGATTATTTAAATATCATGTTTGCTTGAAATATATATCTGATTTCATTTACATCGATACCTATATAAATACAAACTTAAAAGTACTCTATAATATCTCATTCGAACTATATCTGGTACTATAAAGTTTCAGATCAAGTCAGACCAGATAACACCAGATCTGGAATTCTCCAGATCTGGTTGTAAATTCTTCAGATAAAACCAGATCTGAAAACTCCAGATCTGGAATTTTCCAGATCTGGTTGTAAATTCTTCAGATAAAACCAGATCTGAAAACACCAGATCTGGAATTTTCCAGATCTGGCCATATATAGAGTGCCAATTTCTGATATAAGCCAGATCTGGTCAGATATAGGCCCATATCTGGCCTTTCCGTAAGGGAGTTATCGGTAAATCTATTGAGTTCGCACTAAACGCGTTCATGTTTTTGAAAATATTGAAAATAATTGAAGGGTTCAGTGGAAAGCAATATAGTAGTCCACTTTTTATTGAATTTGAGATTTCAACTTATAAGTAAAGGGCAATAGTTTCGTTGCACCAAACTGTGAAACGGGAAAAACGATTATGATTATAAGACATAAAACTTTGTTTCTCATTTTCTGCGCAATCACTCTAGCATCATCATTCTTTACCTTCAGTTGAGAAATATTTGATTTTGTGCTTAGATAAATAAGGATTTTAAATAATTTAACAGCCTTTAAAATAGAACACTTTTACTTAATCAAAACATGAGCAAAACTTTGAATAACCTTTTACTAACATACTGAAGTAGTGCATATCTACCTACACATAATTCCAAATGTATCTCTAAAACATAAACAGTTTTTCATGATAAAGTATATCAATACCATTACCTTATCATATCACACCCTTATCATGCCATACCGTAATATTACCATATTACTATCCTTTATTTCATGTTATATTTTATACCACTTTATCATGTTATTTATATAGGCTGAGAAATACACACAACACTATTGAGAAATAGATACACACAATAGAGATATACACATAACTCTATAGTGGTATCCCCTCATTCCGAACGGGCAACACCCCCAAAATGAAGCACAACTCTTGGTGTATCTGCCATTCCTCTCTCTCCCAATCCAGGCACCGAGATCCTGAAGATGGAGGTGAGCCGCACGTGTCACGTCCTCGCCCCCGTGCTCAACGACCCCCCTTCGCCCCCCGTCTACTGCGGGTACCTGCAGAGGCTGAGCGCACGCAGCGTCACGGGACGACGGTGGTGCAGGAGGTGGTTCGCTGTCAAGCTGGACGGAGTACTCTACTGGTACAGGACCTCAAAGGTAATTAGCAATATGAATTATTTTACTACATAGGCTGGTTAGAATTTATTAGTAGTTGTCATTGCACATTGATGTTTAACTGCACATTATAAACCATCATATTTACCACTTTGTTTGTTGCTACTAAAGCTTAGAAACTTGTTTAACCCTTTGAGTACTGAATTATTTGAAGATTTTTATGCCCATTAGACGGATTTAATTTGGTTCAATTGATCCCATTCTTGACCGACCCTACAACAAATTGTTTGCGATCAACGTCCACTGGCGGGGGTGCCGCAAACATCGACGCCTGCTTCTTAAATTCAGATGACGAGTCAGACTCGTTCACCGTAACTTCGCCCAAGTAAGCAGATGACGAGTCTCATTCGTCAAATGTACCCAAAGGGTTAAAATATAAGCGAAGTAGTTGAGTCAAATTTATGCCAATACACTGAAGAATCAGAATGACTGGCACACCCACCTAATATCGTGTGGGTCCCTCCCTATGAGATCACCGGGAGAATTTAAAATTGGATAGTCGAAACTTTGCTTTTATATAAATTTGAATGACAGGTTAACACATAAGACATTATTCCATACTGCATTGTTATGTACCTAAACCATTGTGTGCAGGACCACGAGCCCCTGGGTGCCCTGGGGCTGCAGAACCAGAGCATCAACCGCGTCCCGGAGGCCGGTGCGCCCCATGCCTTCAAGGTGTCCAAGTTGGGGGAGAGCCCCTTCTACTTCTCCGCAGACGACGAGGACACCGCGACAAGGTACGCCCCGATTTTAAGATCGTCCTTCATTGAAGGGAATCCGGAACTACAAATTCTAAAAATATTTAATGAAAACGAATAAAACAATACAAATAAAATATTACTATAGTAACCCTTAACACTCGAATGGCTCTGCTGAGAAGGCATGTATTAATGCTAAAGAATTCGGAAATATTCGCTATGGAGACCATTTCTATTATATCATATATCTCAGATAAGTGCATCGTTTTTATAATGTAAAATTGGTTCGTACGTAAATTAACGCCCTTCCTCTGATAAATCGCCAATGATTGTCACCAAACGGCCGGCAGTGAAAAAGAATCAACTCAAAAAAAAAAATTTGGTCCCAATTGAAACAGGATAATTAGAGTTCTACTGTATTTCATATTGGATAAAAAAAAATAAGATGACAAATAAAATTCAAGCAATGAAATAAAACCAAAGACAACAAATAATAATTCATATTTGATGCAAACTTATTTTCTGATTTCAATATCAACAGCAAATTCCATTGTTTATTTATTATGTATTGAAAATATCATTACGTATTCTATACATCAAACAACATCATTGTATTTCGAAATATTTTACTTAAACATTCCAATACATATTTCTAGACGCGCATAGATATGTTCAATTTTTGATGCCTATCCGAAGAGATACTTTCCAATGTTACTCCTTCCAATGTTACTCCTTTCAATGTTATCCTCTATTGATTTGATTTTCCATTGCAGATGGATCAGTGCCTTGAATCAAGTAGCTGCAACGGCTTCACGGGTATGTTTTTTATTTCGGTATTTTTGTTTATTTTCCTCAAGTAAAGGATCAAAGTGAAGACTCGTTTCTATTTTTGATTGGTTTTGTGATTGCTTTACAAATGTGTTTCCTTTGTTGTGCGCTTCTCTGTGTGTGTTCCTGTCATAAACTATAAGAATCAAAATATGTTTTATTAAGTAATGAATGATTAATATTTGGATTATAATAAATTCATATTTTTCTGATCATTTCATTTTTACTCCAGCTAATAAAGTAAACTTTTTATACAAATATATTTATTCGTTATATAAATAGATTTGTTCAAAGGCAAAACTTAACAAATTTGCTACTTTAAAAATGGGCACGATAATCTTATAGGAAAATATAGAACAAAAAACAAAATATGGTAACGAACCATTAGGTAATTCCCATTTATGGTTGTGATAATTTAGTCACTATTTATGAATTAACCGAACTTTTTAACCTACTTGTCACGGAATCTGTCTTCCAAGACGACAGTGAACAGTGCATTACGTTACATGTATTGAAGTTGATGTCCCACACCTCTATTGGACAGCCGATTCGCCTGAGCTTAAAGTCATCAAGACCACGCACGTTATAAACGTACGTTGAATTTTGCGGAAGCATGTGTGATTAATGCATATAAACCACATAATTTGATTGCACCAATCACACAGGCTTCGGCAAAATGCAGCGTGCGTTTATCACGTCCATGTGACTAGATGACTTTAAGCTCTGGCAAATCGGCTGTCCAATAGAGATGTGGGACATCAACTTCAATACATGTAACATAATGTACTGTGCACAGTCGTTTTGGTAGACATGTAGTGCGATGCACATAACTTGCCTACGCTCGGTTTCGATCCGAGGAACCGAGGATTGCTACGCCGATACTCTGCCAGTCAGGCCAAAGTGATCACACTCGCCTAAGCAAGAGTATCGGGTAGAAACAATGAACCCCACAGACATATTCTGTGATAAGACACTCGCACGTAAAAGACGACATCATAAGTGATCATGTGGTCGTGTGGGTTGAGGATATAATTCAGTCTTCATCCCGAGTATTGACTTGCTCGAGTGTTCCAATGTCCGAAATACACCTCCAAAACATCGAGGCGGGATGTCCGGAGAGTTTATGAATCCGTCCAAAACATCCCACTCCCATTTTGTCTGGAGTGTTTAGGAATCCTGAGTTAACCTGCATGGTGGACGACCAATAAACCACCGCTACCTTATAACGGTTTGTGTAACGTGTACTTGCAGGTGGACCCCTATGTGGAGGAGAGCCTTCGCTCCGCCCAGCTGCCCCCTCTCTCCATCCCACACGTGGACTGCCAGGGCCCCCTCTCCAAGTTCAGCCGGAGGTGGAAGACGTGGAGGAGGCGGTACTTCCTGCTCAAGGACGCCGCACTCTACTTCTACGCCGACAGGAATGCCAAAGTTGCCTTAGGTACTATTATATACTCATTCTCGTTCATTACCAGTGTGATATATAAAGTATTATGGGGGAATACTACATTATAAAAGGTAGATGATATTAACAAGGTTAGTTTGATTTGGTTAAATAACCTTGCACTTGAGCTGCACAGTGGGCTGTTGGAGAAGGTTCGGGGCCTATCTCAAATGAAAGACCCAGGAATGTTGCCTCGTATTTTTTAACCATGTTCAGGTGACGAGGACAACACGTGAGCTGGCAACCGGCGTTGGATATTTTTATACACCTTCCTAGTATTTTAATAGTCCCGACGTCTATTGAAGGCGTTGGGTGCCAGTTCAGGTGTTTCCTCGTCATCTGACCATGGTTCTAAAATAACGATGTGCATGTATGAATGTGTGTGTGAATGTGTTCCCGGGTCTTTCCTTCGAGATTGACCCCGAACCGTCGCCAATAGCCCACTGTGCAGCTCTAGTGCGACGTTAATTAACAAAAACCAAAAAACCTAGTATTTTAATAGCGAAGCTGACAACCCTCCGATCGCAAAATTTGTACTTCTTTTCTCTGTCAAGTCCATCAGTCGGGCTCTAACTCGCAATCCTCTAATTACTAATTACTAGTCGAACGCCTTTATTCACTGGGAAACTGGGGGTCCTACAGATGGTTAGAGGACAATGACAATACCATCTCAATAATTGATTATATAACTGTCATTTGACCATGGTTCAAAATTACGAGGCATAGAATAGTATTCACTAGTATTTCACTAGAATAGTAATTTTCTCAGAAAAAGATGTATAAGACATTGTTTACCATTTTGATTTTGCAGGGCTGTTTCAACTGCACGGTTATAAGGTCCAAAGCAGCAGTGTTCAAGGGCAGAAGAACGCCTTTGAAGCTGTGCCGCCGGAGCCCAGACTCAAACACCTTTACTTTCTAGCGGACTCGGAGAACGAGAAAAAAAGGTTCAGATTTTTATTTTTAGTACAATTAATGTAAAATTTACACATTTTACATGTTCAGCCGCGGAAAAAAAAAAACGAACCACCGATGATTATTTCGTTAGTTTTTATAGTAGAACTAAACTTAATATACCATTTTGTAGGGAATAAAGTCTACTAGACATTGATATACAAAAAAATTGCATAGGAGACTATCTTCATATTAAAATCCGCACCAACTTTAAAATTTCCAATAGCAACACCCAATTTTGATTCAATATTTAGAATCTACGACAAAATTTATCGTTGAATATCAATTTGCAAGTTATTTGGTTAAGTAGTTTTTTAATTATGAATATCGAAAGTTTAGAACTCGTAATGTTAAATGAATTTCTTAAACTTTTAATCATATCTTTCGAAATAATACTTTTATTTAGCTGATATTTTTATCTGTGTTACTTCTAAACAACCCAAATAAAATACACTAACTTTCATTACTTATATGTATATTTTTTAATTTTATTTAAATAAGGATATTAATATTCATAAAATTTATGAATAGCAACCATGCTATATTTTGATAGTGATGGATTCAGAAAAACGTTTTATATGCATATCTAAAATTTCATGATTTTTTTCTTTGTAGTTTTTTGGCTATATCAAAATGTGTATCAAATGATCATTAAAGGGATCATACACAAATTTAAAATCTGCCGAACTTAACAGAAATCTACTAATTTTGAGAATTAAAAGCGCTGTGATCGCGTTAGCATAAAATTTTAAATTCTTATATAAAGGCGAGGGGTATACGGGAGTAGGGGAATAAATGATCAAGGGTAAAGAAGAACCACGGCTAACGCCAAAACATTTTCTACCCGCGTACTTCATTTCGAAGTTTCACTAATACATTGTCCAATGGGGAAGTAGCCCCTCAAATAAGATAGATACATATCGTCTAATATCTCTGCATATAAATGTAGGAAATTAACGAAAATTTATATTTAGATTATTTTGGGGGCGGGGAACATTTCTGCGCTATCAAAAGTAGGTGTTGCTATTGAAAATTGCGGATTGTTGGTGCGGATTCGAGTATGAAGATAGTCCCCTATGCAAATTTTTTGTATATCAATGTAGAATAGACTTTATTCCCTACAAATGGTATATTAAGTTTAGCTCTATTATAAAAACCAACGAAATAATCATCGGTGGTTCGTTTTTTTTCCGCGGCTGTACAAGCAAATACAAGGCAATGCAGTCTAATAAATATAATGTAATTAAGTCCATTAAATCTAATGCTATGTCATAATCTACGATAAGATAGAACACAACGTCATATTATGCACAAGCCCGCGTTAGACGGACCAAGTGCCCAAACCTTACAATTTTCAGATTTCCTACTTTTGAGATAATAAAGTGGAGTTTTCAAAGAAAACACATGAATATGAATTTTGCTCTATCTGATTTATTTTCTTTTTTTCAAAACTATCCGGATAGTTGAAGCATTCAGAGATAAAATAGCAATAACAGGGACTTGGTTCGCTATGGCTCTGAAAATATACACCATTACAAGTATTAATCCGCAACAAGTATTTTTTTTTATACTTTTGGACTTGATCCCTGAACGCTTCAATTGTCGATCCGCTTTGTTTGATACGGATAATTAGAGTTCGGATAATTGGAGTTCTACTGTAATACAATACAATATAATCCAATATAATATAATACAATACAATGTAATACAATATAATGTAATACAATAATAATTCGTACTGTTCTTTCTAAAAATATATATGAGAAATGCATTTGTCCTCTTTTGTAGGTGGTTATCAGCATTAGATTATTCAATTGATCGCTGGATCAAAATTGGATAACGAAGAAGAACCTAGCTTTGTAAAAAAGAATCATCTTCCCCCTTTCCACACATGAAACGCGTAATACAAACCTGTGGTCCAATCACTGCTCAGAACATGAGAATTAAAGAAGAATGCTCATTGTACATGCTGCATTGCGTGGAACAAGGACGTTTGAGTCGGAAAATTAATCAAATTGTTAAAATGTCCGCTTTTGGTCGGAATAACTAACCCGTCAGGCCGAGGTCGAGATATGATATATAGTGAAAATATTGTACAAAAGTATATATGTGTTCGTTTAAATTGGATTGTGAAAATTGTCATTTGATGTACACCGTTCAAAATATTTGTTATGTTTCTGGAAAAAACGATTAGGGTTAACTTTTTGTTGTAATCAGGATTATTTCAACGCGTTGAAGCTAGTGCAAGGCTGTACTTTTATTGTACCAAGTTGTAAAGAAGTAAGAAAGGAGATATACCGTAGAAATAGTAAAAGATCGGAATATGATGTGTGAGGTAAGAAACTTTGTGTTTTGCGTTCTCTGTAAAATTATCAAGGATTAATTTTTAACTAAGAATTTAATTTTTGATTTTATTTTTAATCAGATGCAAAGAAAAGGAAGAGTATCATAAGCGACGTAAATTCTTTTTCAAAATATATACACGATTAAATGTATTTTTTTATTAATTACTCCTCAACCCAAAACATCCTATTTATTATTAAAAATAATAGATAAAGTATCGTTTTGTTCTACGTCAGAAAAGAATACTTGCGTAGATGAAACCAACGCTTAATTTATCAACGCTGCTGGCGCTAAATGGTAACGTCAAAATGTTCGGTTACCAGTTTGCACAGCGATACAAACTCGAATCCCACCGTGTATTTTGTATTATCTTTTTAACTAACGCAAGTTGTACACATTTCAAATAGAGCTGAAGTTCGTATAAAAGAATTATCTGTCCTTTATGTTACTTGTACAATTCATTGCTTTTCAATGGGAAAGGCTTAACGGTGTTTGAGAAACTATAAATGTGTTGTACGATTGTATTTTATTTTATATTCAAAAGTACAAAGATAAAAATATACACATGAATATAAGAACTTATACGGACAGGATACTTTTGTAAGAGATAATAAAAGGTTCAAATTTGCGTTGATGAATGATGCTATATTCTAGGTTCAAAACATATTTTATGAATCTCAACTTGTTATTAATGATATTGCCATACGAAAATATTCCACCAAACTTATTTTTAAATTATTTTAACTAACATGGTTTCCCTTCTTGTAACTAAACGAATTGTAAAGTCTAAATCATAATTGAATTTTTCCAAGAAATTGAAACAATTACAAATTTCAACTTGAGATTAATGCAACTGAAAATAATCTTATATGAATTCATAATAAATCAGTTTAGTGTTCAAGAAAAAAATTTCATGGAATCAAATATAAGCAGGTTGGCTGCAAAGTATCGTAAGTTCCAAAAATAATAACAATATTGACTAACAGCATTTCCATTACTACACTATTAAAAATAGGTACTTAAAAGTTAGTAAAATATACTCATTTTTGATTATATTCGATGCTTATCATGGCTCCGAATACATAAGTTTCAATTTTGAAAGAGACATGTACTTAAATTAGTACAATGGGTAAAACAGAGCAATTGCTTGCCTACATAGGCTGCCTTCATAAATCATTTTCAATAAATATCAACAATTATATCAAAGGCTTATCGGAAATCGAACCCATATTCTCAGGCACCGCAGTCCACTGCCTTATCCATTTAGCTACCAGGGCGACGTGAATAAGTAATAAACAGAAGTAATGTTAAAAAGGTGTGCCAAAAGAATGGGATAAATGTACGTCATCGCTCATTTACGATGCAATTGTACTCAAAGAAATACGAGTAGTAAGTCCATATACTCATTTTTAAGTACATTTTTTTGCAGTGTAGGCAGCTAGATTTATAATTTTTTTTTAAAGTTCAATAGGCTGCGCAATAACGAGTTGGTGTCCATTCCACTAAACCATCTGTCGTTTCTCAACCTATAGTACCCGTTTCCTTGGGTGTACGTGGCTCTCCGGTTGGGGGTAGGTGAAAATAATACTAGTCATGACGGAAAACACCTAAAATAAAAAATTAATAAGTAAAATCTAAAATAAAAGCCTATGAATGTCATCAATTTGAATCGTCTGAATAATTTGCCAGCTAATTTAAAAACTTTTCTTCCTAACAAAACAATTTTGTTTTTCGGACAGGGAATTCTGAAAAGGCATATGAAAGAAGGGGGTACACTTAAATGAAAAGCTTTATCAAGAGGTACACGTAACAAATAAAAGCCAAATTTATAAGAATTTCTGCTTTTAAACTTATACAGCTTTGCAGCCAACTCGCCGTAATGTTACTCTCAACTATAAATTGCATTGATGTCCGCTTCGTAAATTTTTAATAAATTTGTAACCCGATCTTTTGTAATCCTTCCAAAGAATGAATTTTAGCATGAAGAAACATGTGTAAATTGACATTTTTCTCATTAAATTCTAGGTTAATATGATATTTCTTCCCATACTTTGTCTTCTCGGCTGGATGTTCTAGTCGGTTTTCTTCGTTTTATATTTATTGGAGATAAAATGGCGTTAAAATGTTAGCTGTCTTGTATGTAGTACATAATGCAAATGAGACAGTTATGTATTGATCTACGAATATTTTATTGATAGTTTAAAACAAACATTTTAACGTTTTTGAGAAAACGTCAGTGATGTGAGTACAAATACACCGTAAGTACTTAGCGAGGTTTTCATGAAATTCGGCGATTATAATAAAATTAAAATAATTTTATAAACCCTATTCCCTCTCTCCTCTGGAGGAATTTTAGTTAAAACTATTTTGTGACAATTAAACATTGCCTGATGCCAATAAAAATTTCTGACAAATCAATAAATACTTATAATACAGCTTAAAATGTTTAATATTTTGCTACCAATTATGAATAGTAAAATGTGAAATTTATCTCTTAAAAATTATTTTTATTAAAAGTAAATTATGTATTAAATTAAAATTAATTGTTTTCTTATATCATCTATGTCTTACACACAAAATATCATTGTTCATCCAAAGTGTCATTCCTATCATTGGAAAGACTGCAAAAGAATGGAATTCGAATTCACTAAAAAGTTATCCAGCGGACATCGATAAAAATGATAGCTGAAAGTAAATATAAGGTCCATTCTACACAAACGGGAAACACGCACGGGAGCTTCTCGGTGATTCGAGAATTCATACCACGTGATGCGAGTTCTCGAATCACCGAAAAGCTCCAACGCATTTTTCCCGTTCGTGTAGAATAGACCTAAGTAGAAAAGCATCTTAAAATGTCTAAACATTTACTCAATGTTATGAACGAAATTCGTTTAAAGGGTTTTTGCAATTGGCATTGTGTTTAGTTTTTTCCAACGTAAAAATATATAAAACTCTTAAAAAGTATTTTTATTGCATTCTGTATTAACATTCTGTATGTAACAATATTTCTTAAACTTTGTGACCAATAGTGAAAATGGAATTATTGTATGGGAATATGCACATTACGCAAAGGTTGAAGTCATGCGCTCCTTCGTAGAAACAAATTTTTTCTATCACTGCCTACATAGAACTGAACTGAAGAAATTATACTATTGTACATATGAATGTAATATAAGTGAAAGTGTAAAATGAAACCATGTTATTTCACAGAAAGCATTATGGTGTGAGATTGCATTGAACTTTATAAACAATGCTTATAATATATCATGTCGTTGCAAGAAGAATTATTAACCGTAAAAGACATTTAAAACAAATTTCCCATTTTAATACATGAATCCCCTTTTCGTATTTAATTTATCGACTGAGATAAATTGGAATGTATTTATCAACAGTATTACCGATTTCAGAGCTTCTGAAAATGATTTATCAAATAGTAATATTATCCAATTGAAATATAAGTCTATAGATCAGTATTATACTTGCGTCGGGATTATAGATGTAGAGTTTAAAATTCCAGATTTAAAACGATGTTCAATAGAAGAAAACTCCTGTTGATATTTTTCTCCGTTTTAAAATTTAGACTAGTATATGGGAATTAGTTTTAATCTTTGTCAGTACCCCACAGAAAATTCCTAATTTCATGCCATTATGACAGAACTGTTTTAAGAAACAAAAAAGTATTTTTGAACAATATAATACAATATACTAATAATATAATATGATTTCAAAAGTTTAAAATATATATACAATTTTAAAATTTTACTAAATTATACATATTTTTTTATTTATCCATAAAAACGTTCTTACATTATTCGAATAAGTCAATCTTTTTCATTTATATTTCGTAGCTTTTCATGTTCTAAAAATTAGTATTTTACTTTCAGATGTAAAAATAACTGGTATTAATAACACTGTTAAAAAAAACTTTAAAGTGCAATACATAAGTTTTTAAATAGCGGAATTATGTGTTGTCCAAACCAAACAAATATAACAAGTTTTTTAAAATAACATTTTTGTTCCATCATTTAAATTGTTTGACACTGTAAGAGAATTGAAATGAAGAGAATGAGAATTTTGTAAATAAGATATTTAGTTTATTTGGTTTCGATTACTGACCTATTACAGAAACTGGAACTCTTACACAGCCATTAATCCGATACCTTTAAATAGAATACCACCAATGATAACCTGTATAAGGTTTTAATGTTATGATATATTGCAATATTTTCGTTATAAATATTAAATTTCAAAAGATTTTTAAATATCTTTTTTGCTCTTCCAAGAGCTTTTGGGGTCATTAATAACGTCGTTCAAATTCAGTTACTACGAGGAAAAAAAATTAATTGAGGTCCAGTTTATTTGTTAATGATTTTTCGACATATTACAGTCAGAAATCTGTTTATCTAATAATTTCCTATTTAACAACATTTTTGGGTACAGGTGTAGTATAGGACATTTGGCGCACTAGGTTTTTTTTGGCGTGTTTTATAGGGGCGATAAATTTATAGTATGGCAACCCCATCTGACATTGTTGACTCCGTGGTATTTTCCGATTCTCGTGTTGACTTTCAATCTATCTTCCCTATGCTATGTTTAATGGCAATTTTTCGTCGCCAAAAAATAAAACGCGCCAAATGTCCTATACTACATCTGTTCCCATTTTTGTTGAATTCGGGTAGCCAGTTTTCAGTTTATTTAAATAAATTAAAGTAACTTATTAAATTACAGTTTAGTCATTAACGCGTTTCAAAGTTATATTACTTTTGGGGGGATGATATCCGTGATGTGTCTAAATGGTCTTATTTTAAATTTAGAAACTAAATAATATGATCTCTGGTTTGTTTATATTACTATTATATTCTCTTAATAAAGTACAATATTTTTTAACCCTTTGAGAATTAAAGCACCCAAAATGTCCATGTGTTTATTTCAATTGCTTTGTATAATAAGTATCAACAATTATTTTTCAGAGGATTTTTTTTTTCGTTTGACAAATAAGTGAACTCAAAACTGCATATGTGAATTATATTTATCAGAGATTTTTTAAAAACATTTATTAACTGCTTATAATGTGTGTTACCACAAAAGTACTAATTTCACTGCCATATGAAATAAATGTTTTTAAAGAATCTTTTTATCCTATGTAATATAACTATTTTTTACACATTTATACGTTGTATATGTTGAAGATTTGAATTTGTGTTATGATTTTTTTTATTGTGACTACAAAGTGTATTTATGTGTCGAATACTGTAAGTTTATTACTAGTTAAACATATTTTTATTATTGTTTTTATATACCTATATTGTTTCAATTTCATAAAAAAGTATTAAAGAATAAACAAACGTTTACTTGCTATACTGGATAAAAATATTCACAAAATCGTAAATGTTTTTTTACAAGTTTAAATTCTATACAATTAAGAATAATTGCGAGAACAAATTCAACGGAAGTCCTATCTTTTTTTAAAAAAATATATTTTATTTTTATGGTTACATTATTTTAAGTTTGTCATAACTCGAAAAAAAAATCTTATATGTGCCTATTCCTAAACCAGTATTATTTAAACTGTGCCAAAAAGCAATACAAAACTTAAAATAAACATAACCGTACAAACAACCAAGATTTAAATCTAGTCAAGATTTTAAAATATTAACCCTTTTTACTGTAAGCAAACTGTTGAAATGATGGTTATTTCGCCAGTTTTGCTCCCCAATCTTCCTACTTACTGTTGTATGAATAACCAAATAAAGTCATTTTCACAATTTTTATTAAAACTTGTGTCATTATCTTTTATAGAAATTAGAAGGTTAAACATTTATTCACGATGAAGGGTCCAGAGGGTAAAAGATGAAGGTCCACCTGTTGTTTAAATTAAGAACTCGACGCCTTATCATTGGCTTAATCCGCAAATCACGTACAACTCCAAACCACGGATTCAGCAGTTCTAGCGGAAGCTGCTTGGCGACGAACTTCAAACTTCGAAATCAGTTGACTCTTTAAACCAATCCATCGCCTACAATATAAGCCTAGGTATTCCTATTACTTCTTTTGTTTCTAAACAATTCTACGTTTAAAAGTGAATCGCTTGAATTTTTCGTCGCCAAGCAGCTTTCGTTACGGCTGCTGAATCCTGTGGTTTGGAGTTATGTGGTAAACTAAACTGTACTTTCACTGTTCCAAGTTGAGAAACGGGAAAGAACAATGATTGATTGATTGTCATAAGAAATTTTAAAATTCAGAATGTGTATGTCTGTAAGACATGAAACTTTTTCGTTTAGTACAAAAAACTTTGGATGGACCACTGGCTATTTATACATTGGTATAAAAAGATTAGTGTCTAAGATCGACGATTTTCAGGTATTCACACTAATTGCTTGGGAAAATAAAGAAAAAAAAGGCGAATGTCCTAAAATTATATTCCAAGTTAATACAATGCAAAAAGTCCAATGCGAATAGTATACTATTGTCACCTGGTGAGCCTAACTCAAAATTAATGATTTTGGACTTTTGCCATATTTTACAAAAGGTAAGGATATACAAAGACGAATCACTGACCACCAGGGTTTGAAATTAGTAGATAAAAATTAGGCGTCATTGGCATCCAGCTTTTTTCTTTTTTTTTTTTTTTTTTTGACAAATTTGATTTGAATAGACATAATTTTAAAATAATCCAAATTGTTTAACCAGAGTAATTAAAAATAAAATTGCCAAAAATGTTAATTTAAAACCGCCAAAATGAGAGAGGTTATGAATTCCATTTTTTTTTTCTTGTAACCGTTAAAGCTTTTTTTTTTTGGCATAAAATTAGAAGAATGTTTCCATTTGCAATCTAAAAATATCACAATCTTACTGACAAAATTACTGGAACTGGAATGAATATTCGATTGATATTTGGTATTCGGCCATATGCCGAATATTTGGTCAGGTCGAAAATTATAGAAACGGGGCGTAAAATAGTATTTGGAAAAACAAAATGATTTGAAAAATTGTTTGCTTGTATATAATTAGTAAAATAAATCTAAATGAATTAAAATAAGTATCTGTGAAATGTACTATTTTTTAATCAATTTCAGAAGTATGTAGTTAGATTTTTTAATCAGCGATTAAAATTAAAAATATCTTTAAAAAGTTACAATACCCATTGAACCAATAAAGAATTTTTTATTATTATTTTGATCATGACAAAACAAATTGAAAAGTATTTTTGAAAAGTATACCGGCGCCGGTTCAAAAAAAATATGGACTGCATTTCTTGACAAATGAATTTACTGAATCTCCTAAAGCGATGGATATAGCGACTGAATATCCGCCCTGTATAATAACTGGAGAGAATATTTCTATTGGGGGGGCGTGGCGAGCGGATGAATGCAACTCCGAAGCCTGTGCGGCTCGGTATATGTGGTCACACGATTATAGTCTACTCTCCAGTTTTTATTAAGCTCACTGGTGATGCCAAGCCAAGACGCTTTTCGAAAGGACCATTTTTTGCTGTATGGGCTCAAAAGGGAGTCATGCGGTCGCTCACAATTAGCTCTTGTTGTTACTTATTTAACCCAATCTAGAATATACTAGACCAGAGCCACCAAATCATTCACTCTCAGAAAGTCCATCACCGGGGCCGGATTCTTCTCAAGATCTTGAACTTGATAACCCTTCGCGCGCGTGAGGATTTAGTTTAGCCTCAGGAGGCCTACGTTTCATCTATCATGGTCCAAACATTATCTCAAGCCTGCATCATGCGCGTGGGGTACTAGCTCAGGTGTTTTGCTCATCATCTGAACATGTTTCAAAATGTCAATCGGAGGGTTGTGGTTACAAAGTTATGCATTGTGTGGCAATATTTTCAGTTCTTTACTTTGTTGTTAATCCCAAATTGTCACCAATAGCTCATCATAACGTGTTCAACCAACCAAACTTGCACCAATAGTAAAAATGCACCAACATTAATAACTGTAACCATGATCTAAATGGACATTTGTTTACATCAGCTGCCCAGTTGCCGTCAGTCTCTGAGTTTTAACGTTCTTTCGAACTTGGATTTAACGTACAAATTTAGCTTAATAAACAAATATCATATAAACATATACATTTATTTCGACTGCTAAATGTAAAACTTGATGGATTTTTTGATAATTTTCTGTACACTCTTCATTTAATAAGCGTGTCATACTTCTAGTTTTCATTTAAGAATGTCTTCCAAATAATTTATACGAAGTTCCTCTTTATTTTATAAATAAATCGCATTGGTCACTTTGTGAATTTCTTGACATTAGCTCTAGTAGGTAAGTATTTTCATTATCTTTTTAAAAATGCAATTCCACATACATATTGATATAGAGTTAACATTTACTTTTTAATGCAGGAAAATGAGTGCAGTTGAACTTTTTAATCGCGCCACCCATTGGGGCCCAATAATAGCCATGGTCATCATCAATTCCATCACATTTTCTACACTACAAGTGACTTCCATGTGGCTTCCCTTCTTCTCGTCCTGGTCTTCTATTTTAGTGCAAGGAACATTCCTGTTTTTCGTCGGCAGCACCCTGTATAATTTCTTTTGTGCCATGTTTATCGGGCCTGGGTATGTGCCTTTCGGTTGGCAACCAGTGAGTATGAAACAAACTCTATAAATTAACATTTATTTTAATTAATTAGTTACTTCTTAATATATGGCTGTACGATCGTCATATACGACATATGGTGAACGATCAAGTTTATATTTTAGCAACCCTAATTGATGGCATACCTTGCAATAAATAGCATGGTTTATGACAACCCTACATTTTATTTACATGTGGTTAAAAATCGTTCCACAATTTTATACACTATGTTTGACTATTGTAATCGTGCTGCTGAATTTGCTATGGATGTGTGTGCTGCAGATGTGTATCTGAATAGTAAATATTTTTTGGTGTTGGAAGTGAAAGGCAAATATTAATGGACAATTCCCACATTTTCTAAAAATAAGTAAAAACTACTTTTTTTAAATGAGAAAACCATGCTGATTTCAAATATCCACATGATAATCATCAAAAAAAATTACTTTGTTAAGTATAACGAAAGGAAAATCGCAAAATTTGACTCCTTCTCGAATCACTCCCTTATTGGCTGCTCCGATTATGACGTACGAATACTCTAAACACAGATCAGCGTATTGGGGGTAAAGCGTTCTTCTCGTTACTTTCCGATGACCGTTTCTTGTATTTGGAGATTGATGATGGTTGAAAAAAATGCGAATTTTGACATCATAAAGTTAAAACAATTTAACACACTAAATAATTAATATTGCATACGTTCTTTACCTTTGTAGTGAATGTCAAACATAAAAAATTTCTTGACCTGTTCGATTCCCTTGTTTCGGATATTATATGCTAAATATAAAATATAGGTCCGTTCTAAATCGGCATTTGTTGTTAATGTGAGACCTGTGTATTCACCGTTTGCATGTTTTTCTAATATAACTTTATAATTATCATTTAAATATATCATCTAACATTTCAGTTCGACGTTATTTTCAATATTACTGCATTTGATAGAGGGCATAAAGTTTAAAGTTTATTTTCTTTCCTGAAAAAAACACCACACACACATGCTTAATAGTTGACGGTAATCTTATTTCCATCAATCAAGAATCTACGAGTAAAATGTTTGTTGCATACTTCACATGAGTGTGGTTTTTCACCTCTATGCACAAAAAGGTGGCGCTTGAGATCGAATACAGAAGTAAATTGTTTGTTGCATACTTCACAAGAAATTAGCTTTTTTCCTGTATGCACAAAAAGGTGTTGCTTTGAGATGGGATTTTAGAGAGTAAATATTTTACTGCATACTTTACATTTGTGCTGCGTTTCTCAAGTATGCAAGAACAGGTGCCGCATGAGGTCAGAGCCGAGTAAATTGCTTGTTGCACACTTGACATTTATGCAGTTTTTTTCCTGCATGAATTAACAAGTGAGCTTTGAGATTCGACTTATTTTCAAATTGTTTGTTGCATACTTCGCACGAGTGTGGTTTTTTTCCTGTATGCAAGAGAAAGTTCTGCTTGAGTTAGAATCTACTAGTAAAATGTTTGTTGCATATTTCACGAGTGTGGTTTTTCACCTGTATGCACAAAAAGGTGGCGCTTGAGATAGGATCCCGAAGAATAAATTTTTTACTGCATACTTCACATTTGTGCAGCGTTTTTCCTGCATGAATTAACAAGGGAGCTTTGACTTATTTCCAAATTGTTTGCTGCATAATTTACATGTAGTTGGATTTTTTTTCCTATATTTAAGAGATAACTTTTAATACTTAACTTTTGAATGAATTGCGAATTTTGATCTTGGTTTGCAAATAGAATAGATAATCGGCTGCGTGGATGCATGACTGCTGTTCAGAATCATTCTTTAATGTAAGCATTTTCTGACGCAGTTATCCGAATACTTATATCAGTGAGTCACTGATACATTGTAGTTGTTATACTAGAGTTCATCAGGATATGAACACGTATTCTGTGCAACTGTGGGGCTTTGTTTGGAACTATTTGAGTTGGTGATGCAAAATTGAGAAGCAACCATTCAAGTTTTGTCCAAAATATCCGAAAATGAAATTATTGCACCCCCGAATTCGCCTTCAAATTTTCTACAGAACTAACCTATTTTATTCGCCTGAAACAAATTTTGTCAAAATGGAATTTTTTGTGAAGATATTCAAGAACCAATAAATGCATTTAGAAAAAGTTATCTGCGTTTCCCCACAATTCGCCTATGTAACAAAACACGTTTTGAATGTTTGGCTCCCCAATTGCAAAGATATATTGTGTACGTTATATTAAATTTATTTGTACGTAATCGCTACAACTTCTCTTTATTGAGCCAAAATCTCTACACAGTTTTTGGACTATAAGGGAAGATATGCTGCAAATGTCGCGGCGGTGTGGTTCGCTTCTTCCACCCGAGACCTAGCGAAGATCATGTGCCAGGTGTCTCGGTTTCTCCTTCGCCGCGGGTGTTTAGGATTTGGTACGTCACAGCCTCTTTGCGCGCTTCTGGTCTGATTTCGCGCCCTTTTAAAAAGACCAACTTTGAAGTCGTATAAAAAAATAAATACGAATCAGAAAGTGAAAATTTTGCGATGGATGACTCTTTTTCGGTTGTCCGAATTGAATAAAAAAAAAATTTTAAAATGTGGGAATTGTCCATTGTTTAAACGCATAATTGTTATGTTTTCATTCGTAATTTTGTCTTGCCTTAACGTGGTTATTTCACCATAACCAACTGCTCAATGAATTGCCCGTAAGCACCATATTCAACTGCTTGAAGTGAGTACCAACTTTGATCTTTAGTAGTTGAAGACCAATATTGCCCAATCCCATAAATCAATGTACGAGTTGTTGACATTAGCTCACAGAACATACATTTAAAAACGTGGTCATATTATCTGCCAGTTTGACTTGACAACAAATGGAAAAACACATAATTTTTGTCTTGCCACCAATTTTCAGAATGCTTTCAAAATCGTACCAAGTTATACTGTATGCTAGAAATTTACTAATTCGATCCACTTGTTTAGGAAGCAATCATTTATTATGTCACCTCATTTTTCATCCTTCTGTCCTTCCCCCATGTCATGTTTGTAGAATTCATGTAGCTACTTTAGTGACTAAGCTGTTCTGGAGTTTCTGATAAAATTTATGTAGCTATTCTAGTGACATCTGCAACAGATGTATTGGAATTATAAACTGCTCTGTAAATTATTGTTTAATATTCTAAGGGGAAATTATTTGTCAAATTAACATGCAAAATTAGCTATTTTTGACACTTTATATTAAAAATTTAAACTAAATTCTCATTACAAAACTGATTGCTATTCCACCTATTTTAATTAAGAACTTGTCAATTTCTTTTGCCTAGAATAATCCGGAAGATTGTCATTACCTGCAATATTGTTCACTATGCAAAGGGTACAAAGCACCACGAGCACATCATTGTCGCAAATGCAAGAGGTAATTATAAATATCCAGAATTCTATACCAATGTTATGTTTATTGCTAATGTTTTACTTTATAAAATATATCATGTATTTCAAAACCAATTTCTTACTTTCTTTCATTTCCCAAACATTCTGTTAAAATACTTATCTTACCATTTGTGAGTATGGCTTATTTACCTTTTGCACTTGAGGAACTTGTTTGGTATTTACGTTCTTTTTATAGAACAGGTACATGCCATTCCTAGTAAGTTATGACATTTTTTTTATAAAAAAATACAGGAGTTATGAAGAATTTCAGTCTGAAAAAAGTAATAAATCACCAACATACTTGGTTCTTCTTGATAACAAAAATAATCTCTATTAAATTTTGTGAGATGATAACTTTTTAAACTTACGAATATGTTGCTATCTTTTATTTTGAAGAGAAATAAAAGAACAAGTCATTACTTTTGGTGACTTAAAGACGACACTTGAGTGCAAACAGTTAATAAAATATGCTCATTTCCAAGTGATATTATACTGTTAAGATATCATACTTTAGATTTCAAGAACAAGCTAATGAAAGAAAAGCCTTTTTTATGTTCAAGAAAATTCAGTTCTCATTCAGTTTGAAGAATAAGGAACAAAACAACAGGTCGTTATTTTGGTGACTGAATCAGGCATGTAGGTGTAGATTTTTCATGGGAGGGGTTCAGTGACTGAGCAACGGACTTCTTTAGGTTACTTACTCCCCCCCACCTCCTCCCCCAAAATCAGCCCCTTTTTCTTTAAACATATTCATTCTTTTTAAGTAAACAGAAATACGTTGACAGATCAATATCGTAACAGCAACATTTATCATTTATTTTTCATGAAATCATTATATCAGTCATTAACTATTTTTAAAATGAGTAAATACCTCTCCCTAATTATGAAATAAATTTAGAGAAAAATTTGAGTTTTGAGAATCATTGTTTAGAATAATATATGATTTTGGAGCATCTTGTGTATACGGCCCCGTTGGATGATCTTTTCCCTTTGTCGCCGAAATCCAAATGCTAGAAAGTGAACCAGATGATGTCATGTGAAGCTAAGTTTGATGTATAAATTGCCACCAAACATATTTTTGAAGTTTTTTAGAAACTGTTTTCCGAGGCAGGACTCCCGGAAAATATAAACTTTACAGGAAGTATAATACAAGAAAGTAAATTTTTTCTAGTTTTTTAAAGTAATTCGATTTTTAATTTTTTTTCTGGGAGGGGTTTGAACCCCCTGCACCACCCCTTTACCTATGTGCCTTGACTGAATGCAAAGGCCTAAACAGGGGCAATAAAGGGCCAACAGTTTGTACGATAAGCTTATAAAAGTGTAGGAAATTCAAAAGATTTTGTTGTGCTCGGATGGAAGATTTTTCTGCAAATACATGAATTTAATTTTATTGAATGACTGATTTTAGTTAAGTGATGTGCTAATTGGTCAATATGAAAATATAATTTCAACTAGTAAAGAATTCCATTTTCAATTAGCACAGATTTCTGTCTGAAAGAAAGAAAAAACGCTTTTTGCTACTGAAATGAGCTATTGAGAGTGCAATTTTGAAGTAAAAAGGCTCTGTAGCACAGGCCACTCTTCAAAAAATGTTTACATTACATATAATTAAAATTGAAATTTTTTTATATCAAATAAGTTATTTTTTTATATTTGACAAGTATTAAACTACAAACTCTTCTAGAGGGTTGCCAGCTTCGCTACAAAAATACTAGAAAGTCGTCCAGAATTTCCATCAAATTATACTGGCGTGTATACGGGACTGGTGCACGATAAATCTGATCGGGGTCCAATGTCCTGACGCCTATTGAGGTTGCGTCGGGTGCCAGCTCAGGTGTTGTCCTCGTCATCTGACCATGGTTCAAAAATACGAGGCATCGTTCCCGGGTCTTTCCTTCAAGATAGGCCCGGAACTGTCGCCAATAGCCGACTGTGCAGCTCTAGTGCGACGTTATTTAAACCAACCAACCAAACAACAAACTCTTCTAATACTATACTACGCAAATTATGTTAATTTGTTGTAAAATGTTTGTTTTATTGATTTAATTTTTAGAACGTTGGATTGTTTTCAAGTGTATATTTAAATTGTATTTTAATCTTTTCTCATAGGTGTGTAATGAAAATGGACCATCATTGCCCATGGATTAACAACTGTTGTGGCCATCTCAATCACGCCAAGTTTACCTTGTTCCTCATCTCAGCTGTCCTTGGATGCATCATATCTTCAGCTCTGCTCTTCACAGGGATTTATCGGGCATTTCGAGTGGTGAGATTACTTACTCCCATTTTGATAAGTTGTGCATAATTGTATCTTTTAATATTTTCTGTTTTAACAACTTTTGTATTTTTCTTCGATAAATGACATTGTTTTTTATTTAGAACTTTAGACATGTATACACTCGAGGAGAGAAGCAGCCTTTATTCAAATTTATCAAATTATGTACTGTTGAAGGATTGGCATAAAAATATACAGCCAATGGAACTCTAGTGGTCATGGTTACCAATTTATACAAATACGTTTAATCATGAAGTTAGAAAGTATTATTTTTTGCTAGGGTAATGGACGCATTTTTTGCCTGATAATGTTGTTAACACTTTAGAAATGGGTTGTTTTAAAAGGCAATTGGATTGTATTTAAGAGATTGTTAAGATATGTTATATAGAACCCACCATGCTGGACCTATGGTTGGTTGTTAATATTTCGATTTTCAAGTCATCTGGCTAATTCAAACAGAATTCCATGTTAAAACCAAGCATCCACTTAATAACATTAGGCAAGCAAGTTTGAATAAATAGATATTTACTTTTTAAATGATTTTTTATTGAAATAAAATTATTAGCTTGCAATCGATACTTTCAATCTCTGTATCCGATCCTGCATGTTCTGATAGTATAAATTGTTGAACTAAACTAAATTGTTGAACTTTCAAATGTAGGTAGTAACCTGAACAATGTTTTCAATTTAACTAGTATAACTAATTAACAATCGCATAAATATAGAATGGAGGTTTCTGGAAGTTACATTGTTCAAAATGTATTGTTATTTGCAAAAAGCAAGTAAAAAAGTACCTCTAAATATTAAACCAATTCTTTTTTTTTATTGTATGCACCTATATAGTTGCAATTTTTTTAATAATTAATATCGGCTTAATAGAAGTTTATAATTTTTACAAAACTAATCCATTTTTTTGTAATAAATAGCAATGAGTTTTTGAGTCAATAAATGCAATTTCTCTACCTAAAAAAATTAAACTACTTGATTTCACCTGTTTCTTATTTAAGTTGTATGTTTCTGTTCAGATTCACAAATGTCAATATATACTACTGTGGATTTGTAATTATTTTTGTTACAAAACTTTAACTTTATTACTTATTACAATATTCTTTTAAGAGTTGGTATTTCCATTATGAAGATCGCCAATACATAGTATATCTGACAGTTTACCAACTTGCTTTCACTGTCTTCAGTTTTGGTTTAGCTCTTGGAGTTGTTCTTGCAGTTGGTGGATTATTTTATGTACAAGTAAGAATATATTTTTTATTCCTGGATTTTTCATAATTGAATTATATTATATGTCATAATCGTTATGTAGTTTGTTTGTTTGTTTTTACTACACAAAATGTGTTTTGCATCTCAAATTGTTTCTTAATTTATTATCTATATTTTTAAATGAACTTTTCATTTTAAATAATTATTACATATAAAATAACTATCATTACTATTCATGTTTCTTATTTATGTGTTTAAATGCATGACAAAAATATACTTTGATTTCAGGATTATTACCCCATATATTGAAATAAGTTTTGTTAATAAAATATTTTTATAGCAAAACTGACAATGCTTTAAATTCTTTTTACTACTGTTTTGTTTTTTAAACATTTATTTATAATTCAACTTCCAAAATATTGATCTTTGCTTTTCATTTTGTAGATGAAACAAATTATAAAAAATGAAACTAGTATAGAAGGCTGGATTGTAGTAAAAGTATGTTTATTACCTTCTCCCTGTTTTATTTTTAAAAAACTAGCATGTTTAATACATTTATGTATGTTATATTGTAGCTCTATAGCTTATTTACCAATATATATCACTGTTTTCTTTTTCATATGCCCATAACTGAAATGTATAAGGAAATCTACCCTTCACAAATGTTTTTTAGTTAACACAATGTTTTATTTAAACAGTTTAACATGAACTAAAAATATAAATAGTGTAATAGTAAAAAAAAGACAATTAAAAAATTTTTATTTGGACAAAACAATATGTATTCAAATGGTTTAGAATTCAATATGCTTAATTTCAAAGTCATTTTTTTTAAATCCTTTTTAGCCAGATTACTCCTAAAATACATTAACAGTTCCTTTAGTATTAATTGAAATCACATACTAACATGAATTAATATAGTTGCACTTAATGTCTAAGATCATTAAAGGAGCCCCAGTTGGTAAGGCGTTCAGCTACTAATCACAGGATTAGTGGTTCTAATCCGTGAAAAGTAGTGATCTTGCGATCGGAGGGTTGCCAGCTTCGCTACAAAAATACTAGAAAGTCGTCCAGAATATACAACAAATTATTCTGGCGTGTATACAGGATTGGTGCACGATACATCTGATCGGGGTCCAAAGTGCCGACGTCTATTGAAGGCGTTGGGTGCCAGTTTAGGTGTTTCCTCATCATCTGACCATGGTTCTAAAATAACGAGGTGCATGTATGAATTTTTGTGTGAATGTGTATGTGTTCCCGGGTCTTTCCTTTGAGATTGACCCCGAACCGTCGCCAATAGCCTACTGTGCAGCTCTAGTGCGACGTTAATTAACAAAAACCATACCAAGATCATTAAAATAGTAATAATTTCTTTCAAAATAATATTTTTGTTAAATATGTATTCTAACTTTGATGCAGTGATTAAATGAAGACCTTATTTGGAAGCATTTTGCTTAATACAGTAAACCGTCCCTACAACGGCCCCCAGATGTAGCGACCTCTTCCTTGTATTGACTGCCATTTTAAGTCCCAATAAATTTATTAGTCTCTTATTGACTAAAGTGTTTGCTCATTGCAATGAATTTCTCACTGAAACAACCACTTGTATTGATTCCTTGAGGGAGTCATTATAATTTGAATTATTATTAACCCTTTGGACTCGAGTGGTGATTCTCAGTCACCAAAATAATGGCATGTTCTTTTGTTTCCTGTTCTTCAAATCGAACCAAAACTGCATGTTATTGAACATAGAAATGCTTTTCTTTCTTTAGCTTGTTCTTTCTCTAACTCAATTTTAAAAAAAATCGCTTAAGATCGAAAACATTTTGTTAAACCTTTTGCACTTGTGTGCCACCTTCAAGTCACCAAAGGGATTACATGTTTTTCTCTCTTCAGAATTAACGGGAACAACATATTCTTAAATTTAAAAAGTTTTTCTCACTTAAACTTTAATATAAATTACTTTTGTCATCTAGAAGCACCAAGTATGTTGATGATCGAAAACTTTCTTCAAATTAAAATTCCTCACAAACCCAGTTTTTTTAAATAACATTTTTAACATTTGATGAATTTTATAAACCACAAAATATATGTTATGTATATTGAGATTAGCTACAGTCTGTTTCATGCACAACTTTTTTTTTATTTATAATTATTATGCACCATAAACATAAAAAGTTGTTAAAAAAGTACCTCTTTAAAAAAAACATGAATGTGATATAACTGTTCCATAAAAGAATTTTAAATATCTTACATGTTCCTTGACCGCAAAGGGTTCATATCTTTTGTTAAAAGATGCTTTAAAAGTATTATAAGTACAAAGTTTGCTCCCTTTTATAAACATTATTTCATTTTAAAATAATTATTATAACATGTAAGATGTTCATTGATTAAAAGTTCTGTATAAAGTTCACGAGTATAGAAAATAATTTTTGTCCTAGGCAATTTGTAGACCAAGACCCGAAAACGACGTATTTGTCTATCCATACAGTTTGGGTTGGTTGAAAAATTTCAAACAGGTATTTTGGGAACCTCAGAGTAATGGCCTAACTGATTGGCCACTAGTCAAAGGTTGTCATCCATACACTCTTACAGTAAGTAATACTGCAATGTCTTGTCTTTTTTTTTAACTTTCTGGAGTTTAATTTTTTGAGAAAAATATTCTATTAAACCTAGTTTAATTTTTTTTTTTTGATGAATCCTTAAAAGCACTAAAAGTGCTGGAAATCGTGGGTTTTACATTCCCGGACATTATTGAAAAAAATTTCATCTTTACAGGCTAAAATGTACAGTTAAGACTAATTTATTAATTATAATTAAGTTACAACAGCATATGCACAAATTCTTAATGTAGTCATTAGAAATAGCTTTTAACCCACTGACAGCATGTTTTTCTAGCAATGCATCCAATTTTTAAATTTAAAGAAATAGCTCATTTTAAAATATATATTTTTTAAATTTATTGATTAAATGTATAATTTAATATGAGTTTAACAATTTTAATTCATTAGAAAAGCATTCCTTTTCTTAACCTTCTGATAGCAACTAAAATATTCATTTGTGTTTCAGAGTGTTATATCATGTTATTTGTTTCGTGATTGTGTTCCAGATTGAGCAGTTAATACAGAAAGAAGACAAACATGCCAGAAAGAAGCAGTATACAATAGTCAAGAACTACAATGGATCGTGGTTTCCCATATCTAAGGGAATCAGGACATGCTTATCACCACCCTGCAGTGACGAACACCGCATTCCATTGTCCATTGGCAATAAGATATTTGTCACAAGATGGAGGAAGTAAGTATTTGGTATTTCCATTATTGTGTAGCTATTATGAATTTGTTACCTCATTGTTGCAAAAAAAAATTTCGAGAAGCATATGTCCCCATACATGTTTTTATAAACTCTTATGCATTGCATTACTACTGTTTCATCTTCTAGACTTTTTGTTAAAGTGTTAGTGAATGGGTAAAAACTTATAAAAAAACTTATAGCAGAGTATTCTTAACACTTATATTTTTGTTAGATTTGTACAGCATAATGGTCATTCTGTGGTTTGTGTTAAGAAAAACTTACACGAACTCTTTCTAATACTGTTGCTGTGTCTGTAATGTGCAGGCTTGTCACTTAATAAATAGAAAGGTGTTTTTCATTGAAAATTAGAACAAATAATTATGTTGATTCGATAACAAAAAAATAATACAAAATGGATAAAATGTATTCTTTATAAATTCCCATTGGGGTGCCAATTCCCATTGGGTGTTAAATATTTATTTTGTAATATAAGGTTTTTCAATGTCTATGGTATATTAAAAAGTTAAATCACCTTTTCTATTTGTAGGTATTGGCTTTATGGAGAAAAATGTGATAATTCAGGTGTACCAAGTAAGGGCTTTATTTCAATTAAAATAAGTTGTTTATTAATATTTTGTAATATTCTTTTAGTTTTCCAAGAAAGCCCATTTAGAACAAGCATTTAAATTTTTCAGAAGAAAATTTTAAAACTCATCTAGAATTTTATTTTTGAATGGGTTTACGTATAATTTTATTTGTTTAAAAATTAGTTTTATTAAAGAAGTGACAGCCTTTCCTGATAAGGAACTCCTAAGACACATATAAGGTAGTAGATTTAATATTTTCTGGGTACAATATATAATTAAGATGTTAAAAGTGTACTTTAATAATGATTCATTAAAGTTTTTATAGCTATTAAGGCACCTCAAAAAGTGAACATTAAAAAAAGTATTATTAAATTGCATAAAGCAAAAAAAGTTATGATTCAATGCACTGAAAATTTAATATGTTTTGGTTTAAGGTATATTAAATCACCTGAACATTGTTTTAAATTTAAATAAAAAGAAATCCTTTAGAAGTGCATTTTTTTAACTTTCTAAAAATGATTTCACATCTTGAACTATTATTTTATCAACTATAACTTTATTTTTATTCTTTACTGTTGCAGTTATTATATTTTTACTAAGATATATATATACAGAGTTGCAACATACCCGGGAAATCGGGGAATTATAAGGCAATTTTTAATTCTGGAAATATTAAAATTTCACAAAAAATCAGGAAAATTTTCAAATTTGGGTCATTAAAACTGCAATTATCGTCTATTCTGTGTAGTTTTATTGTGAATATTTACTTCTAGTTTTAAAAAATATTTTTTTTTTTTTAAAAAACATGTGCATGTGCATGCCCAGTTTATTGTTGATAAAAACATAAACCACTGCTGGAGGGAAAAGGAAAACAAAGGACGTCGTATTTTAGATTGTAAACAACATATTCAGGGCTAATGAATATGCAATTTATAGAAGATTGGAGTAGAAAATAGCAAACATATAAAACATTAAAATTACCTACAGAAGACATAATTTGAAAAAATGTGCTTTTTTTCAATTCTCTACTTCCAGAGAACATATTTAATTACTATTATGGCTGTGGCAATTGTGTAATTTTATATTGTATACATAAATTATTATGCAACTGAATATATTAGTATTGCTAATAATTTTTAATTTAAAATGCAATATATTTATTGTATTATTGTAGCTTAGATACTTTGTCTCTATACTAAGCATGAATTGCAACATTTTTTAATGTAATTGTAAAATCATAGAAATTTTTGTGACAGCATCATGAAAATCGGGAAACTTTATTTCCAGGATTTTGTTGCTACCCTTTTTTTATCAAAATAAGTGCATTTGTAAAAATACTAATTTTTGTTTATTATCGGCATTTATTTGTATGTACCAAATTTTTAAGCAATTTTTGTATGATAGTTGCAGCTGGAAATGAATCAAAGGGATGGTTTCCTCGCAGTTGCGCCGTTGAATTTACAAGTACAGAAGAAGAGGTGACAAAGCTAGCAAAGAAGTTTTCTTGAATTTTATATTGCATAGGCAACGTGATATCCATACCTATGCTCAAATGCGCAACAAATGATGTTGCATTTGTGATACATTACACTGTTTATTACATTTTGCACCTTTGGGGAATTCGAAGTAGAAATTGAGATTTTGAAACTATTACACATTTGAGATAGCTTTCATACATACCATTGAAAGTACATTGGTTGCTTTCATCTGGGCTTTCAAACACGGGTTAAAGAGTATTTTCTAAATTTATTTATTAATAAAAAAATTAAGAGCGTTTGCTAATAGTTCAGATGTATGGTTGTAAGATATATGAATTAAAAATATCTATGTTTTTTATAATGAAAATTTGTGTTTTAAAACTTTTCTAGTTCAACAGTGAACCAGAACTTTAACACATATTGAAAAACTGTATAATGAATTATATGGGATTATTTAAGATACAAATGTATTTATATATTAGTTCAATATATATATTTAAATAGTAGATACATATGTACTTACATAATGCAAATATTGTTTTAGATATCCATAATTCCTCTAAGAAGCATTTGCTATAATTTTAAGTAAAAGTAAAACATTTATAACATCTGGTACTTAACAAACAGTTTAAATGGTTGCACTAAAATTCTGATTAGTTGATAAGGTATTCAAGGTTCTATTGTACCTAAAATCATTTGTATACATTTAACTTATTCATAACTGACATTGTATACTGTTTTGTTTTAAGTCATGAAAAAATAATATAAAATTATATTTGTTTTTAACCGAATGAAAAGCGCGCCAACTAAATTAAAATAAAACTGCCAAAAACTTTAAAAGTACGCCAAAAGGAGAGAAGTTATAAATTAAACTGTTATGTATTTTTTATATATATGTCGGTGCAAGATTTCTGTTTTATTTCAGATATTTAGACAATTTATATTTTTGTTTGATAGGGAATGTTTCACTTCAGCACCTTTTGTAAAAAATATCCGGTGTTATCCGGCATTTAACTATCCGGAATTCACAATTATCCGTTTGAAAAAATATTTTGTCCTATTTCAAAAATTCCTGTTTTGTTGGATATAGCAAAATTAACTGGCAAAAACTGCAAAAAATGATTGTTTATCCGAGACGCAGAAAAATGTTAGAAACAACTTGAATTTTGGTGAATAATAGCAGGGGGTGAAGCCCCCTGCTAAATAAATAACTGAAAAGGAAAAAATTAAATAATATTTTTAAATAAAAAGAAAACAGTTTTAGAAAATGTGCTAATAAAGTAAAAAATAATTTTTAATTTTATGAACAAGTTGAAAAAATTTAATTATTTAATATCAATGTTGTATTTATTACAACTTTTTAAAGTTGGTGCCAATTTTCAAAAATCATACATAAATTTTGGCGCCGATATAAATATAAAATTTATATTAAATAATTGAATATTTTCCATTTGTTCGTAAAACTTTAAATTATTTTTTACTTTTTAGCGAATTTTCTAAAAAATTTCTTTTCTTTTTAAAAAAAAAAGATTATATTATGTATTCATTATTAATTTACCATTTATAAAATTTCCTTCACAATATATTTTGAATCTTGTCTTAAAAATTTGTGTGTATTTGCCAAGTTTTATTTTACAAAGTTTGCATGTATAATAGAACTCTCAATATGTACCTTTAAAAATAAAGCATGGATTTAATTATTAATAAAAATGTAATCAAATAGTTAAATACAATCTCATAGATGTTTTCTTCATTGTCAGTGGTTAACAAAACTTTATATTAAAAGTAAAAGATTTATCTAATGTATATGTCAAATATATACGATAAATAAGTGCATTGTTTTATTCTTCATAACAGCTGTTAGTATTCAATTTTGTTTATACTATATTTGTATTCAGAAAATCATTAATATTTTTTAATGTGTTATGTTTTAATATCTTACCGGTATCCTACTTTTCATTTTCTCCGCTATGTAATAATTATTTATTCCTGAAAATGCCAAATTTTACTAAGTTTTCATATGCACATTCCAAAATGGTTAAAATTTATATTTGAAAAGCATCTCTAAACACTAACTTTTGGAAAGTAAAATACTACCAATAATTAAACTTTTAATATATTTTGGAGTATAGTTTATAATATATATAACCTTTAAAAAATGTGAATTTCCAAAAAAAGAAAAAATTATATGTGCCTCTAAACTAAGGAACATTCAGCCATTTATTTTAACTTTATGTAAAATTTAATTTAAATACAAACAAATATCTATAATTAAAGCTGTGCATTATGTATACCATTGTTGTGGAAAACTTTCATAAGATATCAGGGTTTTTTTTTTATGGGAATCAGATTATATTTTTAAATTGTGTTCCTTTAATCGAGAGTCAACTGAGAAATATACTCCATCATTCCTTAAGTCTTAACAATTTTTTATAAACTATTTGCCTTAAAATAGTCTAAAAGTCTTTTTTTTAACTTTGTGTCTTTAATTTTTGTATTGTAAAAAAAAATTAGGTTGTACAATTGTGTTTTTATCAACAACAGCCAAAAAATCAAGGTCTTGCAGATATAAAACCTTACAATTTAAAGTTACTATGCAATTGAAAAAAATATAACAGTTCTTATCTTGGCAAGGAATGTAATAAATGGAAATGATTGATAGTAAAATTGAGTAATTTCAAGTATAGATGAGTCCTTTCAACTATAAATGAAGTCATTTCAAAATTCTAATGCATTTTATTGTTCTTAGAATGTTATGTCTTAAATTGTACAGTGCTAAAAATCATATAATTTCCAATACTTTGTATCATGTTTAAACTTACAAAGCTATTGTCTTCATTTCACAAAACTGTACAACTATAGAAACTCTATATACTATAGAAGAATTCAAATTAGTAACAAAAAAACAAAGCTTTATAAAAATGTTGATTAATTTAAATTATTGCCATTTATTAACTGAACATTTGCCAGTCTCATGTTTTGTTATAAAATAATTGATTAATTACCCTTTAACAGGTCTCTTTTCAAATTATTATAATTTTTGACAAAAGTTTCCAATAAAACACAAAAAAAAAATTTAGTAGAAGCATAATGAAATTCTTTCTTAAAATTTATAACAATATTACTAAGATATTTGTATAACTTCTTAACATCATATATGTTTAACATTGATTTTGTCACATTTATTTGTAATCGAAATAATATTTCTTATCACTTTGAAATGCTATTTAAAAGTTTTTAAAATTGTAATTTTTCATTATACTTTATCACTTTAGGAGCTATAAAAACAAATACTTAAATGAATGTTTTTTTTATACAGGACAACTTACAAATGTATTTGTAATAGTAATAGGTTTTTTTATATATATTTCTATGTGTATTAGTAAAAATAAACAACAACAAAAATTGTAGACTTTTTGTTTTTCTTTTAACCTTCTACCATCTGGTATAACATATATGTAATGCTCGACACTGACTCAGTAAATATATATTCATTGTTTATTGCACATAACTTCTGTTCTGACGTAGATTGTGCACATTTATTGAGGTCAGTCATAATCTGACCCATTATCTATGATGGATCTGAATAGATGATAGATATGACCCATTATCCATCATCTATGCCCATTCTCATAAAAATTGCAAATAAAATCAAGTTGCTAATAACGGACTTGTAAACTTATAAATAACTGAACAAAACAAAATTCAAAACATTTTATTTTATTTGAATTTATAATTTGGTTAGGGGTTTAAATAAAATATATGTAAATATTCCAGTGTTTACTTTGTAGAATTGGAAATAAAAATTATTTTCTACGTTATTTTAAATATATTTATCGCCATTGTAATTTATGACACAACCCCCCCCCCCCCCCCCCCAATAATCTGGAAACCCTAAAAGTTGTGAATTTCAAGTTTTAAAAATATCCGAGTTGGAAAAAATTTATGCTTGAAGAAAATTAATATTATTAACAAATGAAAGCTTGTGAGAGAACTGTTCAATATGATCTAATATATAAAAAAAAAAAAAACGAAGAAAAATGCCGATAAGTTGGAACTGGGAATTTTCAGCACTGTTGAGTTGGGAATTTCGAATTGTTAAGTTGGAAAATTCAAATCGTTAAGTTGGGAATTTTCTTTTTTCAACCACCCCCAATTTTTTTTTGTGTGTGAATGCACTGGTGGATCAACAATATCTAGTTGCGTCTCTTCCCCCTTCTCACTATAAATTTCAGAGCAAATTCTATAAATGTTTTTTACCCAATTGAATAAGTGATGTATGGTACATGTTAATAATTAGTAGAAATTATGAAAAGTTTTTGGTAAAATAATGTTTACTTTTGAGCAATATCGTTTTCAATGGATATATATGTAAGAACCGAAAGCCTTTCCTAACACGTATAATCGAAGTTATTTAAATTTAATGAAACTTTTATTCACAGTGGCATGTATAGTCAGTGGCGGCGATTCGGGGGGGCAAGGGGGGGCGGTTGCCCCCGCACTTTTTTTGGATGTTGCCCCCGCACTTTTTTAATACTGCACTTTTTAAAACTAAGTTACAAGTAAATTGTTTTACTGCATTGTCGATAAGTTAATGCAGAGGAAACATAAACATTAATAAGTTATTGCAAAGGAAATATTTTGAACCCCAACTTCCTCCCACTACCACAGGCACGTAAGTAAGAGAGGCGGTGGGGTTAAACCCCTCCCATTATAAGTCAATTAAAAGTTGTGAGCATGGGGTATTGGGACAGAAACCCGATGACGTCATGTTAGGTATAATTTGAAATACAAATAAAGATAACAAAGGGAAAAGATCGTCAAACGGGGTCGTATAAACAAGATGCTCCAAAACATGCTATGGAAACCATATTGTGGTATGGCTGTTTGAGCTAAGACCACATAATTTCGTTAACCTTAAAATACTTCATTATAAGTTGCCAGTTTATTCTAAAGCAAAACCATCTCCCATGTTTTCTATAATAGTTTTAAATTTATTGGCACGCGAAAACACCCAGCACCTGCTCTTTGATTATTATCTAACTTAGTAATTTTTTTTTTACTTTTTGTAATTTCCTCTTTGACTTAAATCCAGGACCATAGAATCAACCCAGACCAGTCGGCTAATATCGCCTTTTTTTATTTAGTTCTAAATATAGTTCAAGATCAGACACCCTTTTTTTTTTATCAAGCGACTGTATGAAACTTCTTACATTAATGTAGTATTGCGCAATCTATAGGCGCCGAACGTCTGAGCATTTGACGTTATAAAGATAATAATTCTTCTTTTATTGTTTGTGAATGTGATTTGCGGTTTTGTATCCCCCCCCCCCCCCCCCCCCCCCTCCCAACTAATCTGGAATCCTTAAAAGTTATCATCCGTCATTTAAAAATCCCTGATTAATGAAAATGTAAGCCCAAAAAATAGCAAAAGAAAGCGAGGGAAGGTTAGATCACCCAACTTGCCTTAAACTTAAAATAGATCTCTGAACGGACCTTTCATTGGACGTCGCCGCAGTACAGCATATTTGACTATTGGCGACGGTTCGAGGCCCATCTTGAAGGAAAGACCCGCGAACAATGTCTCATATATTTGAACCATGGTCAGATAACGAGGACAACACCTGGCGCCGTTAAGTTGGTAAATTTCTTCTTTCTTTTAGATCTTTGAATTAAAATTACCTTTATAATTTAAATTTAATTAATGGAAGTTATTATTTATTGGTAATAAGTAAATAATTTCTTTTGAATTAAATTATGTATATTTAACGTTTAATTTAAAATCAGCAGTGTCGATCGTGTTGCACAATACCATGTAAGTCAAGTCTTTTGACTCCTACAGTTCTTTAGCTCATGTAGCCTTTATATTATTCTTTTCATTTTTGGTCAACTAAAACGCTTATTAGATCTTTAAATTACAATAACTATAATTTATCGTTCCCACACATATATTATAAGGATTCTCAAACTTTAAATTTGTTCACTAAATTTATTTCAGAATTAGGGGTGATTTACTAATTTTAAGATATTGACAACTATTAAAAGTAGTTAATGACAGTGACAACTGTTGCTTCCTCGATATTCAAATGCCAACGTATTTCTTTTTACTAATGAAAATTAACAATTTTTTTGAGAAAAAAATGTGTTATAGATTTGGTGGCGGGTTGAGTGAGGATTTTGTGGGGTTAAGGATTACACCGAACCCCTATAAAATCTATACCTACGTGCCTGCACTATTTTACAGTTTGAAACTGTAATTTTTTTTCTCAGGGTTCCAAAAGTCGCACCATAAATGCAGAATTGCAAATACTGCAGGAAATTTTCTGGGAATTGGAAGGGTGAGAAGATAAAATTTTCCTCATTTCTTTTTCAACATTGACACAAATGGAAAGGATACCTATCCCTACCGCGGGGGGTGGGGGGGGGAGGGGAGGGGGAATACTCGTAAAAGGGTTAGTTAATAATTGATCTGGGCGTCTCATACCTATTTTAAGATAGTATATCCTTTCTTTAAATAATTCAAAACAAAGAGTAAATATAAATATGCAATATTCGTTGTTTTGGTGGTCAATATTTTTATTACCCCCCCCCCCCCCGCCGCGCTCCACACACTTGTTTCATCTTGATCTTGCCCCCCCACTTTTAGGACCCAATCGCCGCCACTGTGTATAGTAATCTTTAAGTGCTGCCGTACACTTCATATACATTCAAATACACACTTAGACTCATTGAACTGCTACCTGAACTGGTGGATGGGTAAGAACCGCAGACGACATTGGTGTTAAAAAACTTAAATAATCCTTTTACCCAAGCAGTTTACTATTGATGGTTAATAAAATAAAATCACCAACTGTAAGTACAAATAGCTATATATTTTCACCGTGTACTATATGATTTTGGCGCTCCCAAAATTTTGAGCACAGGTGCTGTCGCAACTACCCTGTGGCCACCGCTGATGACGATGAACAGCATAAGCAGCTATTTTCAATCATTAACACGTATCGCTGCCGGTATATCTACCCTAGCCATGTATCTACACAGCAGCGTGAGACGTTCTTAAAAATAACACGTAAAAGGTAATATATAGCCAACTTGCATAGTTTTAAAACACCGCGGCAGCAAACATGTTAAATTATGAAAAATAATTATCAGGGCCAGTGGTAAGCGCTGTCGGCTTTTATTCGGTGAATTTGCAGATTCGAACATTGTCTTGGTCAGTGTAGGGAACCTTTTTGTCCCCGTCCGCAAAAAAAATTCATATATAGATATAAGCGGTTAATTGCACAAAATCTACGCAGTTCCAACTTCCTCACACGATTACTCAAGTATTTTGGGTGTCAGCTTAGGTGTTGTCCTCGTCATCAGAGAATGATTTAAAATAAATGTTCTGACGCCTATTGAGATTGCGTATATCTATCAGCTCTGGGAGTTATCTTCGCCAAAATGACCAATCGTTCAAAAATACGTGGTGGTATTCCCGGGTCTTTCCTTATATATAGACATCGAGCCGTCGCCAATAACTTATTGTGCATCTGTAGTAAGAAGTTAATTCAACCAATCAAATTAATGTCACGTATTCTGGTTAAGTGGGATAGCAACTTAGGTGTTGTCTTTGTCATTTGGCCATAATTTCAAATTGAAAGGTCATCCCAATCTTTTCTTATAAATAGATCTCGATTGCCATTAATATATTATTGTACATCTCTTGAACGAACTTAATTCAACTAACCAACTGTTTTGAAAGAAAACGTCACACAATTTAGGGTTATTATTTTATTTCCCAACAAATATAAATAGTCCGCTATGCAGCTCTAGTGCCACGTTTTTAACCAAAACCAAACCAAACCCAACAAATATTAACTGTGTTCGAAGTAACTGTTAACTGTACACAAATCGTTACACTCGCGCTCTTATTTTGAACGGTTGAAAATTTACCTTACTGAACTTTTTTTACCAGTAGTGTTAAATATTAGATGAAATAAAACATCGTTGCATTCCTTTTTTGAATTTATTTACAAAGGTAAAGTTTTCCTTTAGATTTTTCAAGGTTTTTTGTTTCTCAGGAACAAAATTTGTTCCAACGGTATTATACAAAGTTTTGCTTTTATTGTTGTTTGGTGTATTTTATAAACAAATAGTATTTACTTTTAGTTATTTGTTTAGTAACCATATTCTACTTTATTAAAAAAAAAAAAAACATTTGTAAATACATCATGTTTTTTTCTGTAAATTTTTTTATAAAAAAAGTACTAAAACGATATTTAAAGATTATTTAATCCTCGATTTTGAATATCTGGTAGATTTTTATTTTAGTATGATTTTTAAAATAATAATGTTCAATGTTGGTAAATGTATATATTTTATGAGCGAATTTATTTAGAAACTATTATAGATGAAGATTTTTTTTAACCATCATATTTCAGATTTTGTCATGGAGAATTATATGAAAGTGGAAAAAATCGGAGAAGGTGAGTTCATTTTAATTCTAATTTTCTTGATTATTTTATTCAAATTACCTATGAATTGGAAAAATAATTTTTTTAAGCTTGAGTGGGTATTATCACTCAATCAAAGCATGCAAAATATTGTGGGCAAAAGAAATTTTTATTCTGTTTTGGGTTAATTTCGGAACAGATGTAGTATAGGACATTTGGCGCAATATTTTTTTTTGCGACGAAAAATTGCCGTTAAACAGCGCTATGACGTCATAGGGTTGCCAGATTGAAAGCTACAAGAATCGGAATATACCAAAAATGTCAGGTGGGATTGCCATACTATAAATTTATCGCCCCAATAAAACACGCCAAAAAAACCTTGTGCGCCAAATGTCCTATACTACATCTGTACCTTAATTTCTAGTGTACGGTGCCCCTGCCAAATGTGATTTGGCGACAATTGGTGGGCGATAAATTTTATATTTTGACAACCCTATTTCATGAAGTTCCTTGCAATGTCATGATCTACGTCAACACTACTTGTTTTTTTTCTTGCATTGTTTCACGTTGTTTGCCAAGCCATTGGCACCAATTATCAGAATCACGCCAAGGAAGCACCGTACACCCTGTTTTGTAATCTTGTGTTATAGAGTGTATTAGATATGTGTAATTTCGTATATTTGTAAAGTTTTTTTTTTTCAAAAGCATTTAATTGTTATATTTTAGTCACATTATATAATAATTCTTGTTAAATACAGTAACAATTTAAAATGACATCTTATAGTACTTACAGCATTAATAGATGACCTTCAGGCTTAAACTTGTATTGGGAAAATCACCCCTGTGAATATATAAATAATAAGTGTTGAAAAATGTCAACAATGAAGAGAAAATTTCCTCCGGGTCCTTTGTGTGAAATGTTTATTATTAATAAAAAAAAACATTAGCTGATATTTTGTTTATGTCAAGGTCACAGTTTGTTTATCATTTATCTGATTATAACAAGTTTCATTAATGCCCTTCCTCTTTAATCAGGCACATATGGTGTTGTGTACAAAGGAAAACACAAGAAGACGGGTAAAATTGTGGCCCTGAAGAAGATCAGGATAGAAAATGAAGACGAGGGTGTGCCATCTACTGCTCTTCGAGAGATTTCATCATTGAAAGAGTTACAACACCCAAACATAGTCGGGTATGTCGAGATTACTTTTTATAGCTGTTAAAATACATATGTTAGCAAAAATACCCATTCTTTGCACAGTTTTAGAAATTTCAAATGGACTGTGACAATGGATCAGTCCTTGTGGTAGGAAATTTTATGGTATGTGTGATTTACCTACGCATGGTGGCAAAATAACCTGGTAAACAGGGAATTATCATGGAAATTTTTAATTCTGGAAATATCAGGGAAATTTTCAAAATTTCACAAAAAATCAGGGATTTTTTTTAATTTGAATCATTAAAACGTCAATTATCGTCAGTTATGCTCTCCATTCTGTGTAATTTAGTTGTAAATATTTCCTTTTAGTTCTGAAAAATAATTAAAAAAGCACAGTTATGCACATTTTCATATTTTCAGTTTTATTTTTGTAAAAACGTGAACCACTGCTGTAGAGAGAAAGAAAAGAGAGTACAAAAGAAATCAATTGAAAAAACTTGCTTTTTTTTTGCATTATCTGCTTCCAGAGAACATGTTTAATTACTATTATGCCTGTCACAATTGCATAATTTGTGTTGTATCCATAAATTATTATTTTAACTGTCAATAAGTATTGCATACAATTTTTCATTTATAATGCAATATATTTATAGTATTGTAGTGTGGATACTTTGTTTTTATACAAAACATGTATTGCAACACTTCTTAATTGTAAAATCAGGGACATTTTTGTGACACCATTAGGAAATCAGGGGGAAAAAAAATCCAGAATGTTGTTGCCACCCTCCTAAATATTTAGTTAGTGGCTTAAAAAGTAGTCTGAATAATGGTTTATATTTGTAACGGGTAATTTTTTTTACGCTTGGGTCGTAATGCTTGGGGAATGCAGTCGTCAATGACCCATGACAAATTCTTCTTCATCCTTTTTTCCTTGCTCTTTTAATGCATGGTTAGAAGAGCACCTAGCTAGAGCAATTTTTTTTTATATATGCCTATGCAAAAAAAGGTTCATTAAAATGGTACACCATAAAAATAAATCAAATAGTTTTTTTTTCTTCTAAGTTTAACATTACATTTATGTACACTTAGTGCAAGTACTTCACATTTATGAAATGTTAAACTCACTATTGAGAGAATGTTCTATTATAAAGTTTTAGCATTTTTGTGATAATATTTATGCAAATACAACATGATCACCCACTAAGATCCCATTTACAGAAAATATGCGACACTTGCCGTCTGTTGCAGATTTACAAGTTGGGTAAAAATTACACAATTTTGGTAATTGAATAATTAGTGAAAAAAAATTATGTTAGTGTTAAAAATTATTATTTAGTTATTTAAAGCAACAAGCCCATGGGACGGATTTAATTTGTCGCTAACAGGTCGTTCAACGCCTGCTTCTTAAATTCAGATGACGAGTCAGGCTCGTCCACCGTAACTTCGCCCAAGTACGCAGATGACGAGTCTCACTCGTCAAATGTACCCAAAGGGTTAATGCAATTTTGTTATAAAAAAATTACATGATACAGATTAGACAAACTACCAATAATGTTATAAATTAAACTAAAACGCAGGGAAAGGTGTGAAAATAACGTGGAAAATAATAAATAATGGTAGAAATAAAATTATAAATAATTGCCAGTGGTTCCATTGTTTTCATTTGTAGTTTAAAAGAAATTAAATTGAATGATTTTATATATATTTACATGGCGAAAAAATGTATTGATGCCAAGATGAATTATAATTTAATTTTACAGTTTCAACGTTTAAAGTTTTTGGTAATGTAATTAAAAAAAGTATTGTTACTAGGACACATTGTCATTGTGTCCTACCTTTTAGCGAGCGAAGCGAGAAGTGGTTTGCGGAGCAAACCTATGAGGATTGCGTAGCAATCCTCCGGGGGTTGGCGGAGCAGGGGGCGGAGCCTCCTAGTAACTATGAAATAGTTCCCCAGTGTTGCCTTCCTCGTGATAGATCCCGAACTATCTCTAATAAATAACCACTTGTGTAACATTTAACCAATCATTTCATGGTTCATTAAGTTTTTATAGATTACCTTAATTAGTGTTTATTTTTGTTTTTTTATTTTATATCCGACAACAAATTATTTATAAAAACATTGACATGAAATATTTTTTCAGGCTTGTAGATGTCCTCATGCAAGAAAGCAGGCTGTATCTTGTTTTCGAATTTTTATCGATGGATTTAAAAAAATATCTTGACAGTATACCCAATGGACAGTACATGGATAAAGCCCTTGTGAAGGTAAACTTTTTGATGTATTCTCCTTGAAATTAGTGTTAAATTACGAGAAGGATTCAAATAATATTTACATTATATGACAATTTACAGCACATCAGTAGTTTGTTAGTAATTATATAATTTAATGAATATTGTTAAGATTTCATGATTGAAAAATACCACTAGATGGCACCACCAGTATTGTATTATTGTAAAACGTAAGAATATGTAAACGAAACAGATTCAATAAATATGAGAAGAAGCGGAAGTTTTTGTGTTGTGGTTCGTATTCTAAATGGAATATAATTGGACAAGCATTACCAATTGATTCATCGAGGAATCCTTGTGTAGATTCAAAACATGGTCCGTCGAGGAGCCTGAGCTACTTACCTTTGGATTTTTTAAAAGAGAAAATGTAAGTACTTTTGGTTTCAAAAAAGTGAATGTTCAGAATTCGTGAGATAATACTGATTTTTGGGATAATTTCATCGCTGCATTATGTTTAAAGGAGCCCTGAAATCAGATTTATTGTTAATTGCCGAAGAATTAGGTGAAAAAACTTCGGAAAAATTGACAATTTTTGAGTTAAGTGAGTTGATCAAGAACAATGCATTTTATTTGAGTAACCAGAATGCAGTTCAAGAAATTGCTAATACGATTATTGAAGATCGGAAAAATGAAAAACTGCAGAACATTGAGCTTGAAAAACTAAAATTGCAACGTGTTTCTGCCGAGTTAGAATTGCAGAAACTGAAAAATGATTCATCGCAAAACGGAAACGAAACTAACCACCATGTGGAAGCGGCGTGCGTCTCCATTGATTCGCTACTAAAGAGTGTTCAAGTACTCACGTGTAAAGTTCCAGACAAGCCAGAAAATTGGGGTTTCTTTTTTAATTCGCTAGAGAGAGCATTTGTTTCAAAATCAGTGCCAGATGCTTTTAAAGCAGAAATATTGTTGAATTTACTTGGGGAAAAGGCTAATAATATTTTGATTTATATTTTGGATAAGGATTTCAACGATTATGTTAAAATTAAATCAATTGTTTTGAGAGAATTTGAGCCTAGCCCGCAAATATGTTTAGAGAATTTTAGAAAGGCCCAAAAATATAGTAATGAAATTTATACTCAATTTGCGTCTAGAATGATAAACAGTTTTGATTATTATTTAACTTTAAGAAAAGTGAAAGAATTTGATTCACTTAAACAGCTGATAGTTTCAGATAAAATATTTCAAACTTTAGATAGAGAAACTGCTACATTTATTAGTATAAAGCAAGAGGGTTCATATTTGTCTCCCGTAAATTTGGGTCAGCAATTAGATCTGTATATGGCTTCGAAAGGTATAAGTTTAACTGAGGGGCATAGAAGACAAAAAATGACCAGGGTTTTACTAGCGGATGTAAAAAATAAAAAGTGTGCTTATTGTGATAGCAATTCACACGAAATTTATAAATGTGAAAAGTTTTTGAATTTAACTGTCAGAGATAGAGTAGACTATGTAAAAAAGAGTAAACTTTGTTTTAGATGTTTAAAGGCCCATTTGATTAAGAATTGTTCCTTTAAATATTCTTGTAGGAAATGTCAAAAGAATCATAATTCATTATTATGTTTCAATAATGAGAGGGAAACGCTTGGGGCTAGTGCGTCTTTTCCGCAGGAAAATCAGGAGGTTGCTTTAGCAAGTGGCGGAGATTTATCTCCTAATGCAATTGAGTTTTTGCCAAACAAAACGAGTGGCAATCTGTTTGTGGGAACGAATTATAATAATTCACAGCAGACAGTTTTATTAAGTACTGTAATTTGCTATGTGCAAGATAAATATGGAGAATTGCATTTAGCTAGAGCTATATTGGATAATGGTTGAGTGTCACTTTTTGACCAAAGAATTTGCAGAGGATATTGTGAATATTAAAAAGGGTAAAATTACTACAGGGAAGGTAAGAAATTTAAATCCGTTTATAGACGACGACAACATGTTAAGGGTTGGAGGTCGTCTATCTAAATGTAATATGCAATATGAAAGAAAACATCCCTTAATCCTACCCTCTAAACATACAATAACTGAAATGATAATTGAAAGTTATCATAGAAAATATTTTCATATTGGCCCACAAAATTTGTTGTATTGTATTCGTCAAGAATTTTGGCCTTTAAATGGTAGAAATATTTGTAGAAAGATTGTTCATAAGTGTATTGTATGTTTTAAAGCCAAACCTGTAATTTCACAACAAATGATGGGTGATCTGCCCAAAGATAGAGTAAATGTGAACATTGTTTTTAATTGTACAGGTGTGGATTTTTGCGGTCCTTTTTTAATTAAATACAGGGGACAACGTAAGGGTGTTTACCATAAAGTGTATATCTGTATTTTTATTTGTATGGTTTCTAAAGCAGTTCATTTGGAAATTGTTTGTGACTTGACCTCGGAAGCATTTATTGCATCGTTAAAAAGATTCTTTGCACGGAGGGGTCAGGCACAGACATTGTATTGTGATAATGCTACAAATTTCACTGGCACAAATAACGAGCTGAAGAGGTTGTATAAATTAGTAAACAAGCCAGATGAAGATCTTGTTAATTATTTATCATCTGAAAATGTGGAGTGGAAATTTCTTCCACCCAAAGCCCCTAACTTTGGTGGCCTATGGGAGGCAGGGGTCCGGTCCTGTAAATATCATCTAAAACGTGGAGTGGGTGACTCAAAATTGACTTATGAAGAATTTCTGACTATTGTCACTCAAATAGAGGGAATTTTGAATTCGCGCCCCCTCACCCCTCTGTCTTCTGATACGGATGATTTGGAGGTCTTGACACCTGGCCACTTTCTCATAGGGCGTCCAATAACAGCAATACCTGAACCCAGTGTGCTGGAAATCGTCGATAGCAGGTTAAATATTTGGCAAAGATTAACAAAAAAGGTTCAAATCATTTGGAAAAGGTGGCAAAACAGTTACCTAAACAATTTACAACAGCGAAATAAATGGTTGATAACAAAGAACAATGTAAAACTAGGTGACATGGTATTAATAAAGGAAGACAACCTTCCTGTAAACACCTGGTTGATGGGTAGAATAATAGACGTATTTCCTGGTTCAGACAAAATCGTAAGAGTTGTTCTGGTAAAAACTATGAAAGGAGTTTTCAAGAGAGCCATTTCAAAAATATGTATATTGCCTGTCAATGTCTAATTATATTATCTTGTGTGTAATTGTTATTTAATTCATTTATTTGAATAATTGATGTGCAATTTAATAGTTGAATGATAAATCAAAATTGTCATATAAAAAAAAATATTGTAGTTTTCATGGAATGTTATTGTATTGTATAATTATTGAATGTTTGTAAAACTATTCAATGGTGGGGAGTATGTTAAGATTTCATGATTGAAAAATACCACTAGATGGCACCACCAGTATTGTATTATTGTAAAACGTAAGAATATGTAAACGAAACAGATTCAATAAATATGAGAAGAAGCGGACGTTTTTGTGTTGTGGTTCGTATTCTAAATGGAATATAATTGGACAAGTATTACCAATTGATTCATCGAGGAATCCTTGTGTAGATTCAAAACAAATATTATAGGGCCAAAAAGACCTGCAATAATTAAATATGTTATTTGTATTTCTTGGAATCATATAAATCAATTCTTTGGCCATATATTAAGAATTACAAAAAGTTGTACATGTATAGAAACATATAACGGTTAGCACAGTCCTTAAGAACTACTTAATTTAGGTAGGTCCTTAATTAATACCCTTAAAGTTCTTAATTTTTGTCAAACATATGTTTTTTTTTTTACTAATTCACATGGGTGGTATTTTTTTGTGTTTAACCCGCGAAAGTCCGAGTTTTTTAAATTTCGAACTCCGAATTCCAGGTGCATTAAAATTATCTTAATGCAAAATTCCGGATTTTACGTTTATCGTGTCTACACTATTGACCGTTATGCGCAAGTATAAATTGGCAAGGAGAGAACGGTGTGAACAGACGGATTTAGTGTCAGAAAAAAAGTGGAAGTTTCGATCTCTTTTGTCCGATTTTTTAGTCAATGGTATTTCATTATCATACAAGACACTTCATCGTTAGAAAATCTCCATTTGTTCTTTTGTGAAGAATCGATACTCATTCCAGAAAAACGGGGAAAATCGCAAAAATATAGCATCTTTAAGGGATAGGAATTCTGCGGCAGAGTTTGCCGGAAGTGGTATCCTGCGCCAACTTGCTACAGAACCACATTTACATGCGAATCTATGCCAATTTTGCGCCAAGAAATGTGCGATTCTCCGCTAACGGCGTCAAAAAAATATAAAAAATATCCTTAAAAAGTCCTCATTAGCTACTTATTTTTTACATTTGATAATCTGTATGAACCATGTATAAATAAAATATAAATATAATAATAATTAATAAGAAAGTTTTATTCTATAGTCAATTCAATTTTAACTTAAAGTACAAAAAACTTTTTTTCTGTGAATATCTTTAAAATTTAGATTATTTAATATAAAATTGGAAGGTGGCGTTCATTCAAGTTTTATGTTTACATTTTGTAATTTTTTAAAGATATTTTATCACTGATTAAAAAAGCTGCATATTTCTGAAAGTGATTTAAAAATAGTACATTTCACAGAAACATTTTAATTCAGCTAGATTTTTTTTTCTAATTACAAGCAAATCATTTTTCAAATACGATTTTTTTTCCGGCTTTCATATCCTGATTTTACGCCCTACCTAGATTTAGCTGATGGTTGGCCGAATATCATAAATATTCACCCTAACCCAATATTTAGCATGTAGGCCAAATACCGTATATTAATCAAATATTCGTTCTATTCCTAATTATAATTTTTTCTATTTCAGAGCTATCTATACCAACTGTTAGAGGGAATCCTATTCTGTCACCGCCGAAGAATCCTTCATCGCGATCTTAAGCCCCAGAACCTCCTAATTGACCAGAAAGGTGCAATCAAAATTGCTGACTTTGGTCTCGCCAGAGCATTTGGTGTTCCTGTGCGTGTGTATACCCACGAGGTCGTCACACTGTGGTACCGAGCTCCAGAAGTTCTGCTTGGATCGCAGAGGTATTCCACACCTGTCGACATTTGGAGTATTGGCTGCATATTCGCCGAGATGGCAAACAAGTCGCCGTTGTTCAGGGGAGATTCAGAGATTGATCAGCTCTACAGAATTTTCAGGTATGGTTTTTTTTTAGTATGTTACTTAAGTACCTGCCAAATTGTATGGATTATTCATATAATGTACAGAAATTAACCATGTAAAATAACAGGTCGGGTTCTTTTGTTTGAGCGTTCATGTCGCGTAAACTAATGATCCGATTTTGACAAGAAAATAGTATAGTTATAACTATTTAAAAAATATCTGAAGTAAAAGTATTTTTTTGCAATTTTGTTTCATAAATCTCGCCCTACTGTTTGGCTAATACAGTGTTCACTCTAGAAATAAAAAGGGGCAGGGCACTGTTGGTAGTAAAAAGGCACTTTTTGTTTTTAAAAGGGCACTTAAAACAAAATTCCGGGTGGGTGTGGTCACCGTTGACACGGAGGAATGGGTATTCGATTCTTAACATGAGTGTAGCGATCTGATGGGGGGGGGGGGGGCATCGCACGCCAAATATATTCAACCGTAGAGAGGGAAAATCCATTGTGATCCTCATGCTTATTCAGGTTGTGTGAGGTAGCATCTCGAATGTGGTCCTCGTTATATAACCATGGTTCAAATCTTTTTTTTCCAGAGGAGATCCAGAATTGCTGCCAATAGCCCACTGTGGAGTTTACTGTGATGTTAATTTGCCAACCAAACAAAATAAAGTTCTGATTTGTTGGTTGACATCGCGCTAGAGCTGCATATTGGGCTATTGTCGACGGTTCGGAGCAGGAAATACCCATACAAAACTGATTTCTCTTTATAAAGGCCCTACTTAAAATCCAAAATTTGACATTTAAAAATTAATGTTTTCGCTAAGTACTAAAAACTAAGCCGACGAGTAGCCTTAATCAGACTATTCTTCTAAAACTGATGAAAAGGCTACTTAAATCCAAAATTTGGTAATAAAATGCCTAACCTGATAATCTTGCACCAAACCATCTTCTATTTAAAAACATACACACAAAACTTAGTATTTCATATGAGGGCATAGAAAACCAATAGGATTTGTGGAATGCCCCATGTTCGAAATTCTTGCAGAATCATCACGATAGTGCGCTTAGTTAAAAAGAAGTTTGTTTTTCTACTGTCATAATTCTCTTAATTCCACTTTACAAAAAAATATCAATGCCTTTTTTTTTAAAGACAGCTATGGAAGCAGAACGCATGTGCTCGAATGAAAAGAGCAAGAGGGGCGGAATGTTTACAAAGGAGGGCAGCATTTTTTTAAAAAAAAAGGGCACGAGGACGCTATTCAGATGATAAAAGGGTGGACGTCTTTCAAAAAAAGCGTATAGGGAACACTGGGCTAATATTAATAATTGAGAAGTTTAAAAACTTAGTCCAAAAGAAGGGTTTCACACTTTAATTTGTGTCTGTTACAAAAGATCTGAGTTATTGTAAGTTGTCTTGTTTGCCATCTTTTGGCACAATTTTTTTTATTGATCATTTACTGTGTTGAGTTACTCTTTTTAATGATGTAGAGCACTCTTATGATTATCTTTTATATGTTCTCCATGAAAATCCAATTATTCTTCCAAAAAAAGGAAATTTTAATTATTATTAGGACATAGGCTTATGATTTGTTGTAAATCAGGGAAAAGATTTAGAATAGAAATCGGGGTTAGAATTGTAATGTTAAAACATTTTCCTAAAATTAAATTCTAGTTTTATTTTTGGTAAGGATCCATATCATAGAGTAATGATACAAATAGAGGAATAAAAATGCTGATTTCCGTGTGTCCATCATTGAAACCACGTAATATGTGGAAATGCCAATTCATTCATGCCTTGGCGACTTTAAGAACTAAACGAGATCGAAGTATTGTAATATGGTTTTGTGTTTAATTTTGCATTTAAATATCGTTTTTTTTAACGAGTGGCACAGTTTAAGGGAGTTTAACAGATATATTAAGGAGATTTTTCTTACTTTGTAGTTTTGAAATAAGTGCATTACGTTTTTATGTAAAAAATTTACCATAAGCAAAGTTTTTTCAATTGTTATTTTGTATACTTCAATAAGAAAATATGAACAATAAAACCTGAGAAATATAAAGAGTTTCGCTTCTTCGAGATTTGAACACAAATAAAATATTTTCGTTTCGTTAATGAAGCGGAAATATTTAACGCATATTGTTTGAAAATAAGTAAATACGTACATATATGTTAAAAAGTTGAATACAGACAGAACTCCTTATCACCAAAAAAGAAGAAAGTGCGCCAAATTTGAAACTCCTGCAGATGTCTGTACGCCAAATGTGGCAGCGCTATAACCATGTGATGGTTTTTCTTTTCAATGTTGACACCGCGGCATTACGAGAGTCTGGTATTGAAGGCGCTCTCTATTTAGTATTACAACTCTCTGATCCATATAGTAGCAAAAAGTCCAATGTACAGTTGTTTTTCGATAATTATCAAATTAAACAGAAACTATGACATCATTTCCATTGTCCTTGGACATTTCTAAAAGATCACAAAAACGAAAAGAAAATTCTTTTAAATTGCAAGCAATATTTTCATCCATGTTAAGTGAATTGCATGCATTACAATAGTTATAATATTCGAATGAAACATTGTACATACTTAAAAATTATCACATTAAATATCTAATTTTTTAAAGCAAAGTACCCTATAAATTTCTTATAGCTATGTTTTGTTGTTACAGAGTATTGTAAAGTCCGTCATTCAAATTTAATTACATTTTTATATATTATATATTTTTTTCTTCGTTGATTTTAATTGATATTTGTAGTCACTTCGTGAAATAACATGTTTATTCAAAATGCTTTTGCTTGGATACACTAACAAATGGAATATTGTAGAGACTTAAATTTTTTTATATTTCACAATAACTATCCTGTAAATTTCAAAGCTCTATGTTCTGTAGTTATGGAGCCGTTCTTGTACTCACAAGCAAACATCCAGACGGATTTTGGAGATTTTTAGCTTTATGTATAAGATTTTTTGACGATTTCTATTTGAACTTGACCATGTTTTATGTCCCACTATTTTTAATGGCTAGACATCTTTTGTAGCTTTGTTGTACTTCCAATGTATGAAAATATATCCTAGTTGCATGTAATTTTGTTTTACTCAACTTTTCCCCTTTTCAAAAAGTTTATCACCCATGCAGTTGGACAATTTCTATAATTTTGGCACTATTAGTAAACTCAAATTTTGCCTGTCTTATTTCACTGTTAAACAGTTGCAGGCAAAAGTCAATTATTTTAAGCATTTAATTTTGCTATCATTAGAACAAATTAAATTGTTCTAACACAACTAGATACATATTTCCATGTGAAGTTTACAGTATTAACTAAAATAATTCTTTCAAAAAAACAAGTTTTTATCATTAATAACATGTTATTTTACTCGATATAACAAAACTTTTCCCGTCATTTACACTTGAAATAATGTTTATCCACAAAATAAAACTATGGCTTATTAGTTATCTTTGGGAACTATTATATTCGGGGACAACCTAAGTTGAACCTGAAGCGGAATCTATGACATATATAAATATTCAATTGCTTTAGGCTCAACTTAGGTTGTCCCCGAGTATAGATGGCACAATAATAATATTTTTGACCAATCTTGACATTACACCTTTATCTCCTGTACCTTTTATATGGTGCATAATCTATTTTTGGCAACAGTTTACTACAAGTATATATCTTAACCATTAAAACTACTTTACTAAAGGTTTTGTTTTGATAATGAGTGTATTTGAAAATTAATCTTTTTTTCAAATTGGATTTAATATGGGATAAGGTTAGAGGTACACAAGCAATAATTACATTGTAACTTTTAATCAACTGAGTGCTAAACCGTTACATTAACTGTGGCCGATTATTTATTAGCACCCAAGTCGGGGCTGCCATGTCATTCACAATCAGCAAAGTGAAAGAGTAAAATTGTCACATCTGTTTGACCACAATCCATATAAAATCTCCAAATTGTTGATTATTTGCCAAATCTGTTAGCGAGAGAAAGGATATTTTGTGCAATTAAAAGTTGCTCAGTGAGCAGATGCAAATAAATAGTTTAGTTTCATGCCCGCTAGTTGCTAGTTAACAACTAGCCGGAAGAGATAGAATCATATTTTTTAAAGTTAAGTACAACCCATTTGTGATTTTAGTAGGTAAAAGTAGAAAGTGCTGAAATTGAGAAACATGGAGAACTTGGCAGTATAGTACTGCAGGACATATGACACTCTTGATGGTCATTAAAATTTTTGTTAAAAATACAAATTATCTATATTAACGAATAATAAAATCATTGCCTTTTTAAATTAGCAACGGGGTGTAGCAATTAAAATTATATCATTGACTATTAAAACTGTGAAGCTTGGCTTTTTCATATTAAAGTTGGAACGATTTCTGTAAAATATACTTGGATTGTTAAAAGGTCTACATGCACAATTCTAGATTTTGAGATTTTTTTTTGTTTAAATGGTACCTTCTCAGTAATGTTATGTTTCCATAACAATCCATACAAAAACTTAAAGTCTTTGTTCCGAAATTAACCATTTTCTCAGATGAAGATACAGAAAAATAAATTTTTGTTCTTTTAAGTGAATACCTAAAGGAAAAAAAATATTAGTTTACTAACTTTTATGACATATAGAACTAAACAACAAGTTTTAAATGCATAATTTATTTTCCTTACAAATATTTGTTAGCCTATGAATGCTTATTACTTTGTATTGTGATTATTACTTTATTTATTTCAAAAAGCATTAATTTTAAATAATATAAATATTTCAATCATCAAAATTTTTCCCAAAAGTAAAAATGGATACTACAGTGAAATATTTTGACTAAAGGTATATTACTTTCTTTACAGTAATAGTGTGTTTGCATTTGAAATGTCCGTCTTCCAATAACTTTTTTTTAAAAAAAATCAAATATTTGTAGTTACGTCCTTCAAAATTCACGGATTGTAGTCAAATTTAACAATATTAAGAACTGGTAATAGATGGTCACCCATCTGCTATATGCCTCAACTGCAAAAGCTATCTAAATGTTACGTTATAGTGAATGATAAAGAATACAGACCACAATCAATGAATTGTTAACTTGTATAAAATACCCAATTGATAGTTATGTTTATCCTGTATCATCATAAATTGTACAAAAACCTTTTTGTAAACAGATATGCCATACTGGATAAACATGTAAAACTGTATTTACATTAATTTTAACAAATGCTCCTATCGATATCGAAAATAATCACACACATAATTCAATACTTAAAGGATGGAAGATTTATATTATGTTGCCTATTTTGTATTTATCATAAAATGTATTTTAACTTGAGGTGTGTAATCTATTTTTTTTTAGCATTTATTAACTAACTTGAATATTTTACAACACCAAAAATCTATATGCACCAAACTCTCGTATGTTGCGTCTCGTTTTCAAGTTAAGTCCAATTGTATGGAAATAATATATCGTGGCACTAGTCCATTTTGGGAATTATTATGTTAAGAATCGGGTTCTTCCTTTATAAATGTGACATCTAACATGTATGATGTAGGTTGCAGTTCAGAAGAAGAGACATATTCCGGGGATATCATCAGTTCATTTGCGGAATTAATACTTCTGTAAAAATCCGTAAAGGTTTGCTGACCACTCTTTTTAGCTCTTTCTAATTTCCTGTAGGCGGTAACAGCTTTTTCGATATTTCTGCAAATTGAGCTGCTCCTTTCCGAGTCTGGATCATATTCCTTGTAAATTTCTATAGCTGCCTCTATGTGTGTCATGGCCTCTCTCAGTAAAGGCGCCGAAAGGGACTTGATTGGGAGAATGTCCTCTAAATCTTCACTCATGAATTCTTCACGAGCTTTCTGTCTTTCTAACTGATGAGCTTCTTCGGAGGTCATCTTGCCATTTTTAGACTCCAGTTGTTCCAGAATGTCTCTGTGGTCAATGTCAAAAACTCTAAGGTCTCTTGCAATGTCCATTATGTTTTCTACGACATCTTCTGTTGTACTGATGGACCCAAAACTGCACCTGACACAATCTGGATACAGGTTCCCCCAAAAGGAATTCATGTTTGAAGATGGCACATCTTCCCAAGCTCCCGCAATATTATTGATGGCTTCCTTAATATCATAATTCTCCCAAAACTCAATGAGAGAGTCAGCTTTGCTTGCCTCGATGACTGACGTGGCTTGTGATAGAGCCCTTTGTAAGTAGTATGCTTTAAATGTTCTTAGAATAGACATATCTGCTGGCCATATCAGATCATGTATGCCCTGAGGTATATAGATTACTTTCACATTATTGCTGAGGTCATCGAGGGTGGTTGGATGGCATGGATTGTCATTTAAAATCAAAAGAGCCTTATTGGTTAGGTTGTTCCTGCTGCAGTATTGTTTGACTGCAGGACAGAAATACCCTGTAAACCAATCACTGAAAATAAGCTGTGTTACCTGTGTGCTCTTATTTGTTCTCCACATGACAGGTAGTTTGTCTTTAGGGTAACCCATCAGTGCTCTTGGATTCTCTAAGTAGTGTACAAGAAGAGGTTTCAGCTTGAAATCGCCACTTGCATTACCACCAAGCAGCAACGTGGCACGTTCTCTAAATTCCTGAAAATATTCTTTTGTTTTGGGGGTCCGTTTAGCTGGCATTTCTTTCCAGAATAGAACTGTTTCAGCGACGTGGAATATTTGTTTTGCTTTGTAGCTGTTCTGTTTAACCAAGTGCTTAAAACTGCAAACAAAGGCACTTTTAATATCGTCAGGTGTTGTAGCCTCTTGAACCCTCAGAAAGTTAACGTCATCGCGACTTTCTTCACTTTTCGAATTGACGATTTTAGCAGTTTTTCGGATTTTCCTTGTGTTCGCCAGAATCGATCTCACCGATGACGAAGGCAGTCCCAAAGTTTCGGCGATGCGAACCGCCTTCTCCCCTTGTTCTGCTCGTTTAATAATGTTTAATTTTTGTTCCAGGGGTATTGCCTGGCGTTTTCGTTTCGTCCATTTCGCTTTGAAGCCAGTGTCTCTGTTCGATTCCATAGCGAGACTTGATTCCCGGGGAAGAATTCGATTTCGATCAGGAACGAACGTAAACAAACCGTAACGACGAACGCGACGCAAGCTGTGTTGCGCACAACGTTGCGTAGAAGTGTCACTTTTGGATTATACGGCGTCAATAGGAATGCATATGCGCGGAATTTTAAGACGTTTTTTTTCCCTTTTCACCTGTTGATTGTGAGCGTAAGCTACTTTAGTTAGAGAAGTTTGTGAATGTCTTTTACTCTATGTACTTGACTAAGGAAAATGTATTTAATTGTTTTTTAATCGTTATTATTATTCAATTTCGTTATTTTACTATTTGCCAGGAAAACGCTAATTTAATTTATTGCTATTTGTTTGCGTTAATTTTTGCTAGAGTTTGAGAAATCAATAATATTTTTTTCGTTGCCGATATGTTTAGCGATATCTTTCGAGAATCTGCTATTTTTTGCGTTTAATTCCGCTTTTTTTTTAAATTTCTAAATGTTTTTAAATAAATTTTCTGATTAATTAATGAAAAATAATGTTATATATATATTTGCCAAGAAATATATTTGTAAATTTTCGTTTACAAGTAGAGATTGTAACGTAATTGAAGTGATGTTAGGTTGGTCTTAATTAATAGCAATTGCCCATTTTGGTATGCAAATATTGGAATAAAGATTTTATTACTATAGTATTTGAGATGAAGGTTGAAAAGATTAAGGTGAACGTTGCTTTTTTTTATATGTGGGAATCTTCGGGAAATTCTTTCCTTCCCCTTCTATTCTTTCTCAATATCCATTTATGGCCTTGAATTTCATTATAAAATAATAAATTTCAATTTATTTTTAGCCGATTTTAATTAAAATTTCCCATGTCCGAAATACCATACGCGAATTGCCTTATTCGTGCGGCCATTTCTCCGATTTATGTCCGTAATTATCGCCGAATTTCAACACATTTTCACGAATTTCAACACCTTGAATTTCATTGTAAAATAATAAATTTCAATTTATTTTTAGCCGATTTTAATTAAAATTTCCCATGTCCGAAATACCATACGCGAATTGCCTTACTCATGCGGCCATTTCTCCGATTTATGTCCGTAATTATCGCCGAATTTCAACACATTTTCACGAATTTCAACACCTTGAATTTCATTGTAAAATAATAAATTTCAATTTATTTTTAGCCGATTTTAATTAAAATTTCCCATGTCCGAAATACCATACGCGAATTGCCTTACTCATGCGGCCATTTCTCCGATTTATGTCCGTAATTATCGCCGAATTTCAACACATTTTCACGAATTTCAACACCTTGAATTTCATTGTAAAATAATAAATTTCAATTTATTTTTAGCCGATTTTAATTAAAATTTCCCATGTCCGAAATACCATACGCGAATTGCCTTACTCATGCGGCCATTTCTCCGATTTATGTCCGTAAATATCGCCGAATTTCAACACATTTTCACGAATTTCAACACCTTGAATTTCATTGTAAAATAATAAATTTCAATTTATTTTTAGCCGATTTTAATTAAAATTTCCCATGTCCGAAATACCATACGCGAATTGTCTTACTCATGCGGCGATTTCTCCGATTTATGTCCGTAAATATCGCCGAATTTCAACACATTTTTAACTGCCTTAATGCTTTTTATTAAATGTAATGTAATTAGTTTATTTTATCGTGGCTATTTCTCGTATTCTAATAAAAAAAATGGAATTTGAATTTTCCTTTGCTTGTAAATTTTTGTAAACTAAAGATTTTTGGTGGATTTTGGATATGTCGTTGACTAAATGTGTTTTATAAACTTAAAATTATGTAGATATATTGATCAAAGCTAATAAATTATTTTGAGGTTTAAGAAAAAAAATGGGTATTTTAGCTTTGAAATTAACAATATTAATTGTTTTGGTAATTTTATTCACATTTTTTATATGGGTGCCTATTATGAATTCTAATTAAATTAAGTTTTTTTTAATATTATTTTTAGCCACTAATAAATAGTACTATATTTGGAAAAGCAGCATTTGGAGCTATGATTTTATTTTCAATTAAAAAATTGACAATTTCTTTTTTACAAAATGTTACCAAGTTTTCCAGTTTTTATGAGATTCAAGTTGGATTTGTCAAGCTATTGTGTCTAATTCGTTTTTAATTACCAAGTTCACAATTTTTGAGTGAGTATTTTATTAAGATTATATATAAAATTTTTAATTTATGAGGGTGGTAACATAACCGGGAAATCAGGGAATTGTCATGGAATTTTTTTATTATGGAAATATCAGGGAATTTTTCGAAATTTCACAAAAAATCAGGGAAATTTTCAAATTTGGATTATTAAAACGGCAATTATCCTCCATTATGCACTCTATTCTGGGTAATTTAGTTGTCAATCTTTCCTTTTAGTTCTGAAAAAGATTTTTTTTTAAAGTATAATTATGCATATTTTCAGTTTTATTTTTGTAAAAACGTGAACCACTGTTGAGGTAGCACCAAAAGCAAAGTGCATTGGACCTTGAAATTGTGAGCAACATGTGATGGGCTAATGAATGTGATTTATTGAAGATTGGAATAGGAAATATTAAGCATATAAACTTTTAAAATTATCTCCAAAAGAAATAGTTGGAAAAATTTGCATTATCTGCTTACAGAGAACGTGATTAGTTATTATTATGCCTGCCACAATTGTATAATTTGTATATCTATAAATTATTATTTTAACTGACAATAAGTATTGCTTATAAATTTTTATTTATAATGCAGTAAATTTATTTTATTGTAGCGTGGATACTTTTTTTATACAAAGCATATATTTCAATGTTTCTTAATGTAATTTTAAAGTCAGGGAAATTTTGTGACACCATCATGGAAGTCAGGGAAATATCAGGGAACTTTTTTTCCGGAATTTTGTTGCCACCCTGTTTATAGTAATTATATTTTATAATTGTTGTTACTTCCACTTGGCTTGTTCCAATTAACAACAGATTAATTAAATTGTAGCTTAATGAAGGTTAATAATCCCAACAAGTTCACAACTGATTTACAGTGGCTTTGAGATCTATTGCTAAATAGTAAGATTTCCGTACATTCCCACTATGACTTAATGTAGAAAAAAAATATACGTACATTTATTTAATCTTGTATAATTTTCCTTAAGAGCAAAAATGTAACAAAATAATTTAGTCAGTGTTGCATGTTATAATACGATATTGGCTATCCGTGTGATCTTCAGGAAATCGTACTGGCAGGAAGAACAGATAGACCAACTGGTCAGAAAATTGGCAGGATGTAGCAGATAGAGAGGTGTAGATACCTATGGGTCAGAAAATAATTCTTTTAAATGCATGCAGGGTTGCCATGTACCTGGAAAACCTGTAATTGCCAGAGAAAATACCTAACAAATCATGGAATTATCACTAAAAAGGAACAATTTCTCAACTTTTCTGATAAAGTCAAAGATTGTTTTCTAATCGTTTTAGATGAAGGTGTTTTATCATATTCCTTTCCTCGCCATCAATGAAATTTTCCTTTTGTTATAACTACATAAATTTGTAAAAATAATAATTGATTTTTTTACACGTTGATAGGTTTGCAGGCATTTCTTCATTTTTATTTGTCCCGTTACTAGACTTTTTTTTTTTTAATCTGATCCTTTTGATTTATTTCTCAGCTTGAAATTTTTTGAAAATCTTCTGGAAAAGGCAGGGAATTTTAATCTTAATGTTGAGTGGCAATCTTGTGAATGTAAGGGGAAAAATGTCCAAGAAGGGATAAATTAATCCTCCACTTAATACCACCGGCTGTTTCAGCATTAATTTTGTGCTCTGCTTAATTTGCTTTTAATTTACAATTAAGTTTAATATGATGTATTTAACATTCTCATTCATTACGTATATACTCGCGTATAAGCCGCGAAATTTAAGTCAGAATCTTCATAAAAAAAAAGTAAGGGTGTTTGGCTTATACGCGGGTCAGTAAAATTTATAAAATAATTTTCCTAAAATGGGAAAAGGAGATAAGTTGAAATTAAGCGGATTCTTGTAGAAACGCTCTGACAGATTTCCCCTACCCGAGATTGAGAATGTGCGTCACATATGCTGACTGAAGACCGTTCTGCGCATCGTGGCGTAATCGTAACGCAAAATTGCACTACTCATATAAATAATCAGTTTAACGAAATAAAAAGTATATATTTTGATAAGTATTTAATTGGTTTGTAGAATCTATGAAGCTAGTATACGTTACTTCTTATTAGAATTTTGGATGGAATTGACTTTAAAGTGGTAAAATCGGGACGTTGCTAATGCGCGAATTCAAGCTCTACTTTCTAGTAATTTATTTCGTAATAAAAACTAAATATTTTAATAAGAAGTATACATTCATCCATAATATACTAGTATTTCCTTCCGACGTGGATAAAAAAAATGCTCATCCGCATTTAATCGCGACAGTAGTCAACGATGTTGACCAAAAATAGTTGACGTTTTCTAAGTTTTTAAAACGATGTTAAGAATTAGAAATTACACATTTTGGTATTTAAGTTTATGGTTTAATATATTTCATTATGATATTAAGATAGATGTCATTTTAGAAGTCCGATGGAGGTTTGAAAGACACAAGAACATCGCGATGGATATATCTTTTTAAACACGATGGATCGTCGCAAACTTCGAGGAAAGCCGTTTCCTCGGCCACTTTTTTTTTAAATTTTTGATTTCTCAGCTTAAATATTTATTTTAAGAATTAAAATTTCACTCTATTTTCGATGATTTGCCGATTTTAATCGGAATTTTTCATGTACGAAAATACAACTCGGCCTATACGCGAGTTTTCAATTTTGTATGGCAGACTAAGTTTAAAATTAGGGGGTCGGCTTATACACGAGTATATACGGATTACATATTTTCTTCATGACTATTTTATAGAATGTGTTTTAAATGTATCACATTTCCCATTTTTTTTCCTTATTAGAACTTTGGGCACCCCGACCGATGATGTCTGGCCCGGAGTGACCGAGATGCCAGATTACAAAACCACATTCCCTAACTGGCAGCAGAACTCCCTGTCTGTGCTGTCTGCTCGATTAGGAAAGGCTGGACACCTTCTTCTGGCAGTAAGTGCAAATTGGTTATTAGGGTTGCCGCTTGTAATTGCTATTAGAGGTATATCATTTACAAAGGAATGGGTTAGTACCATACCCGACAACTCATGCAGATTACCTCTGAAATATACTGATTTAAACCATTTTGTAAGCCTGTAATTGAAGGGCATTGAACTAGCAATCAATTACGGCGGGTTCGATCCCAGCTAGTGTGTAGGAATCTGGTAATCGGAGGGTCATCATATTCATTCCTTTTGCCCACTATGAAATCCAATATATAGGGAGAGAACCGGTGCATGTTAAATCCGTTGTGATCCAGTCTTCTCGCACCTATGTAGGCCGCATGGATGCCAGCTCAGGAGTTTTGTGATCAGGCCTTGGTTCAAAATTACAATGCATTGCTCTTGGGTCTTTCCTTCGTGATAGACCCTGAACCATCACCAATAGTGTTTAGTTCTACTGCGACATCGAACCAGCTGTACTATTAGTTGATAAAATTATAAGAATTACCTGCAGAGAATATGACAATTTTTATAACAGTGCAATTACATTTAAATATGTTTAAATAAGGATCAATATCTAGCAGGGTGGCAACATAACCTGGAAAATCGGGGAATTATCATGGACATTTTTAATTCTGGAAAAGTCAGGGAATTTAATATTTTTAGTTTATTTTTGTACAAACGAGTACCACTGCGGAGGGAAAAGCAAAATGTGTTGGACCTGGAATTGTGAGGGGCTAATGAATATAGGATGTATTGAAGATTGTAATAAGTAAAGGATATAAAACATTTGAAATTATCTACAAAAGAAGCATTTTTGAAAAACTTGCTCGTTTTTTTTTGCATTTTCTGCTTCCAGAGAACATGTTTAATTACAATAATGGCTGTCGCAATTGAATAATTTGTGTTGTATCCGTAAATTATTATTTTAATTGTCAATAAGTATTGCTTATAATTTTTCATTTATAATGCGATATATTTATAGTATTATTGTAGCGTAATACTTTGTTTCTATGCAAAGCATGTATTGTGACATTTCTTAACGTAATTGTAAAATCAGGGAAATTTGTGTGACACCATCAGGGAACTTTTTTTCCCGAATGTTGTTGCCACCCTGTCTAGAAAATGCTAAAATATGTTTGAAAAGCTCATAGTAGTACTTCATTGCTGTATTTAGCTACTAGATTATAAATTATTAAAGTTAAATAGTTTTCGAATTTAGTTAAAGTATAACAGGTAATCTAGTAAAATACTACTCCCTAATTATTCTGATAAATTTTAACTATTGTGTTGGATATAACTAACTAAACATTCCATCAAATTGTTCATTGTATTCCTAATAATTTTATACTTGTTAAATAAAGTAGAAAAAATTAATTTGCTCCTTATATATGATAATAAAAATAAGCATTAAATTTAATGTAAATGCAGAGTGGCAACCTAACCGGGATATCAGGGATTTATCTGGGAAATTTTTAATTCTGGAAATATCAGGAAATACTTCAAAATTTCACAAAAAAATCGGGGAAATTTTAAAATTTGGGTTATTAAAACGACAATTTTTATCGTCTATTCTGTAGTTGTTGATACATATTTCCTTTTAGTTCTGAAAAAGAATAATAATAATAAAATATAAAGGAATGTGAGTGCAGTTTTGTTGTTGATGTAAGTTAACCACTGCTGGAGGGAGAAACGAGAGCAAAGCACGTTGGACTTTCGATGGTGCGTGGCTAATAAATATGCAATTTTTTGAAGAGTGGAATAGGAAATAGTAAACATTATAAAAACATTAAAATTTTCTATAAAAGAAATAATTTGAAAAATGTGCTTAAAATCGCCAATTTTAGATAAAGAAACGAATACCCTTTGGGTTATACAAAAGAGATAGTACTATACATATTTCACTGCTCTTTTTTGCATTATCTGCTTTCATTGCATTTATAATGCAAAATATTGTAGCGTGGATACTTTGTTTCTATACAAAGCATGTATTATAACATTTCTCATTGTAATTGTAAAATCAGGGAATTTTTTGTGACACTATCAGGGAACTTTTTTTTCCAGGATTTTGTTGCTACCCTGAAATGTTTATTTATTTTTTTATAATAACTGTTTTGCATGGAAAGTAGTTGATTGTTGTAGAGAGTGTTACCAAATTTGAACGTTTATCTTATGCAAGGATAAGTAACTTAAAATAATTATTTATATTTGTCAACTTATAATTCATAAATATATTTATAAACTCTGAAATAAAAAGGAATTTCAACAAATATTGCAAAATAACAATCCTACTTTTTATAGGAAGCATAATTTTTTTAAATACAGGAAATTTTTATTTTGTGGTTAGCTAAAAATTTGCTTCAGAATTTCAGTTACTGCTTAGTGATTATTACAAATCATATTAATTCCAGGAATATAACTATTTTCAGGATATGCTGGTTTACAATCCCGGCAAGCGTATAAATGCCTTAGATGCTTTGCAACACCAATATTTCGATGACTTTGATAAGACGTCTCTCCCTACCTATATGCCAAAGGAGTGACGCTTTCATTCGGTTGTTGCAGAGAAAGTGATTATTAAACTCATCGTAGCACTTGTATATTTTTGTATTTTTTTTATGTATGGTATTGGCTAATCATGATCGAAGATTGTATGCCTATAGTCGTGAACATGAAGATGTGAATCACTGTTTTTGTAAAACATGTATCTAGTTTTTTAATAAATTTTTTATGTCTCTTATTTTTAAATTTCCTAATTTATTTTTATAAATAAATTTTTTACCGTCTTTAAATTAAAAAAAAAATCATTTCTGCATTTTTTTTTTATGTTGAAATTTCCAACTATTTTTGGTTTTATCTGAAAATCATGTGGAAAAAACTAAATGATCAGAGATAAATTCTGAAGTGTTAATATTTTATTACAATCAGTTTTCCCCTTTGGAATACTAGTTCCAAGATAGCATTCCACCCTTTTCTTAGCTTGCAAAGTTTCTATGGAAAAATATTATTGAAGCTTGGGGAGAAAGCGTGTCCTTGAAACGCTAATTCTACGAAAACTTTATACTGGCTTGTCACAAATTGCCATGATTCCCATACCTCATAACTTTTGTGTAAAAATCGTAAGGAAAAAATATTACCATATTTTAAAAGTTACAACTTAAAAAGTTATTAACACAAAGTTAGTACGTAGCGTATATTGAATCCGAACCCGATTGCCCGCATTTGCGGTGTGGTCGCAGTAGCAATTCTGTTCTTCAGGAGTTTTGTAGACAATGTCCTTGACATACCCCTACAAGAAAAAGTTGGGCGGTGAGGCCATGAAATTGGACTATCTGTGGGGAAAGCTTCGTCTTGATGTGTTTCATGCCACAAAAAACTGTAATGTGGAAATATCTTAAATATATATTAGCAAAAAAAACATTTGAACTGTACTTACAAATATTTTATTTTTCGTTATTCTCTTTTAATCAAAAGTTATGAGGTAAGGAAACCAACCAATAATTTATGACCAACCTTTACATAATTATTGTCAGATGGGTCATTTAAAAGAGTTTGCATTTGTCAACTAGATGGCAGCACCTATGACTAGTTGGATGATAAATTAACGTCGCACTAGAGCTGCTTAGTGGGCTGTAATCGCCGTGTCAAGGAAATCCAGAAACACAGCCATTGTGCAGAGTGCAACGTTAATTCAATCGACTGTCTAATCTTCCTCATGGCCCGCAAACTACACCGGTGGGGTTTAGCTTAGGTGTTGTTTTCACCATCGTCGTATTAGTAAATCGTCTAAAAATGTCCGACAAATTATATTGCGTATACGGGACTGGTGCACGATAAATTTGATCGGGTCCTGATACCTATTGAGGTTGCGTCGGGTTCCAGCTCAGGTTTTGTCCTCGTCGTCTGACCATTGTTCAAAAGTACGAGGCATCGTTCCCGGGACTTTCCTTTGAGATAGGTCCCGAACCGGCGTTAATAGCCCACTGTGTAGCTCTAGTACGACGTTTTTAACCAAACCAATTCGCATCTGACTATGGTTCAAAATTACGAATCAGTGCTCTCTGGTACTTTCTTGGGGATAGACCCGAACCGTCGCCAATAGCCCAATGTGCAGCTCTAGTGCGATGTTAATTAAAGAAACCAAACTGGAACCGCCGCCATTAGCATATTGCGTAGCTGTAGTGCAACGTTATTTTAAACAATGAATGTAAATAACGCGAGAAAATGCGATCAGGTGTTGGTTGATTGAATTCGGTGTCTATCTCGAAGGAAAGACCCGGGAACATTTGCTCGTATTTTTGAATCGTGGTCAGATGACGAGGCCAACAACTGAGCTGTTCGGGTATGTTTTAACGCCTAATACTGAATAACAGATAACCTATGGGCGTGAGGGGGGCGTTATATTCAAACTTGCTTGAGTCGAAAAAGTTCTTTAAACTGGCCCTGCTTTCACGGACGACAAATACGCGAGCTAGCTTTTTTAGATGGCTCTTTGATTCGACATTTCAAACCACGTGGTTTGGATTCTAGAATCACCGAGCCATCTGCAAAAGCCCGCTCGCGTTTTTCTCTTTCGTGTAGAATGAACCTTAAGAAATTTATAGTAAAAATTCAATCCACTCGTGTATAAACAATATTCTTTATTCAGCATGGACGGAATGCTTTAAGGGCTGCACAACACCTTGAATGTGTGCTGTTACAATATTACATCACATTTCCTTTTAAGATTCATATTTACAATTATTGAATCACTTTGTACAGCTACTTTCTATATCACAAGAAAAATCACGAATATACATATACAAACGGCACGTACTTTTAAAATTGCACATTTAAAATACACTAATTCTAAAGTAACGAGTAAAACTTGTTAAAAAAACGACGCATGTCTTACTAAAGCCATTTAAATACCAAGCATATTTTTTAAAAATAAATAGTAATCAGTGATATTTGTTATTTTGAAATGAAAAAAAAAATTTCATTTTTTTTGTTCAATTGTTTTTATAATCAATTTAATAGTGAATTGGTACATTACTACTTTACCGATATCCTTTGGTATCGATGCAGTTTCTATATTCGAACCTTTTTTTTTTAAACATTAGTTCAACTAATGTAGATTTAACATAATATATAACGATATCGAAATACTAAGTTCCTTATTTCATACTTGACCTTATAAATTTTGATTATTAATTTTTCTAAATTATACGTTTAAAAAATAATATATATGAAATGTAGTCTGAATCGAATAATATATTTGATAGATATATCAACTTTTAGCTGTGAAAAATTTATTTTAATATTAAAATTTTGAAATATTAACCTCTAATCTCCGGGTGTAAAATATGATAAGAACAGCTAATAACGTATATTATATAATTCTAATACTTGTATCCTAATTGATGGAAGGCTTGCATCAAAACCAGTTATAAGCTGGACTTTGAAGACATTTTATCTAACTAAATTAAAAAAACATGACATAATTTATTTTTTGAAAAATTTGAAGCTTTACAGCATCAAAGTATTACAAAAGAGGTTGTTGTAATGGATTTTAGTATTTACTCCCAATTGTGTTCTTTTTTTTTGTCTATACAACATTAGCTTTTATTGTTTATTATAACAGCTGATACGTTTAAATCTTTAAAAAAATGTAGTTTTTTTTATTATATTAACACAATAATATCTAATTTATAAGATTTTTTTAAAATAAATTTCGTAATTCGGATTGTAAGAGGTTAAACAAATGACACCAGAACATATTTGTTTTACGAAATACCGAAAATTGATATATTATTTGATTACAAATTAAATAATGGAACATTTTTAAATTCTTTAATTTTTTTTTCTGCTTCAGTTTTCGAAATCATCCGTGTTACTCAAAATATTCACTTACGTTATCTGTTATAAATTACAAATAAATTATATATATATATATCACCTTAATTTTATGTACACTTCGTTGTATTTAATAATGGACGGACTTGAAACTATCTAAATTCACATAAAACAATATTTATCATCGCTTTCTAAACACCGATTTTGAGTTCTAACGTCAAGCAATATACATTTATGGAGTCCAACTCTACTTTTACACTTATATACCGATTTCACAAACTATATATATTAGAAAATCGCAGTAGATCTGATTTTCGATAATTCCATGAGTTCTAACTAAAATCAAATTAACTGATCTTATTCTTTAGTAATTTATAATAGATCTGGAACAGAAATCGCTAAATTCGAAGTTGATTGTATTTAAATAAGCATACATTTAATAATGGACATTATGGAGGACCTTCTGTCGAGATTATACGTGGCGTCATAGTGAGGTATCAGTGACGTCACACGTTATGTTATTGGTTGGTGGTAATTATGTGGTTATTATTCATCAATGACAGAGGCTAAACGATCATATGCTTTTGTTTATCCGTCAAAATTTTGATTTTGAAACTAGGTCATGCATAATGTCAATTAATCTTAAATTAAAGTCGTTTAAATTTTTTTATAATTAAAAAAAATAATAATTTAATATTTTAGGGAAAAAATGGGTTGTGAAATTCCAAACTTTTAACGATGAAAAAAAGGCTTAACTAATATGGAATCGGAAGAAGAAAAGAAAAAAGTAAATCTTGAGATATTGTGAAAAATTTCTAACAAATATTGACTTAAAAAACGCAACAAAATGGTTTATATTATGGGATTATTAAAATATAGTTTCATCTTTAGAATATCGGTATCAATATCGACTACGATTTGTTCTATAACTTTTCTACCTATCTATGACTCTACGCGTACTTTCGCGTTTTACTGATGTTAATTCGCGTTAAATGCCTTTCGGGTATCGCGACTTCCTATCCTAAGAAGATTAGTGTGTTATTATTCTTATTAGAAAGTGACAATTAACTTAAACACATAAACATTTATAGCAAAAATAAATTATAAAAATGCTTCTTTTGTATATATATAATGGAAGATACTTGTTAAAATCAACTCATTATAATAAATCCTTAGAATTTTCCATATTTCAGTACTTCTACGACTTTAATTCATTTTTCATCCATATTGAATTTTGTACGTTGTAAACTTGTTAAGCGATGAAAGTAAATAGTTTATACTGCTTAAACACGGGGAAAGGGGATATTTTTTTTAGAAACATTAGTTCAATATTTTTATATAATAAGATGCAGTGCATTATATATATTTACGTTTTAGAATGGTATAAAAATCATTATAATTTGTTTTAAATGTGTATTCTTAAGTTATATAATATAATATTTTATGGACGGTTACTTAGAAATGTGTGAAATGTAGAATTCCAATTTATTCACTAACTTTTTTTATCGTTTGTTATTCGTTAATTTGCATAAATTATCGTAAATAAACTAAAATATTAATTATTGAAATCGGATATTATTTGTTTGGGACATTTAAGTTTATAATATTAATTATAAGTTTCACAGAATTAGTGACTCTCTATTCATGAAGTGAAGCATTATTCGATTGTGTTTATTATTTAAAAAGACTTATTGCTTTTTACGTAATGCCCAGTAAACTGATTTTAGCATAAAAATTCGTTGTATAAAATACGAAAATAAGATTTTTTCCCCCAAACTATTAAAACCACATAAATCAATTGTTCATTAATTAATACGATCCAAGCAAGCTCACAACGGTTCAAGAAACTTAACTCTTTGTTCAACCTTTCTTGTTTCAAGTTTTTCCATATAATATTTATCCAAACAATCGGCAACTTCTCTTGAATAACAACCACCATGATTGGGCTTCGTAAACCTTAATTTCCACCATTCCCAATAGATGGTATACAATTTATCAAATTAGATGTTTCTACTTCACTTTTGAACAGATTATTGCAATATTGTTCGTGGAATGGTAAAACTTAAGTGTTTCTTAAAAATCCATTGTTCTGGTATTTGAACAGCTGGTCATGGGATCCATTGGTGGTTTTTCTATCATGGATGGTCAACCTACTTCTACTGGATTTATTCTGTTCATTTCTCACCACTTCTCATGGATGGGCTTGTTAACTTGGTGGTTGGGCTCCTGTGGAACAAAGACTGTCCATCGTTTCCGTAACCACATATATGTAGAATCACTGGCTCATTATAGTGTGGCTTTTTTATGGTTAAAAAGCTTCTGGGTTCGAAACGGGTTTAAGCAAATCAATGACCAAGGTTGGATGAATCAACCAATAGACGCATACGCACTCTATTAACAATAGCACGTCACAGAAGCCTTCCTGTTTGAGTCCTGATATTATGTTTGGTCACGGCTGAGCTCATGTTGGAAGAGATATTATTCCCATACTGACCACTTATGGATATGAATAGGCTTCTGCATATGATATATGGCTCTCTATGGAAAAACAATTTCTATGTCGTGGTAGTTAAAACAAATTTAAGCAAATGAAAATTTGGCTAATCAACCAATTGACGCATTTACATTCTGAAACAACAAGCCTCACAGGTGTTTTATTGTCTGGGTCATACTATATACTGTTTGGCTATGCCTGAACTCTTGGAGACAGATCTACTTATGGATGGGCACCTGATCTTTGACTCATTGTAATGTGGCTCTCTTTAGATTAAAGAACTCTTGGTCGTGTGGTTTGTAGGAGATATTAGCAAACCAACGACCGAATTTGAATGGATTAACCAAAGGACGCGTTAACCTGTAATAAACCATGAGTCGTGTTAACAACCACACTATATAATGACTATCTCTTGGAAGAAGGTCCGTCGTTCCCATACTGCCATTTACGAATTGGCTTTTACTCCTGATATTTGTGTTTTTATTGTGTATATATGGGGAAAAGAACCGATTAAAGCAAATTAGCGACCCAATTCCAATGAATTAACCGATTAACGCTTTCAAAACCTGTAACCAACCAATCGTCACAGAAACCTTCTTAAAATCCACACTATATCGTTTTTGGTCATGCCTCAGCTGCTCTTGCACGAAATTTAGATGGATTAACCTGTAATCAACCAGGAGCCTTCGTGTTAAAAGCCACACTATACCATGCCAGAACTCTTGTACGTAGGTCAACCCTTCCCACACTGCCTCTCTCATGGATGGGCTTCACCTCACTGGGGGCACTCGCATCTTCTTCTTCTTGCCGTCCTTCTTGCCATTGGAGTTGTAAGGATCGTCGTCCCCCGGGTTCTTGGTGAGCTTGCAGTCGATGAGGAAGGAGGCGAGCAGTGGCAAGCGCCACTTGCCCTTCAGCTTGGGCTTTGGAATGCCGAAGATGAGCAGCTTGTAGTAGCCTATCCTTGGGGGAGTGATGTTGAAGGAGATTCGGGTATCGGAGTCGTCGCGTGTAATGATGCCTTTGATATCCATCTCCTTTCCTGTGGTGTCGAACAGCTGCGGACAAAGCAGAATATACATTTGTTAACACATTTAAGAGCTGTTTTTAAACCTTTTTATTAAATATTAAGAGCCAATCATTTATACTTCATAGTTTTTATGCATTGTTTCCACAAATTAATAACATTTTCATTTTATTACCTATATATTTTTAAACTATATCAAATAGTAAAGTGCTGAGTGTAAAATAGTTAACAAGCCGTTAAAAGCATTTGCGCTTTACTTCTTCTATCAAACTTGTTTTGTTTCTTACTTTTATTCGATTACTTTTTGTTGTATTTTATGCAATTTCTTTGTTATCAAAATAAATCGTTCTTATTCTATATTTTTAAAAGGTTTTTGTACAAATATAAAGCTTAGCTCCAACTATTATTTCATTATAAACATGCAAATATATTTGCTTCCCTAATTCAAATATCAAGCGAATTATTTAATGTAATTCACTTATTGATATTTGAATAATTTTATTTATTACCTTTTATTGTGTAAAAAATAACTAGCTGTTACCATTATTGAAAAAATATTATGGCAAACTCAATTTCAACCCAAATGAAAAACTAGTAGGAAAAAACGATCGTAGCCATCAATACATTTTGATATCATGTAGATATCGACGTCTTCCTAGATATTACTAAATAAAAGTAGAATCGAATGTTTTTATCACCTGCTGCGTAACGAGCATCTCGTTGGCTGTCTCAATCTCCAGCTTCCTTTTCCCGCCCCACGTCACTATCACGGGCCCCATCTGGTTGATGAGCTTCATCTTGAAATCGAAAAAGGACTGCGCCGGTCCCCAAGGCACGTCGTGCAGGGGATAGGGGTTCACGTGCTTCTTCGCTTTCACACACTCTAGTAAGAAAATGGCTACATTCTTCAGAGTGGTGTCGTCGTACATCTGCCACTCGGGCCGGGCGTACACCTGTAGGAAAAAATACAACTCATTGTGGTTTCAACGCTTAAGCCAAGGCAACACTCGCGTCCAGCCTGGTCCATTAGCCATTCGCAAACATTTGTTTCCAATGTTTGCCTCTCTCTTCTGCAATAAAGCACCAGCGGCATAGGCTGGTTACACACTGGCCTAGCCTGGCTCGTTGTTCCTTGGCTTCTTTGGCTTGGGGGTTGGAGCTGCAAGGTACTGGTCGTTCTTTTCGACCAATAGCTTCGAAACTCCAACATTTGACGATCATTGTCAATGGTGGAGTGGTTACTCTACCCGTTCATGACTATACCTTGGAACGTATTGGACCAGGCTGGACCCGAGTGTGACCATGACGGCAAGGTTGGTCCAGTCAAAAGTAGGTCTCATTCTAATGGGTCAATTGTAGTGAACGGGTGTACTAGCTATTCACCGTAAAGTACCGGGCCAATTAGATAGCGCAGTGGTGATTACACTCAATTGTCAACTAGTTAGATTTTTGCATCACCCAGCGCAAGTGCGTTTTTACTAGCCACTGTGATTGCACTTTTACTGGATAGTGAAAAACCAGGGAGTAGCGAGGAAAGAAGACTAGCTTTTAACTTCACTTGCACAAAAGAACTAGTTCGCTAGTCGACTTGGCTCATTGAAGGAATTCAATAGAAACTAATAAATTTGTTGAAGAGTAGCTAGTAAACTTGCTCAATGTAATTGACCCTTAACAAAACACTTTAAATCGTGATTCATCAATTATGTGGAGAAAGTTTCTCACTAAAGGGTCCAGGAAAACAATGGGGGCCTAAGCGGACCTTTGACTAGACAGTCTAGTGTCTTTTATACAACAATTCAAAAATAACAATAGGTTCAGAAATACATTTAATAAAACACACAGTATAAAAGAAGTTGAATGTACGTACATATTGCATCCCTACAAATTATAACACGAACTATAAAGTTACGATTACGCAACACTTTTATTAACATAAATGGAAAGGAGCCCCAGTTACTCAGTTGGTAAGGCGTTCAGCTACTAATCAGAGGATTGGTGGTTCGAATCTGTGAAATGGACTTGACATAGAAAAGTAAAAAAAGTAGTGATCTTGCGATCGGAGGGTTGCCAGCTTCGCTAGAAAAATACTAGCAAGTCGTCCAGAATATCCAACAAATTATACTGGCGTGTATACGGGACTGGTGCACGATAAATCTGATCGGGGTCCAAAGTCCCGACGTATATTGAAGGCGTTGGGTGCCAGTTCAGGTGTTTCCTCGTCATCTGACCATGGTTTTAAAATAACGAGGTGTGTGTATGAATGTGTGTGTGAATGTGTATGTGTTCCCGGGTCTTTCCTTCGAGATTGACCCCGAACTGTCGCCAATAGCCCACTGTGTAGCTCTAGTGCGACGTTAATTTACAAAACCATACCAAACCAAACCATAAATGAAAAGTCTATGGTGATTAAATGCATGCTGGAATCAAACACTGTCGCTGTTTCTCCTGAAAGCTGCAGTTTGTTATTTAAAACTTATTTATGCAAGTGTACTGTTTGCGTTCTTCTCGTGTAAACATCTTTTAATCGTTTTACACACAATCATAAGATATTCATTCTGCAACACAAGTTATTTAAATTGTTCAGCTAGCATTTTTTTAACCTTTCTACTACCCCACTATCAGTGTAGGTCCTTAGTCATGATATTAGTCAGCATATTACAGATTGGTGTCATAAAATGCACATACTGTAGTACTTCCATTATTGATATGTCATAGACAATCTTGTTATGACATATCATTTATGAAGTATTTTTGTGTTGAAATAAAAATATATACATTAAGTATAAAACAATACATAGAAATATCATTTAATAAGTTGGACAGACGATACTAACCTTAAAGTAGTACATCCCTTCGGTGGGTGGAGATATGGCGAATGATCCTAGAAGTCGATCATCCTTCAGTTGACAGAAGACGTGGTTGTTGAGCTTCCCGTTCTCCCTTTCCTGTACCGAGTACAGTTTGTACTTGTACCTCGTGGGCTTGTGGGCCGCGAGCTTCAGCTCGGTCTGGATCCGGAACACCACTGGGTTCTGGGGCCGAGACCGGATCCTGAGGTTGTATTCGAAGAAGAGGGGAGTCACCTTCGGAAGAGCGTTGAACTCGTCCAGTTTGAGTGGCTTGTCGAGAAGCTGCCACCTGAGGGGAAACAATGGGGAGTTTCACACCGAGAAGAAGAAGACCGCTGTTCCAACGGAACATGGAGAAAATTTCGCGACGCTGAAGAAGTTCTGTAGGGTTAGCACGGAGCTTTAGCTCCTGTACTATAATTTTAAGTTTTAGTCTTTAAATAATACCTCAATATAGAAATATTTACCACATACACTGATATAGATTGTACTCATCGTTTATGAAGTATTTTTGTGTTGAAATAAAAATATTTTTCCGTATTTTGTTGTAATTCTAATTATATACAAATATAATATAAGTGTTTCTGTATTTAAATTTATTTATATATAGAATAAAAATATTACTTATTTGGCAAAAACAAATATTATAAACACACTTTCCCATAATTGTAAGCGTAGCGACTAAACAAACAAAAGCAAAGTTGTCTGCTGTAGGGAATAAATCGAAACTACTAGTACGTTACCATGTTGATTCGTCACGTGAAACTCTCCCATTGTCATTTTCATTACATGAACTCTGTTGAAACATCGCAGCAATGTCTCTACAGTGGACCGTTGTAAGAACCATTGCATTAAAGTAATTTTAATCGTTATTTTATTATCATGTATTTGGTTGTTTTTAAATACCAACCTGGAGTAGTTGCTTTCCATCTCACTGTAGGGATAATGAGTCCAGATCAAAATTTCGGGATCAGTCAGAAAGAAATGCTCGTTCAGCTTCCTTTGAAATTTACCCGTATGATCAGTGTAACCTAGGAAAGGAATAAGAGATAAACAAAATATTATAATGCGTTAAATTAATAATTATAATGCGTTCATTAATTCAAGGTTCCGAATTTCTTTCTTTTCGACACCTCGTTTCCATGGAAAAAACCTCAAATTAAGTGTTTAAGGGTAGTGGACCTTAATGTCGTTATTTAAATGAGATTGTGGTTCTCGCACACACAATGGTGTTGTTGAATACCCGTTGAAATGGGATCAGTGATTCCTATATCTTATCTAATTATTTCGAAGATACGATTTAAAATTTAACTTTACATACATAACCTTTTGAAATTAGGTATTTAAAACTTGTTTTTAATGAACGGTAAATAAAATATGTTGTATAATGATTAAAGTTCCGGTTTTATTTGCATTTAGCCCTTTTGCAGTACAATAAAGTCTTTAACTTTGTGCATTCTTTACACTGATTAAGTTACTTCCGTTTCTATTCTTTTCCCTCCGAATATTTGATACTCGTGGATGACAAAAAATAATAATCTGTTCTTGCAGTAGTGACAGAATAAACTTGCAGAACAAGTACGTACTTTAAACTTAAGAATATGATGTTCTTGTTCATTTAGAAGAACATAGAACAAAAAGTTTATTTTGTCAGCCGAAAAATAACAGTGATTTACTGCAAGGATTTAAAATTAAAAGCAGTAAAAGTCATCCACGATTGATTTAACTGTTTACTATAAGTACTCTGTACTCATTACAAGGTTAGAAGAGAGTGCCTTTAACGCTTTCCCCCAAATTGCGAAAAGTCTTCATTAATTGATTACGTATAAATCATTTATGGATTGTGACTGCATGGTGTATCTGAAGAATATTCGGCGGTAGGCATTGTCCTTGATTGCTATGGCAACAACAACTGATAATGGCGTCGAGCAATGTTGTCGTGTCTGTCATGCCCATTTCGCTAATCGCTCTGAAAGGCGATGGCGCGTTTCTTCGACAGTCAGCTCAAAGCGTTAGGAGTAGGAAACTAATAAATCGAAATCGATATTTCCTAGAGGTAAATTACAGATTCTTCTAAAAGCCAATTTCGGGAAAATAAACATCTCGATCTTTGATGTGATAATTGCTATCAAACACAATCATATATCGTAAATATCGTGTTATAAAAGATTAGCTTGTGCATAAGATATTGATGGAACATAAACCAATCTAATTCCAGGCTAGCTCACTATCGGAATATACAACGCTGGTTTCAGAATCTTAATCGCTGGCTTCATAAGCCAGCCTCAGGTTTTATGAAACCAGGTGCCTGTCTTAAAACATACCTATTTTCTGTGGTACATGAAGCGATAAATATTGGGAACCACACTGATGTCTATGCTTGCTGTACACTTAACGGTATTTCCGCTACTAATAGTTCTAATAAAAAAGGGAATTATGTCATTGGTTTGGTGTTATCTTCACACGTGACTAGTGGAGTGTTTCTGTGCCAACTAAAGCGAGGACAGCGATCGGGACCAATCAATCACGAGGCACACGTGAGGAACCTACCAATCGGGAAGTTTCTGGACTGGTTGAGGGCGGAACATAGTCCTGGAGTTACACACTACTTTGTTTCACATATCAGTATGTCACGGCGGAATGACACAAATAATCAGATATCAATTGAGTTCTGACATGGCTAGGGAATGAATGTCCTAAACAGTTGGTTAAACAATTTATTCCTTTATGCATTGGATAAAAATGTAATAACAAAATACTCAAATTAAGGTAAGGGCTCGTATACAAGGGGGGATTTGTTCTTTCTCGGACATTTATTGGAATTTATTCTTGTCCTGAAAACTACTTTCCTTGCATTTGGCAAAACGAAAGTCATGTAATATTTCTTGGTAATAAAATCGCATCTGGTGTAAACGTATTGGCATGTTTTTATGGATAATTTCTCAGCACTCTGACAGTAATATCTCTTACTTGTATACGAGGCTTGGGAATGAAAGTGAAAGTAAAACCAGTCGTATAACTGTCACAAAATTCAAATGAATATTTATACAGCTTTAAATACGCCAATGAATTTGAAATACTTGCATTCGTGTAATTTAAAAATATCTCCATAAGGTCTACAAATTATGTCACTGTCACACGTGAACTGGGGGAGGGGGGTGTCATGAAGCTGTGACATTTTGTAACAAGGAGGAGGGGGCTTACAAGAAATGTGACATCATACGCTGCGTAAAAAACAATAAAAATTTACAAAAATAACGAACAAAATTTAAGAAAGTACGTTCAACTTCTAGATTGACATTGTTGATAAAAGACAGTGGCATAGCAATTGAAAAGTTATGGAGAGTAGGGGCCTCAACTAGTTCCATTCCCAGAACATTTATGCTAATTAGTAATTAATCATTAATAGTTTGCAGTTATGCTAATTAGCAATTAGCATAATTATTAATTTATATTGTTAATTTATAATTATTATTAATATTGTTAATTTATAATTATTATTAATATTGTTAATTTATAATTATTATTAATATTGTTAATTTATAATTATTATTAATATTGTTAATTTATAATTATTATTAATATTGTTAATTTATAATTATTATTAATATTGTTAATTTATAATTATTATTAATATTGTTAATTTATAATTATTATTAATATTGTTAATTTATAATTATTATTAATATTGTTAATTTATAATTATTATTAATATTGTTAATTATTAATAATTATTTAATTACTGAAGAATTTGCAAAAAATTTTAAAGATGTTAACAATTGTTTATTGAATTGCTTGAGCCCCTCCCCTTTCCTATACTATGTCAGAAAAACGTGACATGTGACAGGCGGTAAAGTGAAGTGTGACATGGGGGGAGTGGGTCAAAAATATAAAGAAAAGGTGTGACCATTTACGAACGGCCCCTAACTGTGAGTTAAGAATTGAAGGCGTTAAGACTAATTGGAAGTATGAATCGCACCTGTTCCCCACGTTATGTCAATGAGACGCCAGGCTCCGAATATGAAGACTGAATTCCAGGCGTGTGTGATGTCTTCCCCTGGATGGAACTGGTGACCCGGCCTGTAGTCGAATCCCTTGGCAAATCCGTGGACTCGCTTCACTCGGATGTTTGCTAACCTGAAACATGCGATAGGACATGAAACAACATGCAATCACTGTCAACGCTAACTACATTTAGCAGAAACAGCTCATTTTATTTTTTTATGTAAAATTTCTTTAAAATCATTATGTGTAATGATAGATACACCATTTATAGGGTGATGATCACCAATTCTAGGTTTGTGACAAATAGCTCGATTGACCAAAGGAAATTAAGTACTGATATGTGTTTGACATCTTTAAATAAAGCAAAGATAGTACGGGGCGTGAATGGAAATTCTTGGAGCTAGACATAAGAGCTTATATTTCAACTGTTGGTAACATTATTTTTGACAGCCAATCCCTATAAGTCCGGTAGGAGTTTGATATTAAATTCAAGGAAAGTTCAAATTTATTCAATACATGTAAAGAGTGTTCCACAAATTATGTGATTTTTTTTATAAGTTGAGGAGATGGTAGCCTGGTTGGTACGGTATTAAACTCGGCAATAACAGATCTCGAGTTCGATCTTAGATTAATTATACCGGCGATTCAATGAGTAGAGAGGGCGTATCAAACGTTAAATATTATATATATTGGCCGAGATTTAAGAGTGGAGTGCCAGCTCGTATGTTGTCGTCGATGTTATATGATTCATAAGTACGAAACAGTGTTCCTTGGTGATCTTCTCGTCAAACTGTAGTCAATATCCTATTATGTAGCTTTCGTAGTATAATCCAATCAAACCAAGCAGAAAATTTAATTAATATTATATATCAGGTTAATTGATTTAGATGTTTTAGATATTTTTTTTTAATTTTATGTTCCTTCTAACCAACAATTTTGAATATTTAAATTTAACAAAGTTATGAAGTGAGAAACGTGATTTAGTTTGTTCAATACGATTTACATTTTGGTAATATTTAAACATTTGAATCAAAAGAATATTTCGGCTAAAAGAACAAATATAACGACTTGAAGAACTGATCTTTAAATTTGTGAAAAAAAAATATTTTGTAACTTTGGCAATTTTTTAAAAATAATTTCCTAGTGCAGCACGGTCCCATTCGATTTACTATGCATGAAATAAATATTTTCTAATGACGTGTTCAGGCATCTGGCACAGTGACAAAGTTTAGAATTTGTGATGAAAAAATCAATGTTTATTGACAAGCTTCCATAGCAATTGTTATTTTTGTTTAAACTAAAGCATAAAATGTCGTTGGTATTTAAATACTGAATTGAAAGTGATAAATGAATGTTATGGAAAATAAAAGTGGAATTACGAACTTCGGAAGGGCTACAAGTCAACGAGAAAAGCCGCTGAATATAGAATATTCTGAAAACAACTCTCATATGGAAAGCGGTATAAATGCAACATTTCCAACTGACTGTCTTTCTTTAGAGAATAGTAAAGAAACGGAAATTGATTCTAATCTGCAAGTTGAACAATTCGATAACCAGTCCATAGCAAATAAAGAACCAAAAAACTTAAAAGGAATTTTAATGAAGAAGTCGAAGAATACCACATTTAAAATTCCTTCCAGAAGTAAAATTTCAAGCGGTTGTGCAGAAAAGATAGTAAGCAGTTCCAGACCTTTGTCTACTCCATCCATAAATGATAATGTAGTGGAATCTATATTGAGTAGCACAATGGATGGCACCAGGTCGAAGATTTTAGTTGATTCTCAAATAAGAAGTTTAAAAGAAGAAATTACTACGCTGATTAAGCAATGCATCGACAAGGAAGAAACCATCCTGTCTTTGACGAAGCGTTTGGCGGTTTCTGAGCAATCTCGTTCCGAAAACCAGAAAAAGTGTTCGAACTTGGAACACGCGAATGAGAAGTTGAGGAAATCTCTAAGCGATACCACCGAAAAATGCGAGGCTGTTCTGCAAGAACTGAATGCTGCAAATTCACTGTTTGAAAACGCGAATCGATCGAAGAAGGCAATGGCGACTGCCAAGTTGGACTTGGAGAAAAAGTTGGCTCAGTTTTCGGTACAAAGAGATAAGCTGAAATCTGAATTCCAGGATTTGGCGAAGAGTAATAGCGATTTGCAAATGGCGCACCAGAAGGAGATTGAAGATAGAAAAGCAGAAGCTAAAAATTCTACAAAGCAGAAAAAGGAACTGGTTGAAGTTGTTATAAAACAAATGCAGCTTGTGAATAATTTAAAGAGACAAGTATTGCACTTTAAAGCTGGAATTGCTCAAAAGTTTACTGAGAACGAAGTGGTGAAAGCTGCCGAAGACTCGTTTTAATGAAAGTAATGGCGACATCAGCTATGAAAACTTTTGGCTCTTAGAACTTTTGAGAAACATATTTGTTGTAATTATTGAAAAATTCCGAACAATAATTTGTTTGTTCTAACCATGTATTCTAACTGTTAATGACATTATTTCATCTTCATGAAAGTTTATGTTTTATTTTCAGTTAATAAAATAATAAATGGTGAACTAAATGTAAAATGTGTTGTGTTTTTTTCGAAAGAGAGTCGTTAAAAAGCTTAACTTGTTCAAATCTAGTGAATAAGAAAAATACATCACTTAAAAATAAAACAATAGAGATTTTAAATACAGAATTCTATCCAGCCAGCGCAAGACTGATTTAAAAGCCGCTTGGCGTCAATTGCGCACATTATTTGTCTTCGAGCATGAATGGACTGTGGTACAGCGAATATGACGTCATAATCGTGAAACCAACATTTCAGACCGAATGCCCTCAGACACGTGACTTCTTTTCAAAATTATGAATTAAAAAATACTCGCGATTGGCTGATGAATTGGGAAATGTGCAATAGTGAAAATTTATGAATGGAATGACGTAATTAACCACGTGTCTGAGGCCGTACATGTTGGCCTCACTTTGATGTTAGCGAGATTACAAAGATATGTTTTCTCTACTATGAAGGATCCACGCTCGAAGGTATTTGTGATTATTTTAAAATTTATTTTAGAAACCTCTTATTTGATACCAGTTCCTAGGCAGAAATATTATGCAACGTTTAGAAATATTTAGGACAATAAGTAGGACCAAAACTTTATTGCTAATTTTGAAAGCAGTAACGCTAACAATTGAGTTACATCATTATGCTAGAATTCAGTTGTAATTCAGGGTCTTCATTTTTCATACTCACAAACCGCCACAGTTTAAAAGTATTTAAGATTTTTTTTAAACTTTTGGTTTTTTTAAATAACGTCGCACTAGAGCTGTTTAAAACTTTTTAAGCTGCTTTAAATTATTTTAAATAAATGAAATATTAGAAAAAAAAAATACAATAATTTAAAATATATAATTTATCAAGGGTGGATCTAAATCCTACCAATTTAAATTCTATCATGTTCGAGCAGTTTATTGTAAAAAGAACACTTGTCGGAATATATTTTTGGTGGCGCGTGTCTTGAGAGGGGCAGATCGTTGAACTGCGGTACGACCGTTGCCAGGTTGCGTGATTCGAAGTTATTCGCGTGACACGGAACCTGCTACCGACTTCTCGCGAATTCGAAATTGGGGCTGATTTTCTCGATTTAGAGGTCTGTGTACCGAAGATCGTATTTTATCGGATGTTCGCCGGATGTTAATTTCCTAAAAATAGGAACACGGACTTCGTATATTTCCTGAAAAGTAGTGTGTTAGTGACGTCATGTGAGTGTTTTTATTCCATTCAAAGTCCAATGTTCAGCTCCAGTTTTTACAATTTTCAAATTAAGTGAAATATTTGAAAACTAATTTCAAAACTAATATATTAATTTCTATTCATAAAACTTACGTTACATACTTTACAAATATTTAGAATAGTTATATTAATGACTAGCAATATGGCCCGGTGTTGCTCGTGGTCACTTTGCGCAGTAAGAGCTGCGCGATTTTGTCTTGTCAGCGTAGCCACGGCATATCACTCTCTGTGCACTGTGAAAAATAAACGTTATCAAAATCAAGATTTTTTAAATTACTTTGAGTATTTTTTGAGATACATAAATCTATTTTTATGTTCACGATTTTACATGCTATTGCGACTACTATTTAAACAGATGTTTTTGTAAAATGTGTCTTTTTGTGAAATAAAAAAAGAAAATTGTACGTTCTATCATTAAAACCATCTCTAAAAAAATCGTTAAAGAATTCACTTTTATGTAGTATATATTGTGTCTAGAAACTACACCCACAAATGGAGGACTGATAATACATACAAACCAATGTAATTTTTTTATGTTACCGATATTTGCGGATACAGCTTGACAACTTCTACCTCAATACAAATAGATCTTATGACAACCGAACCCGAAAACAATAATACATATTATAATGCAAACAGACTAATATGTCAAAACTGTGTGGTAGGTTTGGTTTGGTTTGGTTAATTTACGTCGCACTAGAGCTGCACAGTGGGCTATTGGCGACGGTTCGGGGCCTATCTAGAAGGAAAGACCCGGGAACACATACACATTCACACACACATTCATATATGCATTTCGTTATTTTTAGAACCATGGTCAGATGACGAGGAAACACCTGAACTGGCACCCAACGCCTTCAATAGACGTCGGGACTTTGGACCCCGATCAGATTTATCGTGCGCCAGTCCCGTATACACGCCGTTAATTTTTGTGGATGTTCTGGGAGACATTCTAGTATTTTTGTATCGAAGCTGGCAACCCTCCGATCACAAGATCACTACTTTTTTACTTTTCTTTGTCAAGTCCATCGCACGGGTCCGAACCACCAATCCTCAGATTAGTAGCCGAACGCCTTAACCGTTCGGCCACGGAGGTCCCACTGTGTGGTAGGAAAACAAAACATTGGCGTCTAAAACGTTGTGTCAGTAATTGGAGAAACATTTTATTAAAGTTAGCTTAATAAGCACATTTTAAAAGTCACAATAAGTCACTATCGACTCTTTTCTTCCAATACTCACTTGCACATCTCTCCGAATAGTTTACAGTAATCCTTGCACACCCCTTCGCCTTGTTGCAGGACTTCTTCGCCGCTCATTTTTACGTCCATGTACTTCCAGTCATAACTAGGAATACAAAAATGCAGCAATTTAGAGCGTTATTTATTGTTTAAAAAAAGTGGAATATTAAAATATAAACAAATGAAAGTCCATTAAAAGATTAAGAAATTAAATAAGTTTTTTTAGAATTTTAAAAGAGGATTCAGTATTTTAAAATGAACTATTTTTAATAAATATAACTTAAATGTGCAAATTGTGCCATTATAATCAACTAGCTGAAATACCCGTTCTACGCACGGGAAGGAAATAAACTACAAAATTGATTCAAATTCAATATACAATAACGTGGATATATATATACGTTACTCCCGTTGATCACCATCCACATTTTAACCTTTAGTAATATTCCAAACATTTAAAGAGGAAGAACTCTTATAATTGTTAATAATAATTAACCGAAAAACTTTTATTAGACACCTATGTCAACACTTGTCGTTAAGTTTCACAAATTGGTAAGAATATAAGAAGAAAACGATAAGGATTTTAAAAGGTTCATTTGCCAAATTCAAGATTACAATATTTTTTTTAAGCATTTTGGGCTTCTGCAAAAAAATATTTTAGAGTATTTCTGTAATTGGTATAATAACAGCTAAAAATCCCTTCAAATCCTTTGCGATAATAAAGACTTTTTGAAACATTCTAAAGGTTTTATGTCGGCAAATTAAAATTTTCTGAAAATCTATATATTTTTTATTCGAAGGTATAATGCTAAAGTTTTTAAAATGGAATAATTTCTCTGAAAACTTTACAGTTTTTAACAGAAACGCCCTTTGAAGGTTTTTATTCAGTTTTCAACTGGATTTTACCTGTTTAAAGTAAACAGATTTATTAAGGTTATTTGATAAGGTAAACGATACTAATAACACTCTTCCAATTACCCATATTTTTTTTCGTCAATACTAATTTAAAATAAGTAAAAAACCCATGCTGATGGTGGGTTAAATCTTCAAAAAAAAAAAAAAAAAAAAAAAAAAAAAAAAAAAAAAAAAATTAATTATCGAATATTTTTTTTTGTTTTAAGCAAACAATAAAAATATTTCAAACTATTTTACAAATGTTAATTATATTTCCTTTATGTCCATAATTAATTATTGAAAAAAAATGAGTATATTGGAAAAAAAGCTCTTTATCAAAAGATTAATTTCGAAAGTATACTAATCAATATTTAATAAATGTGTGATTTAGCACCTAAGTTATTGTAAATATTATATTTTATATAATATATTTACTGCATAAAAAATTTACAAAAAATCAAAAGTAAACAAACAAAATTTTCCATTACTAGACAGTTCGATCTATTATTTCACCGAGTGGTGTGTCCCCAAGTTCAATAGGTTTCAAAATAATGAGTTGAATGTAATTCCACTTAAAATTATAGCTAAGGCGATTTGCGAACTTTGAGCAATCTTATATGGAAATTTTGTTTTTGGATTTATACCACTTGGCGGCCAAGCCACCCACATCATGAATCAACATCGAAAGAAGGAGGAAATGCTTTCATTCCTGTGAAACTCATTAATTTGGAATAATTGGGAGCCATAAGCCCTATAATAGCCATTTTGGGCGTTGGCCTTTTTTTATCGAGATACTGAAATACATCATACTTTGTTATTTTTATCTTTTGCTATGATCGAAAATATTGTATATGTGTTCGAATATTGGTAATACAAACGTACAAGAACCCACTTTTTTTTTTACATTTCTGTTTAATCTATAATGAAATTAAACGTTAATGCATATTTTTTTGAAACGTATGACACTTGATGCTTGAAATAGGTGTATCAGTGTATAGGCCTTAAGAATGAGAAATCAAGCATTGATTTGAGAAGAACTTATGAGTTTCCAATGCGGTAGTTTCACGTGACGTATCAACATGGTAACTTACTAGTAGTTTCGATTTCTTCCCTACAGCAGACAACTTTGCTTTTGTTTGTTTAGTCCCTACTCTTTACAATTATTGTAAAGTTTGTTAATAATATTTGTTTTTCCAAATAAGTAATATTTTTATTCTATATGTGAATAAATTTCAATGCAGAAATGCTTATATTATATAGTATATGTATATACTAATTAGAATTACAACGAAATACGGAGAAATATTTTTGTTTCAACAACAAAAAATGCTTCATAAACGACAAGTACAATCTATCTCAGTGTATGAATATTTTTATATTGAGATATTATTTAATGACAAAAACTTAAAATTATAGTACAGGAACTGAAGTCCCATGTTAATCCTACGGAACTTCTTCGGCGTCGCGAAACTTTCTCCATGTTCTGTTGGAACAGCGGTCTTCTTCTTCTCGGCGTGAAACTCCCCCATTAAAATTTTTTAGGAATGTTTTTCAATATTTAAGGGTTGCTGAGGCTATCATAAGAATGGAACCCCTTCATAATACTTTAATATAGAAGGCCTTGACATTTGGCTGGAAAGAGCAGGATCATCGTTAGAGCTTATTATTGGGGAGGAGGGGGGGGGGGGGGGGAGGAGCCTTAAAATTGCCAAGCCAAATATTGGTTTTTATTAACTTTTTTAGAGTCAAATTACCAACTTTTTTAAGAGTCTGGTAAGTTACTTGTTTTTTGCCGCTTGGGTGTGAAAATTAGTTTTAGATGGGAAATTGCCAACCCGACCAGAAGTAACATTTATTAAAATTGTGCAGTTTTTTAAAATGATTTCCCCAACATTTTTCATGTGACAGCATTCTACGTGGGCAGTAAGAATGTTGGTAAATTCCTGTTGACTTGGCAAAATCCCAAAATAAGTTGGCAAACTTGTGAAACATTTTACTTTTTTTTTTAAAAAGTGAAACTTTGTAGTTGCATATTTAGAAGAAGCCAAATGTTTCACGAGTGTTCCAACTAGGTTTGGGATTTTGCCAAGTCTACAGGAATTTACCAACATTGAGGGACGTCTCCTCCTTCCACCCACAGCTAGGGCCCTGGGTATGAGATTCTAACATATCAGACATATGGACTCAAATGAAAGGATGAAAGAGATCATTATAAGTTTACAGTAATAGACGTTTAACTAAAGTAATAATTGCTTTTAAACTCATCGCATCATATGTCTTTGTTTTTCATGCACATCAGGGAGCATAGGCCAGGGTTCTGCTGAAGTACTTATTAATTCAAAATCAGTCAAATAAATTAAAATATTTTTTTATAAGTAAAATAAATAAAATATCATTATTCAAAGATTATATATATTTATTGAAATGAGGATTGTGTCGATGGCTAACAGCAAAATCATTGTATGTCCATTTTTGGCAAAAATTATACCAATGTAAAGGTGGAGTCTTAGCTCTTTCCACCTGCACAAACATTGTATGTCCCTTCCAAATAATAACTTTGTGGTGCAGTTCTAATGTTCAGCTCAAATACGAAAAAGGCCCAAAAAATCTTCTTTTTCGTTTTCCGAAAGTTTGCACAAAAGTGGAAGTACAATGATTGTGCTTTTAGCCATTGGTGTAGGAATTTTACACTCTGTATTAATACAGATATGGGTTTTTTAATACTTACGTGATATTATTCGATATCCATCTGAAGAAGGCTCGTACTTTAAAAAGTTCATTTTCAGCTGCAGCACACAAGTAATTCACTAAATTTCTAAGTGAAGACTTCGTAGACTCCGGAGCCTGTAACATATATCAAACCAGTTGGTTTACATGTAGCAAACTTATCTACTATAATGTAGATTTAAATGTGTTAACCATGTATACCTTTTTTCTAGTTTTTTCCTATTAGAACAAACACAAACGTGGTTTTGATCATAAACATGGACTTGTACACTAGTGTTTAAGGTGGACTTACTTTTTGCTAAAATGCCAAAACAAATTTGAGCTTTTCCAAAAGCATTATAGCATTTATAAGAAGCCTATATTTAATTAAACATATTTAAATGTAATTGCACATTCAAGGTGCCTTTATAAGAATTTCTCTATTTAATCAAACACATTTAAATTTAATTGCACTTTTATTGCGATTTTTCATAGGGTTTTTCTTACCAAACTGAGAAATAAAGCAGGGGGAAATAAAAATGACTTCTTCTTATAAATATGATTTATAAATTATTTAGATATTTTTGGTCATTTAAATTGGTAATGGGAGAATAAAACTGCATTGCATTAAAGAATTTTTTTTAGATTAAGTCAAAATTTTCAAGGATTTGTTCAATTATTTTTCGCATTTTAGCGATAGACAATGTTAATATTTTAGCAGATATTTCTTTGAAGAATTTTTTTAAAAAAGCTACCACAGCTGAAACGCTATTATACACTCGCTATACTTAAATTAACGAGTTGCCAAATGCCTTTCGCTTGTGTAAATTTATGTATAGCATTGAACTCCATTATAGATATTTTAATGATGAATCGCCAATTTTAACAGTAAAAATGTACAATTGTACGGTATTTCTAATAATTACAAATTGCAATTATAGTCAAACCCATTTTAAACTTTGTTATACAATTCAATCATTTTCATTATCTTTAAGAATTTTAAAAACAAACAAAAATTAGGATGCTCTTCTAATTGCAGCTGGTATCATTAACAGTGGCATTAAAATTCAGTAAGCACGAAGCGGGTTGCGGTTGGTTCGGTTTAGTCTATAGTCAGTGATCATAACTCTAGTTTGAAAGTAATGAAATCTAAGCTTAACTTGGCCTCCAGTTGCCCAGTGGATAAAGGCGTTCAGCTGGTAATCGGAGGATTGCTAGTTCGAACCCGTAAGGTGGACTTGACAAAGAAAAGTAAAAAAGTAGTGATCTTGCAATCAGAGGGTTGCCAGCTTTTCTACAAAATTACTGAAAAGTCGTCCACAACATCCAACAAATTATACTGGCGTGTACACAAGACTGGTGCAAGATAAATATGATCCGGGTCCAATGTACTGACGCCTGTTGAGTTTGCGTCGGGTGCCACCTCAGATGTTGTCCTCGTCATCTGAACATGGTTAGAAAATACGAGGCATCGTTCCTGGGTCTTTCCAATCGTGATAGGCCTCGAACCGTCGCCAATAGCCTACTGTGCAGCTCATGTGTGACATGTACTCATAAATTTATTATACACAACTAAGTCAGAAGTAGGCAATATATATATTTTTAAACGTAAAATGGGCATTTTTTCTTACTTTCCGTACAGAAAGAAAGCCGAAATTCGAAAAGGATGTTTTTTATATTGCAAATAGGAAAAAAATGAGCTATTCGTGTTTAAATTGACCATATCCAAGGCGATTAAGAAAAAAATGACACAAATGTCACAAATTGATGAACATAGGTGATTGTTTCGCTGTTTAACATATAATTTGCAGTTCTTTTCTCTGCACGTTAACAACTTTGTTTGTTTCTTCTAAACCAAAGCGACCTCTTTAAAATATAAACGAAGTTGTCGGTCAAAAATGTTGTGTAATGCCAATACAGCTAAATGTGATACAGCCCAGTAATAACTATCGCCTGACTGTTTGGGACCACTCTGCAGCGCATAACGCTGACTGTCGGTTCCATCTTGGAACCTTTTGATCCGCAACAAGACGCGACATCCCTCGTGGTCAACACGTACCACATGACAGGGTGTAACGACTTACTACTTAAGGCTTCGAGAATGAATGGACTGTAGTAGAGCGAATATGATGTCATAATCGTGAAACCAACATATCAGACCGAATGACCTCAGGCACGTGACTTCTTTTCAAAATTATGAATTAAAAAATACTCGCGATTGGCTGATGAATTGGGAAATGTATAACAGTGAAAATTTATGAATGGAATGACGTAATTAACCACATGTCTGAGGCCATACATGTTGGCCTCACTTTGATGTTAGCGAGATTATATCATTGTGTTCTCTACTATCAAGGATCCACGCTCGAAGACTTAAGGCGTGTATCACCGCCGCAACCCTGTACTATAATAAGATATAATAGCTTTTCATAATAGGGTAATAGACAAATGAAACAACTTGCCAGTGAATATTTTTAATTTTAGAGGAATAAAGACTTTTAAGAAGTTAGATATTCATTGGGGGATAGTTAGGATGTACTAGCTAGACCAACATTGTTGTGCTTTGACCCTGTTGTTGGTCGTCAATATTTGTATTTGTAAACATTAAAACAAACCACCTCCGCTCACCTCCACGGCATGCTTGTCGATCTCCTCGAAAACGGCCATGTCCGGGATCATCTCCAGCTTCTTGCACGGAGGCGGACGAGCTGCATACTCCGGCGCCTCGTCCGTGATCGGGTCGTTGTCGGTCTGCACCCCGACCTCCCTCAAGGTCATCTTGAGGTTGTAATCGAGCACCGCGTGTCGCGTGAGGCTGTCCTCCACGTCCAGCAGCAGCCTCGCGATTCCGTCCTGCACGGCCGACTTGGAGGGACGTCTTCCGTCCCCGGACGTCGTGTTCACCTCGAAGGGGCAGGTGCTGAGTTCCTTTTCCAGGTGTGCGAAGGGGGAGAGGAGTTCGTTCATGTACAGCACGCCGGCGGCCTCGCTGTCTGCCGTGTTGGCTGCCCTGGCTGGTGGGGAGGGAACACATGGAATATGATATTACAGCTATTTGAGACCGTCCACCTGAGTTTTGGTCAGCAGTGCTTAAGTTTGTAGGGAAAAGTGAACTTATACAGTAAACAAATTTATACATAGTAATACCAGTAATTCATACAAATATTTCGATACGGTATATTTTCGATAACACTGCATTAGTAGCACCCATCCATGTGACGAGTACTTGCATTGAAATAACATTGACTGTCGAAAGGATGTATTAATGAAGTGTTAATTGCTTAGCTTGATCAATATTTGCCTGGTTTAATTTTCAAAGTTAATGTTTTTCAAAATCAACGTGCCTATTTAAGCTGATTTGTAAAAAAAATCCAGAAAGATAATAATATATTAAAAATAGATATTGAATTAGTGTTAAGCTTCATTAAACAGAATCATCTGCATCAGAATATTCGTACAACATTTTTTCTTGTTACTGTATAAGTTCTTTTTCTCCCCTTAGATTTAAAATTATCGGTTAAACTCAAGTTAGATGGTATCAGACAGCCATAAAAGTAAGAAAAACAAAAACATTTAAATGCATTTTGAGATTATCAATAAAGATTATTAAGTTCACTTTCACTCACATAACTAGAATATTTCATTAACATTTAAAACTCCGCACAAAGATTGAGTAAACAGGGCAGATTTTCTGCTGTCTATGCTTCAAGAAGAGACATATACGGTAAAAGATTATAAAAGTACATGCTATCCACAACTTTATCAAAAGAACCATTTTGTAGACGTTAGTAATTTTGACGTTTGAGTTTACAGCTTCATTAAATGTATCAGAAAATTAAAGGAGCATGTAATTATGTGAGGAATATTAATGGTAATTCACAGAAGAATTTTCTTTGCTATGGCGAGTACAAGACCCAAGCTCTCCTGATGCACTGGCAACCAATTTAGCCATAAGGGCTCAACCACGTTGGATTACTCAGGAGATGTATGAAATAAGACTAAACCCCGCCATTAACTGGTTGAAAACAGGGCATCGTAAAAGGCACGAAGATGGCTGAGCATCGAACAAGATCTCTTCCATTTTGCAGAAAATGCTTTGAAACAAAAAGCACATTGAAGCGATTTTTCACTTTCTCCTCATCCAAATAGTAGTGTCTATAGGTGAGTATTAGTTGGATCTAAAATTCAATATCAATGATAGATTCAAACTTGTTAAATTGTTAGTTAACACGTTTAGTGCGGACTCACTAGATCAATCGAAGTCCGCACTTAACACGTTTAGTGCAGACGGTCAAATCCGTATTATCCACAAGTCCAACACGGGGTCAATTTACCCCGTATAATAACTAATCACAAGTCCAACACGGGGTCAATTTACCCCGTTTAATAACTAACCACAAGTCCAACAGGTGGTCAATTAACCCCGTATGATAACTAACCTCAAGTCCAACACGGGGTCAATTTACCCCGTATAATAACTAACCACACGTCCAACACGGGGTCATTTAACCCCGTGCAGTAACTATCCGCAAGTGCGTCACGGGGTCAATATCCAATCAAAAGACCCCGTACTGCACTGAATTCGTTAAGTTAGTATCGCCAGAACGAATCGTATCTATCCGTAGTGCCTTTCCTGACGAACCTTTAAATATACAACCGTCTTCTCAGGAAACATTCACCAAATGTCGTGCTTCAATTTAACTTTATGAGAATTCTGCAAAATTCCGTTCCCGCATCACGTTTACTTTGACCGTGACATTAAGAAAAGGGGTTATTATACTTGTAATGTGGATTCAAATTGTTCGTATTCTCACGCAAATCGTATTTTAATTTAAAGAAAAGACTGTTGCAATAAGTGGTACGTGGTTTGGTTTCTTGAACTAAAACACTAACGTGTAGATTTAACTTATGGACATATACTTTTGAAATGGTTTTATTGAATATTCTAAAATTTGTAAATTTTACCAAATTTTGCTATGTAAGCATATAAATGTGGATGTGGAATATGCAATGTTGATACATTTAAAAAAATGTATGTACTAAATCTCGACATTTTATTATTTTTGATCAGCTTAGGGGTGTTTTCCACATTTATAGAATATTTTGTCTTCCTCCGTGGTTTGAAAGCATGAAACTGGTTATTTAATTATTTTTATTTTAAACTGATATACAGGTAACACCTGGTTTCAAAAAGGAGGTAGTTATTAATTATTTCTGTTTGTAATTTTTGTATGTTTGCTTGTAAATTCTGTCCAAATTCAAACGTATAAATAATTTTTTGGATGAATATTAAATATCTCTTTTTAAAACCCTTTTCTAATAAACGTCCGCTTATCCGCCATTCAGTTATCAAGAAATCTCAATTATCCGGATCTTTTTTTTTTAAATAATATACGAATGGAGTATTTTAAGGCGAATAAATAAAAATCAAATTTAGAGTAAAATGCAAATAAAATTAATTATAAATAAAAAAAAAGTTTTTACTTTCAATATACGTAAATACTAATTAACTAGACTTTCTTAAAAGTTTTCTCCCGTTTAATTTTTAATAAGGAATATATCCATTTAGAATAAAATATTGTTTATTTTCAATTAACTGGCATTCAATTGTACGGAAATTTCAATTTCGTTTATTTTTTAAAAAATTATTTTAAGATGGCACATCCCAGCAAAAAAAAAGTCAGCATAAAACCTTCATCAAAATTGTCAAATTAAAGGTTTTTTGAAGGTTTTATAAAGGATATTGAAACAAAAAACTGCAGTTTTTTTTAAAGTTTTTAATTTTCCTGCATAAAACCTTTAAAATATCTGCCTTTTCCTTTCATGATTAAAAATTGAAGCTTTTTTGCAGGTTTTTATGAAGGTTTTTTGCAGTTTTTATGAAGGATATTGAAACGAAACCCTTTAATTTTATAGATCTTCAAAAAAACTGCAGTTTTCCTGCATAAAACCTTCAATTTCAAAATTTTGATGAAGGTTTTATGCTGACTTTTTTTGCTGGGGTTCATTATTTGCATGATTGACTAACTCACCTATGGTCACGGGCTCCGTCTGTGACTCCACCTCGGCCACATTATTCTCAACACCTCCCCCGTCATTCGAATCGAAGATGGAATCGAAACTCCCATCTTCCTTCCCAAACTCATCTTCATCTTCTTCCATCGGATCCGTCTGCGTCGACTCCTCAGCCCCGTGGTACCACGTCTGCACCGACGCGTCCGTACAGCGGACGGAAAACTGCTGGTCGAACTTGGACGCCGGCTTCATGGACAGGAACTGGTCCGCCTTCGCGAGCATCCTGTCCAGACTGTCGTCGTACACGTCGTCGACGTCCGGCGTCTGCGTCTCGACGTCCCGCGTGTCCCAGCTCATGATCGGGGTGGTGAACAGGTCGACGTCGGTCTGGACGTCCGACGTCCGCGAGGAGACGTCCGTCTGGGCGCTGGCGTTGGCCGAGATGGGGAGGTGGGGTTTCTTGTCCGAGTGCATCCATGCCACCGGGAGCACCATGTCTTTGCCGTGGGGTGGTTGAAGGTTGTGGATTGGGGTGACCGCTCGGATTCGACGACTGGAACCGCACCCCATAGAGTCACCTGCGTGGAAGAGACGATAGTCATCTTGATTAATTCCACCTTTAGTTGTGTGAGACTCGTACTACCGCACATAGTCACGTGCTTTTAGATGGGCCCTAGGATCTAGGTGTTGTTGCCCAAGCCCAGTAAAAAAAAAATATAAAAAATTAATTATTTGAAAAACTCTACAATTTGAAACATGGGATGCAAGACCCAGACAGAACAATTGTTTTTTTTATTTATACTTTTTTACTTATTCCTGTAAAGAAAAAAATCCTCTATCGATTGTTTCAAGAACTAGAGAGCTCTAAGCAATGGCTATAGAGATATATAGGAAAGGAGCTGTACTAGTGTCTCATACGATGCGAGAAGCATACAGTGTTTTTGGTCCGTCCTGATTTTTTTATTAAATGGGACCTATTTGGTTCTACACCCTGAAACCCTCATATACATTTGCATTATTTTCTTATTTGTTTTATATGTATGTAGAATATATTCGTTCACCGGTCATAAGTCATCTGACGTCCAGAGAATTAACAAGTGTATTTTACCATAAAGGAAGTTGGTAATTATGATTTCCTACTATATTTCTTCGAAATACAAATTTTTCAAAAGTTTGCACAGTTGTATATGGGGAGGGTGTGTGCACTTCGGAAGTTTATTTGGTGTAATATAGAAGGAGGTAGAGGGATTTTCTAATTGCTTCTCATTAATGGGACTCCACGGCAAGGTTCGCCCTCTTCCCCGCGGCACCTAGGTAACATCGATGCCTTAGCAAGTAATGAGATTTGTTAAGTAATAAATAATTTTTCAGAAGAGACGTTTTAAAAATGTGTAGTCTTATGTTAAGTAATGGAAAACAACAATGGTCATCATCAGAGGTTTCTGACAATCAATACAAATTCAAAACATTGTCGATCAACTACAGGCTCGGCCTAGAAAGGTTGGTCCATGTCGGGCTAACCCACCACAATGCCCATCCAATTGCTTTTTACGACTACTCACTCCTGAAGAATTAACAACGTAATCAGGCAAGCTATTCCATTTGTCTATTACCCTACTATAAAAATAAGGCTTTATGCCACCAGATTGAGCTGTGATTTATGTAAATTGAATGAATGGCTTTTTGCCCTGTCAGCAATATTAATTTCTAATCACCCACCACTCACATAGCATATTTTGATTAATTTGAACAGTTGAATACGGTCCCTCTTCTCTAGTGTATATATTGTAGTGAATATGATTTGACTATTACAATTGGCGGCTTATCTACCTGGTGCTGATAGTACTCTACATACATTTAAAATTCGAAACCTGCAATTCTTTACATAGAATAAGTTAAAAATCCGAGTTTCGTGATAAGAGCGGTTTAAGTTTGAAACTCGCATTGGCCATAATGTTTAGTTAAATGATACTAAACGCGTTATTGAGTACCTATCGAACACATCACTTAGCCAAATAATACATCTAGATGCCTAATAATGGAAAATGGTTCAAGTTCACTTTCGGATTTTTTATGACTTATACAATTTGGCGACCAAGCCACCCATATGCAATTAACTTCCTAACCCACAGCAAAAAATATTTTTTTAAAATTGTTATATAGCCATTTCAATTGTTTAATTTCCTACGTCATTTAAATTTTAAGTCGTGTTTGTCTTGAAATTTTTTATTTCACCTTTATGACGTATTGTTTCAAGTTCGTTCATAAACTGCAGCTCAGAAGTTGTTACGTGATTTAGTTACACAGAATATAATACTACTTACGATATTCACACAAACACCATTGATAATTTTTTTCCCGAACGAAGTCGAAAACAACGATAATCTCAAATGAAACATTTGAAACGCCCACCAATAATACCTTAACAATATTAAATAGAAGCATTTATTTAGTCTTTGCATATCTCAGTCGCAAAGTCCCTAATGTATTTTCTTCTGTTATTGACAAGTCGATGTAGGCGCACCCACCCAAATGAGTCCACAGGGTTAGTTTTGACAACATGGACGTTGCTATTGTTCGACGCCTGGAAACGAGTAAAGCGTTTCGAGGTATCCATTTTACTAAATGCCTTTGGAAAAAGATACGACACGCAAATCGAATGTCGCAGTTTTGGTGACTTTTTTTTGTAAGCATTCCAGCTCTAAATCTCGTTGTCTGTATCTTTATTTGGTTTTTACCTGTAACAGAATAAAATTAGGTCAGAGATTTTGGTAGTTGCTTTTTATGACAAAGTTGGGCTTTAAAAGTGAGAGATTTAAAAAAAAATGCCAAACACTAATCTTATTTTGTTACCTCTTGATGGGAAAAATAAGCCAACTTTGAAATTACGTATCTTTTTGTTGATGTAGAGTGTTTCTAATTCAAATAAAGCAAGTCAAACATTATCCTTTAATGATATTGAATTGGATAATAATAATAAAAATCTTATGTGGCTATGTTGGGGCACATATAGAAGAGTTTTGTCTGAAACATCATTGCAGAAAATTAGAGAAATAGATAACACTCGCCAATCATAACATTTCTAATAAAAGGAAGTTAAGAACGGTTAATGGGCTCCATTCCCCGTACGTGCTTTAAACGTATTTCCAAAATTTATATGTAATTACATGTCCAATTACTTATTGAACGAAATAAAAATTATATCAATCGTGCTATTGGTCATTGAGTATTAGTGCCGTAATGGGTCACCCTAAAAACATAACATGTGTCCAACATGAACCCCAAGAACTATGTAAAGAAAAGATACTTTAAAATCAATATCTAAACCTACTCGTTTTTTTTAAAGTACAATTGCGTCGTAAACGGGCGTATGACATATTCAAATGCAAGTAACCGTACTTTCTCAAAAAGCAGCCAAGTAATTTAATATTGCTAATTTCAGCTTCTGTTCAAACCATCTTAACAAAGCTACCTGAGAAACTTAAAATAGTTGTTCAGAAGATAATTTTCCACATTATTTGATGTCGATTGCTTAAATAGAAACTCAGTTATCTTGCTTCCCAACTTCCTGGCCTACTTTTTTTTTTTTTTTTTTTTTTTTAAATCTGCTTATAACTTCTTCACGTCGCCCTGGTAGTACAACGGATAAAGCACTGTACTATGGTGCTGAGTATTTGGGTTTGATTCCCAGTAACACTTGGTTGTAATTGTCGATATTTATTGAAAGTGATTTTTGAAGGCAGCCTATGAAGGCAAGCATTGCATTCATTTCTGTAGACGTGTCTTTTTCAAAATCGAAACTCGTGATAAGCATCGAATGTAATAAAAAATGAGTACATTTTACTTAATTTAAAGTATCTATTTTTAACATTGTAGCCGATTATAAAAACGTCTCACGTCAAAATGTTTTGTGGAAATTGAAGGCTTTAGTGCTAAAGGTACGTAAATAAGTTTGCGTTATATGTTTTGACGATTCCGATGGACGATGTTTTCACAAATTACTTAATTATTGAAAATGGATTAAATTAACATAACATAATTTAAAGTATTGATAATTATTTTAAATTTTGAGTTATATGAACATTTTTAAATAGGTTTATGATATGCAAACATTTTAGTTAAAATTCATAGTGGATAAATTTGCGTTTTTCTTTCAAATATTAATACATTTTTTAATTAATTTAAGGAATATTTTATTCGATTAAAATAAGATAGCTTGATACTATTCAAGACTCCTGCATAATAGAAAAAGTAATGATTGTTTGTAGGACATTCTATACAGAAGGACATTAATACCATTATCATCCAAACCTTAACCTCATTCTTACAAGGGCACAAATAAAAAAAATATTTTTATTCTGTTTCCTTTTTTTATTAATAGGTACTGCCAAGGTAAAACACTGATGCACTAACCTAACTGAACAAAACAAAATAGACAATTCGACATTTACCTTCATCGGTTGCTAGCATTCCCACCCCAAACAAAACATCTAATTTTCCATCACCAAATTCTAAATAGACGTCAAATCATAGGTATAAATTACAATCATCCAAACTAGCGAGAAAGTAATTTTTGAAATCATTTCGGTTAAAAATAAGGCATTATGTAATCTTATTTTTTTTAACTCGCTTTCATTAAACTAATGCTGGATATAACCAAATGCATTTCAAAATGTGAAGCTCTTGTGTGGCATAACAAGTGAATTAGATTAGCGATGGTAAAGCGTTTAAGGCCCTGGAGATGTGATCTCCGTTCTTGTGGGCGTAACCAAAAACTTAATCAAGGAATTGATGCCATTAAGTCCCGTTTTTGCTCGTGCTTATTTTAGAGAAAAACCTCAAACTAGCGGTATTTTCAAAAGGCCATTTGGAATTCAGCCAGTCTATTTTCTGTTGGTCAATCGCTTGACTACATAAATTGCTGGTGGGTTTTTTTTTTGGAAGAGTTTTTAATATCGTATAAAAAAATATTCCTTTGGAGTACAGTACTAATAGACTTCCTAAAATACTTTAATGATGTTTTTTTAAAGGATAAGAGTCACCATATTTTCAAAAATAAAAACTTCGAACTTGCAGAAAAAGACTTTGTGAATATGAAATATCCAAGCATGCACTGTTAAAAATAAGTAAAATTTACTCATTTTTGATTATATTTGATGCTTATCATAGTTCTGAATACATAAGTTTCATTTGTGAAGAAGACATGTACTCAAAAATGAGTAAAAGGGAGAAAAAAAGCAGTTGCTTGCCTACATAGGCTGCCTTCATAAATCACTTTCAATAAATTTCAACCATTACAACCAGGACTTACTAGGTATCGAACCCAATCTGTCTACCTGATGTTATCCGCATCGAAGTCCATGGCCTTATCCGTTGTACTACCAGAGCGACGTGAAGAAGTTATAAACAGAAGTAAGGTTAAAAAGGCGTGACAAAAAAAAATGGGAAGTAAGATCATTGAGTCGCAATAACTCGGTTTTCATTTAAGCAATCGACATCAAATAATGTGGAAAACCATGTTCAGAACAACTATTTTTAGTTTTCCAGTTCACTTTGTTAAGATGGCTTGAACAGAAGCTGATATTAGCAATGTTAAACCACACGGTTCATTTTTGCAAAAGTACGATTACTTAAATTTCATTACGTCGTCCCTCATTTACGATGCAATTGCACTCAAAGAATACAATTTATTCTGTTTATAACTTCTTGACGTCGCCCTGGTAGTATAACGGATAGGGCAGTGGACAGAAGTTCCTGAGGTTCTTGGTTCGATTCTTAGTTGTAATTGCTGATATTTATTGAAAGTGATTTATGAAAGCAGCCTATGTAAGCAAGCTACTGCTCTTTTTTTAATTCATATTTACTCATTGTACGCATATTTGAGTACATGTCTTTTTAAAAAAATTAAACTGATGTATTCTGACCTATCATATGCATCGAACGTAATAAAAAATGAGTACATTTAACTTATTTTTGAGTACTTATTTTTAACAGTGAACTTGTTTAAGTTTCTTATGCCGCAATTGAACTTTAGTGTGATTTATTTGGTTTCGCATTGGAACTTTTTACAAATCATGGCTATACTCGGGGACAACCTAAGTCGAGTCTAAAGCAATTGAATATTTATATATATCATAGCTTCCGCTTCAACTCGGGTTGTCCCAGAGTATAGTTCCTAATTTTAACAGTGTGGACAAAACACGTTTTGAATCTTTGCTCCTCCAAGTGTATGGAAATTCACTTATGTGTGTCTTATCTCTTACAAATCTGACTTGTGTAACTGTGTGTTACTACACATGTGTATATTTGAGTGATAAATGGTAAATTTCACATCCAGGTGGTGATAAATTTAGTTCAATAAAAAAAAATCACATTTAAGAAATTGGTTAGTCTTCTAATTTCATTTCCAATCCAAACAGTTCGCATAATACACAAATATATGCTTTAGCATAAAATCCTCTCCAACCCAACATAAAATTAACGGCGTGTATACGGGTTTGGTTTGGTTAATTAATGTCGCACTAGAGCTGCACAGTGGGCTATTGGCGACGGTTCGGGGTCTATCTCGAAGGAAAGACCCGAGAACACATACACATTCACACACACATTCATTCATACCTGCACCTCGTTATTTCAGAACCATGGTCAGATGACGAGGAAACACCTGAACTGGCACCCAACGCCTTCAATAGACGTCGGGACTTTGGACCCCGATCAGATTTATCGTGCACCAGTCCCGTATACACGCCGTTATTTTTGCGGATGTTCTGGACGACTTTTCTAGTATTTTTGTAGCGAAGCTGGCAACCCTCCGATCACAAGATGACTACTTTTTTACTTTTCTTTTGTCAAGTCCATCGCGCGGATTCGAACCTCCAATCCTCGGATTAGTAGCTGAATGCCTTAACCGCTCGGCTACGGAGGCCCGCGTGTATACGGGACTGGTGCACGATAAATCTGATCGGGGTCCAAAGTCCCGACGTCTATTGAAGGCGTTGGGTGCCAGTTCAGGTGTTTCCCCGTCATCTGACCATGGTCCTAAAATAACGAGGTGCAGGTATGAATGAATGTGTGTGTGAATGTGTATGTGTTCCCGGGTCTTTCCTTCGAGATAGACCCCGAACCGTCGCCAATAGCCCACTGTGCAGCTCTAGTGCGCCGTTATTTAACCAAACCAAACCTACCCAACATAAACTTTAAAAGCTCAACAGACTTTTTCAAATAGAGCTGTTCAAAAAAAGATTCTCCGTCTGCAGTACTATATTTGATTTAGCAAAATTGACCTAACAATAGAGAAAACCGACCGTTCACGGCCCCTTCTATTACCGTGCCACGATGATGACGCATATATTGATGTACCCGGATGATGGATGGGCACTGTGTCATAAGAAAGAAATAGCAGATTATTTTGATCGATAGGCAGTTGGGGTCACTGCTGGCGGAATGCCATGAGCTGAGCGACTCCGCAGACAATTTCGCGATGTTCTTTGATTAGTTAATACATGGGGAAATTAAAGTCGTTTCTTCCTGAAACGGAATTTGTTGGAAATGTCAACGCCTGTCCACGGGGCATCGGTTTCTTGTCAGAACGATTATGGTTTATTCGTCTGCGGGCGACTTCAAAGATATTAAGTTGTAGGTCCAGTGCCATCTCACAAAAATATTTGGGGGGGGGGGGGTTAAACAAGAAATTTTCCGACTTAACGATTCGAAATTCCCAATTTAACGATTCGAAATTCCCAACTGAACGATTCGAAATTCCCTACTTAACGATTCGAAATTCCCAACTTAACGATTCGAAATTCCCAACTTAACGATTCGAAATTCCCAACTTAACGATTCGAATTTCCCAACTTAACGATTCGAAATTCCCAACTTAACGATTCGAAATTCCCAACTAAACGATTAGAAATTAGCAACTTAACGATTCGAAATTCCCAACTCAATAGTGCTGAAAATTCCTAGTTCCAACTTACCGACATTTTTCATCTTTTTTATATATTATTATGTTATATTAAACAATTCTCTCACAAGCACTGATTTGTTGCACGTAAAACGTACATATGTTCCTACGCAGTGTTCGTTCTGAGGTCTAATTTAAATGTAATCATACAAGTTGGGCAATTTCTGATCTTCCCTAGCTTTCATTGGGAAATAAAATTAATTTCTTATGAATGGAATGAGCATGGGTCTTTCATAGTAGAGAAAACATAATGTTATAATCTCGCTAATATCAAAGTGAGGCCAACATGTAAGGCCTCAGACACGTGTTAATTACGTCATTCCATTCATAAATTTTCACTGTTACACATTTCCCAATTCATCAGCCAATAGCGAGTATTTTTTAATTCATAATTTTGAAAAGAAGTCACGTGTCTGAGGCCATTCGGTCTGAGATGTTGGTTTCACGATTATGACGTCATATTCGCTCTACTACAGTTTATTCATGCTGGAAGAGTTACAACGAATGTGTGTGGAGGGAGAGAGGGAAGGTCAGGTGATAATTATCGCACGGTCATGGTAGTTAACTATATAATAAATACTCTTCTTAAAATCGAATAGGTTTACAGTAGACTCACCTTAGAACGACCCCTCGATATACATTTTCGTTATAACGATCACTGTATTGGTACCGTAAGAGATCGTTATATCGAGAGTCTACTGAATTTTTTTAATAATGATATGACGTTTAGTAAAACAACTGACAACGATATTTTAAAGAACGAATATGTTAAAATTAAGTTAGTAATTTTAAGTAGTATGTAGTATTTAAGTTATTTGGTATCATTTATCTTGTGCATCTAGCCCCCTTAAATTTTATAACTAACTTCCGTAGAACCCAAAAGAGGTAAAATACACAACCATATTCTTAAGGTATCTAAAATGATATTTATTTTATATTAATAATTTTTTTTTTTTTAACACTAATAATTTTAAAAGTGTAATTTTCATGTATCTATGTCTATTTCTTACGTTAAACGTTAGTTTATGTAAATGCAACCTGGATGGAACGTAGATTCCTTTGGTTGTCCTGTTTTGTACTATTTTGTTCGGTAAATTATAAAAATAATATTTTTTGACAATTATGCTAAGTTCATATAAAAAAAAACTGAAAACAATTTTATCTTTGCATCGTCATAAGTTAGTGTTTTCTAGTACTTACAATGGCTTAACTTTTTACCATGACGTAACATGTGCGTAACAAATCCAAAACCAAACTTAATCGGAACTATTTCCATTTTAAATTCGAAATGCAAAATTGATTAACACAAAACATTTAAACAATTATCCAATTTAAAAAAACAAGTATTTATCATAATATTTTATAATCTTTGCTGCAAAAAAATAAACCATATTTGATAAGAGCTGTTAATAGATTTGCAGGGTGGTCACAAATTGTTGGGCGATAGTCATTGTATGGCTGGCTGACTACATACAATAAACTAATATTTTGGCGACTATTTAATTACTTTGTTTGTTGGTACTAAATATGCAATAGACTTTTGTATTTTGAATGTGCAATAGACTCTTGTATTTTGAATGTGCAATAGACTCTTGTATTTTGAATGTGCAATAGACTTTTGTATTTCGAATGTGTAATAGACTTTTGTATTTTGAATGTGCAATAGACTTTTGTATTTTGAATGTGCAATAGACTTTTGTATTTTGAATGTGCAATAGACTTTTGTATTTTGAATGTGCAATAGACTCTTGTATTTTTAATGTGCAATAGACTTTTGTATTTTGAATGTGCAATAGACTCTTGTATTTTGAATGTGCAATAGACTCTTGTATTTTGAATGTGCAATAGACTTTTGTATTTCGAATGTGTAATAGACTTTTGTAATAAAAGCAGTAACTTAAAATACCAATACGCACAGTTGAAATAGAAAGGTCGCTCTTTTAAAATAACATCATTTGGTATCTTTGATAGAGAATACTAAAAAGTTACGTACAATACACATACAATTTTTTCATCTCAAAAGTCATTTTCCCCTATGATTTAAAACACGTACCATATACAGGGTGGAAACAACATTCAGAAAAAAAGAGTTCCGTGATATTTCCCTGATTTCCATGATGGTGTCACAAAAAATTCCCTGATTTTACAATTATATTAAGAAATGTTGCAATACACGCTTAGTATAGAAATAAAGTATCCACGCTACAGTAATACAATAAATATATTTCATTATGAACGAAAAATTATAAGCAATACTTATTGACAGCTAAAATGATAATTTATGGATACAACACAAATTATGCAATTGCGAAAGGCATAATAGTAATTAAACATGTTCTCTGGAAGCAGATAATGTAAAAATATTATTCTTTTTTCAAATTATTTCTTTTGTAGATAATTTTAAATGTTTTTTATGTTTCCTATTTCAATTTTCAATAAATCACATATCCATTAGTTGAATTGTTAGAACATCTCACATGTTGCCTACAATTCAAGGTCCAACGCACTTTGCTTTTGCTTCTCCCTCCAGCAGTGGTTCACGCTTTTACAAAAATAAAACTGAAAATATGAAAAAGCGCATGGCCGTGCTTTTTTTCTTAAATTCTTTTTCAGTACTAAAAGGAAATATTGACAACTAAATAACCCAGAATGAAGGGCATAACAGACGATAATTGCCATTTTAATGATCCAAATTTGAAAAACTCCCTGATTTTTTGTGAAATTTTTAAAATTTCCCTGACCTTTCCCTGATATTTCCAGAATTAAAAATTTCCAAGATAATTCCTTAATTTCCCGGTTTTCCAGGTTATGTTACTAATCTGATATAAATTAGGTATTGTTAATTTTACTGGTTTCTTTTTTTATGGTGCTTTGAAGAAGGAATACATTATCATACTATACATATTTTAAGTAGTAATAATCTTACACAGTAAAAAAAATGTACTTAAAAGTGAGTACCTGAACCTACTCGTTTTTTTCTAATATTTGCATCTTAAATGAGCGATGACGTACTCAAATTTAAGTAACCTACTTTGTCAAAAAAAATAGCAATACTACTAATAGCATACTTTCTCAAATGTAGATTTAATATTGATAATCTCAGCTTCTGTTCAAGCGATCTTAATGAATCCTGACAAACTTAAAATACTCATTCAGAAGGTTGTTTTCCGCATTATTAAATAGAAACTAAGCTTTATAATAAGCTAAGCTTAAATAGAAACTAAGCTTTATAATAAGCTAAGCTTAAATAGAAACTAAGCCTAAATAGAAACTAAGCTTTATAATAAGCTAAGCTTAAATAGAAACTAAGCCTAAATAGAAACTAAGCTTAAATAGAAACTAAGCCTAAATAGAAACTAAGCTTTATAATAAGCTAAGCTTAAATAGAAACTAAGCTTTATAATAAGCTAAGCTTAAATAGAAACTAAGCTTAAATAGAAACTAAGCTTAAATAGAAACTAAGCTTAAATAGAAACTAAGCTTAAATAGAAACTAAGCTTAAATAGAAACTAAGCTTAAATAGAAACTAAGCTTTATAATAAGCTAAGCTTAAATATAAACTAAGCTTTATAATAAGCTAAGCTTAAATAGAAACTAAGCTTAAATAGAAACTAAGCTTAAATAGAAACTAAGCTTAAATAGAAACTAAGCTTTTACAACTCAATGTTCTTACTTCCCATTCTTCAGCTTTTTTTTAAACATTTCTTCTTGTTTATAACTTCTTAATGTTACCCTGATAGTTTAACGGATAAGCAGTTCATAACACTGGACTGAGTGCTAATAATTTGGGTTCGCATCCCGGAAAGTTCCCGGTTGTAATAGTCGATATTTATAAAAATTGAATTATGAAATCAGCCTATATAGGCAAGCATGTACTCATTTTTGAGCGCATGCCTTTTGCAAGTATGTTTTAATTATTTCAAGTACATATTTTTAGTAGTGTATGCTTATTTGAAAGAACAATAGTGATCCACTCAGAGTAATTACTTAGAAAATTTAAAACAAACCATTTTGATCATTTACCATTGTTTTTTCCCATGAATTATTATCAATTTAACTGTTTCATAGCTTAGTACAACAGTAATGCCCTTATGTAACATAAGACGCCCGGTCTCGATATCAGCCCAAAATTACCTTAATCTCTGGACCTATACAGGCTCGACGCAAGGTCTACCCCCCCCCCCCCCCCCAATATTCTGGAAACCATAACAGTTGAGAATTTCAAATTTTAAAAATCCCCGAGTTGGGAAAATTTATGCCTGGTTTGACAAATGATTTCTTTTGACATATATTAAATATTCTAACTTCATTGAAATTACCGTATTTGTATTTTATATACGTTGACGTTCTTTTGTAGTGTTTAACTTTTTTTGTATTAGGTGTTTAGATCCGTGTTGTTCGGTAACCCTATGAAGCATATACATTCCAAAAAATTTAAGGTCCCTCCTTTGGGAACTCGAACCCACGATTTCTTGTTCCTTAGTCCGGCGCGCTACTGGCTGAGCTACAAAAGCCTTTTCTATATTTAAAAAATATTTTTTAAATGTTCATTTATGCAATATTTCTAAAATAATTTAAAAAACTAAATGAAAATTTTCAAATCGTAGCCTTGCGTGCACATCTTGTGAGTGAATAGATAAACTTTTAGCCTTTTATATACGCAGAGGAAATATATGTTTGAAGTCTACAGACAGAGTCAGTTTTTTATATTATAGATAATTTAAGTTATTGGGGTGACTTCAAAACTCTCACAAAAAAAAAATGCATTTTTACTTTGTAGAACTTTTTTTCGACATTCCAAGTTTAGAACATAAGACAATTTTTGAGTGACAGTGACTTATATTTTTATATTCAAATTTCCGATATAATTTATGCTTTGAAATACTCTGTTAAATGACCTAATCCCTTATCCTATCCATCTCTGCTATTGCATGCACACTATGCGTTGCTGTCTAACTGAATTGTTTATGACATTCCAACATTCTCAGAACTAATTTCGAACATTCCATGCAAATGGTCATCGATTTGGCGCCAATTTTGAGCACATGAGCTGTGAAAATGTCCTAAACATTGTAGTAAACAAAAAAATGAATATTTAAAAGCTACAAACAAAGTAAATGCGTGTCCGTAGACTTTTTTTTTAGACAAAGTTAAGTGATGATCCGAATTGGGGGAAGCTTTCTTTGTTCTATTAATGGGTTAAAACCATAGACGTCGAAGCCTTCATGACTCGTTTATATCGAAACACAAACTAGTTTTCTGGACAAACCGAGGGTAGTGTGCAGACGGCCATTACGGAGCACGAATGTACTTTATTCCGAGGGGGGGTAATTCGATTATTATTTTAATCGATAAACTAAATATATCTGGATTGATTTTAGTTTGAAAACAGCCACGTGTAAACGTCGCTTAGCTCTATTATTTTTAGTATTCCTAAATTGAAAGTTTTTTTTTGAAAGAGTGTTTGGAAATAAATGTTTGAAGATAAAAATTATATTTTTTTAGAAAAATTGTTTGAATTTGTTCTTCCACACTGATAAAAATAGGCATTCAAACATAAGTAAATTGTACTCATTTATTATTACATTCGATGTTTGTCATATCTCCTAACCGAATACATAAATTTCATTTTTAAAAAAGACATGTACACAAAAATGAATAAAAAGAGCAGTAGTTTGCCTACATAGGTTTCCTTCATAAATCACTTTCAATAAATACCGACAATTACAATTTAGACCGGGAATCGAACAGGTCTCGAGCACTGTTGTCCGCAGTCTTATCCGTTCGGCTATCGAAGCGAAGCAAAGATGTTATAAACAGAAGTAATGTTAAAAAGGTGTTTAAAAAATAGGAAGTAAAATAACTGAATAGTAATAACTCAGTTTCCATTTAAGCAATAGACATCAAAGCATGTGGAAAACCATTTTCTGAACACCTATTTTTAGTTTGTCAGGTCTCTCTGTTAAGATGGCTTGAACAGAAGCTGATATTAGCAATATTAAACCACACTGCTCATTTTTGCGAAGATAAAATTGCTTAAATTTGAGTACGTCATCGCTCTTTTACGATGCAAATGTACTTAAAGGAAGACAAGTACGTCCATGTACTCATTTTTAAGCAATTTTGTTTACGGTGTACGTGTATTTATAATATATAAAAATAAGTCTTCCTTTGAATCGCAAAACCTCTATTTCCTCTGCGTATATAAGGCTGGCTGCGTATGTTAGTTAACCCTTCTTTCACTTGCCCCTTTTATTTTAATCGCTGTAAATAAATAAATTATACTACAGTACATACTTATTACTTTCTAAATCGTTTTAATGAATCCCATGCAGAAAACTTAATAGTTACAAATTGTTTCAAATATAATTTTCTGTTATTGATTGCACTTTTCTCTTGTATTGCATCGCCAATTTTGGAGCTTGTATATTTGTTTACAGAAAAATAACGATGCAAGGATAATGTAGTCGAAAACTAATGACGATATAGTTACATAATTTAAAAAAAAATTGCAAAATAAAACTTTGGGATAATAAGTTTCAATAGTTTTATTTACTTTGAATATGTTGCAGTTTTTTTTTTTTTGTACATAAATTTACATTTTTTGATGTCACAATCGAACCTCAAAATTAAATGGAGCACGCAATATGGATATAATGACGCTGATGTATGTAAAAGAAAAGTTACCATGAAATAATCATTAACAGAAATAATCATTTGAAACATCCATATTTTCCATAATCATGTTAAGCATTGCATTTGAATATCTGTAAATTTATACGTGACTAACGACTGACGATTAATTCTAAATCAGTTTCATTATAACAAAATTAGATAATAATTGTTCTTTTGTATTATTTAAATATAGTTATCTAATATCCAATTATTTAAAGTTAGTGAGTGTAATGCACAAATTATGTAAATCGTAAGTCAATACTTTAAAACCCCACTGACACATTAATTTTAAATTTGTGCATCAGAGTAAAAATTTAAATAGTTGCAAGCACAGTCTCCACTGTATCCTATGGTTTGATTAGCGAATACCTTGCACCCGGTCCTGTTTGATCCGTTACTTCTTCGATAAACTCTAGATCTTTTTGCACTTGTTATAAGCCTGAACCTTTTGGTATTATTTGATTCGTCTTGAACTGCTCTTTCAAAACTGTAAAAAATAAGATACTTAAAACTGAGTACCTGAACCTACTTGTTTTTCTTTGAATTGCGTCGTGAATGAGCGATGACTTACTCATATTTAAGTAGCCGTAATTTCTCAAATGAGCAGTGCGATTTAATATTGCTGATCTCGGCTTCTGTTCAAGACATCTGAACAAAGCGATCTGACAAACTTAAAATAGTTGTTCAGAAGATGGTGTTATCCACATTATTTAATGTAAATTGCTTAAATGGTAACCGAGTTATTAAAATGAATAATGCTTAAATGCTTAAATGGTAACCGAGTTAAATGGTACAATTCAATTATCTTACTTCCCATTCTTTTGGTACACCTTTCTAATATTTCTTCTGTTTATAACTTCTTCACGTCGCCCTGGTAGCTTAACGAATAAGGTTTTGGACAGCGGTGCCTGAAGGTTTGGGTTTGATTCCCGCTAAGTCTTTGTAATTGTTGATATTTTCTGAAAGTGATTTATGAAGACAGCCTATGCAATCAAGCAAATGCTGTTTTTATTAATTTTTCTCATTTTTGAATACGTCTTTTCAAAAATGAAACTTATGCATTCGGAGTCACGATAAACATCGAATGTACTCACAAATGAGTACATTTTACTTATTTTTGAGTATCTATTTTTACCAATACTCTGGATTTAAATTTGATTCCACTAATCTAATATCACACGAAGAAGTGACTTCTAAAGTACATATATTACTTCAAAATCACAGACGGAAGAGGGGGGGGGGGGTGGACCTCGCTCAGAAAAGTTCGCCTAGGGCCTCAAAAACCTTAAATCCGGCGCAACTTACAACACCAAAGATGGATTCAAAATTTAAAAACGATTCCTTTTTCCCAAAGGTATACGAGGATATACTAAACATAAATATTACATTTTTGTTACCTATAACATAAATATGCCAGACATATGGAAAAAGGACTCATTTTCGTAAATGAATTGACAATTTTAGTCAAGTTAATTTTACGTGTTCGTGTAAAAACATGGTGTGACATGTGGGATTTGAACTGAGATCCTCAAATAATAATAGTTTGTATTTGATTTAAAGGTTTTTCTTTCATCGAAATATAGACTGCATTAAACACGCTATTTTTATATCAATAACGCTCAGTTTAAATATCCGCAAAAACAATAATATTCGTGAATTTGAAAAATTTAATTCTTTTTTCAGGATTTCTGTGTCAAAGTATTTTTTTTTTCAAAGTAAAAAATTCTTCAAAGTATTTTCGAAAAGTACCTGACTTTTCCAAAAACAGTATTAATATGAAAAACCATGGCAGTGTTTTCTTGTAGTATATTCATTTTCAAATATAGCATTAAAATTTTAATTGAAATTAGTTGAAAATAGGTTAAATTATGACCATTTAGATATAACGTTGTATTCTACACAATAAAAAAGTTATAAAATCCACTATAAAAAAATTTGACCAATAAATTTGCAAATTAAATTATTTTTTATAAAATAAAATTTTAAAATTTATATATAGTTTATTATTATACTCATTAAAAATCATTAAGTCTACATTAAAAAGGTTTTAATACTAAACTTTCAAATTTCAGAACATTTGAGACTTTGAAAGATCATATATCTACTAGATGCTCACATTTTAATATTTGAAATGCTGTAATTCAAATATCAATGCAAAAAATTAAAACTTGGATATTAGATTATTATTATAGAAAATATTTTTATTAACTAGACTATTCGAATTCAATGCAAATAAACATAGCTATTTATATCGTTTTACTGAGAAATAAAGTTAGAATAAGAAACAAATAAGCTTTCTATAATTATAAGGATTAAAATAGGTTTGATTTGAAACGCGTATAATTTAATATTAAACTAAATAGACTTTTTGAAATATTTAAAAAAATTTAATAAGGAAACTTTAGTCAAGAAAAATTTCATTTAATAGACACCCCAGAGAAGAGTTGTTTTACTTGCTTATTTAAAGTAACTATAAATGTCAATTAACATATTAAAGTAAATCATTAAAATTAACTTACACTTATCCTGGCTGTATCTTAGCCCAAACAGGGATGGTGTCCATATCCTTTTTCATCATATTCTTAAATAAAATTAAAATCACCCACAAAATAAAAAATATTATCTTCCATTACACCAAAATCAGACCATAATTTCATTATCCAATTCGAGAAAAAATAATTATTTAGAAAAAATTTATTTAAAAAATAATAAACAGTTATTTTTTTAAATTGCCGAAACCAGTAACACCGAACTGATAGGTCAAGTTACTCCAAAACACTCTACAGGTATTACGGGAAGGAAAATCCAACGTAAATTCTCTAATCTTCAATTACAGATTTTTTCCCTCCCCAGCGTTTGTTGGACGAAATGTTGTGTATATCTATGTTGCCATGGCAACGGAGCATGCGCAGTAAACTCGGGAATCATTGGAAAATTAGTTTTTTTCCCCCTGTCTGTGTGTTTAATCCTGTATTTCCATCATAATGACCAAATAGAAACGACCAAATTAGCATTGAGATAAAGTTAGTGGGAAATATTTTTTTTTTATTTAGGATAGTTTGTCGTTTGGATTTTGGTCATTTAATCAATGGGTCGAATAAGAATAATTGTTGGAATTTTATTTTAAAAAAATATTTTCAGTGATATTTCTGACAACTAGTAAAGCGTTCTACTTTAACTAATTATCCCGTTTTATCTATAACAGAGGTGAAAAAGTTTAGTTAAATATATTTTGTTAGAAATTTTATAATAATCAGCTTTAATTAGTATTGTCCCCTTCTGCACATAACATATTACAACAACCATTTATTACAACAACGGAAACTGAAAATATAATTTTTAATAATTTTTTTGAATAATATTTATGACGAATTACTGAAAACTTTCGTTATAGCGATCAATTGACATTGGTACAATGAAGTGTCGGTTTCGTGGGTCTACTGTTTTAAAATACTATCATAATAAACAAAAGAAAAAGCTGTTTATTTAATAAATTTTCATGATTTTACAACGAAAAACTTTAACAACTATCCAAAACTTCCTGTTTCAAAACAAATCAACTATGTGAAATATAAAACCGTTCTTTTTTAAGCACTAAGATGTTCATTATGAAATGTTCTCTTCACAGAGAAAACCTTCTTTTTTTCAAATTTGACATAAAATATCTTCTCACACACGTGTTCTAATGCTATAAAATTACCGTCATCGCATTTCTATACAAATTTAGTAAATCTCATAATTACCTAATTATTTCTTGAATAGTGAGTCAAAATATGAAAGAGAAAATAGGGTTATCGTCCAGCGACAGATACTTTTTTTTAGGAACACATGTAGTAAAGGACATTTGGCGTTTTTTTTTTTTTTGGCGACGAAAAATTGCCGTTAAACATAGTCTAGGGTTGCCAGATTGAAAGTAGCCACAAGAATCGGAAAATACCAACAATGTCAGGTGGGGTTGCCATATTATAAATTTATCGCCACTATAAAACACGCCAAATGTCCTATACTACATTTCTACCTTTTTTTACAATGGAGAGATTTCAGCTAAAGGCAGATTTTACATGGAATGCAACAAAAGCCGAAGTATGATTTATTTTACATTGAATCAAATCAACGTGATTTCAACGTGAAATCAACGTGAACTGAGAACTCACATCGTTTATGTGAAAGCTGTCTAAGGGGACTTGAGTTCGCATTGAAGATAATTTTTGTGAAATTAATTAATTATATTTCTTTAACGATTTACCCTCGAGGAATATGTTTAATATTTACGTTCTTTTTCGGAACCGTTACATCCTGTTCTGGTTAGAGAGGGTGTTCTTTTTACGTTTCGGGTAGTTATTAAAAAATAAATAAAAAAGATTTACTTGAATCCGAATATTAACCTCAGTATACCAAACGTATACTTAGCTGTTTATGACATTTGTTAAATGTTTTAACCCTATGCACTCCGATGTCGCCTCTCAGGCGCCAACATAACGACCCGTTCTTTTGTTTCCCTGTTCTTTAAAATTAACGAGAACAGCATCGTCTTGTGTTTAGAACATCCATCTTTTTTTTCAACTTGTTCTCTTGCAAATACAAAACAGATTAGGATTTTTTCCCCTTTATGAGTATAAAAAAAATCTGTGGACAAGAACGTAAAGAAGAATAAGTATTTCATAGAAAGAACACAAATCGCAAAGTGTTCTTGGAGTGCGAAGGGTTAATGTAAAAATGCCACTCATTGTTCTGAATAGTATTTATCTCGGGCAGGTATTTCAATTCTCCAGAAGAAATAGCAAAGTGATACCTACAAATTTAATTTTTAATGTTTAAGTAATTTGTTTTATGTCCTTGTGTTCTTTTTGACTTCTACTGTGTATGAACTTCGTATATTTTATGAAAGTACCATAAACTCGTTAACTTTAGCACTGACTAAATTATATATAAATGATCTTAATTAAAAAAAAATCATTAAATATATCTTGGTATATTTCCTATATCTAATTTAATTTAAATTTTCTATAATTTACAATTGCTATCCTGATACGAAACGCTCAGAGAAATCAAGTCCAAAAGTATAAAAAAAATGTGTTTGTTGCGGATTAATACTTGTTAATGGTATATATTTTTAAATTATGACCCATATTTAAGTTAGCCTTCATACTACAACAATAAAAAGAAAATTATCTTCTAAATCACTTTAGGATTCAATAGTGTTAATAAAATTTAACTTTGATTATCTCAAAACTATAATTTACGAACTTGATCCAGTTTAGCTCTGAACGCCTCATATTCTTAAACGTTTAGGTGAATATATTCTGGCAAATATATGTGTTTCATGTTAAATATTTAAGTGTGAAGTTTTTACGTTTTGAAAATAGCATAACCTATTAAAAAATTATTTTTTGGGCCATGCTATAGTAATTAAAAGTCTATGCCCATCTGCTAATATTTTATAATAGTTATTTTTTTTGTCTTTTCACCAATTATCCTAAAAAATTATAAACGAATTTTCAAAACGAAATAAATATATTAAACTAAATTATGTAACTTAAATTTAAACTCATCGTATAACTCATATAACTTTGTATATACTTTGCAAATATACTTTGTATATACTTTGTATACTCAATATATTTTATGTGTGATGTTTCACATTCAGTTTAATTCCCCCTTTTCTTGCCGGCGTCGCAGAGAAAGGAAATGTTCTTGATGCTTGTTATATTCTAGAATATTGTTTATCTTTATGACTATTTTTAATCAAAATATATTTCAGGCATTTCATATACGTAACTGTTTTTATCACCAGTGATTTATGAAGTTGGTGATAAAATTATTTGCATTAAAATAGTTTGCAGTATAATACATCCTAGCACAAATATTTTGAATTATTAAAATTAGGGTTCATTATTAAGATATTGAATATTTGACGGTTTCATAATACTAAAAAATTCGCTTATAAAGTGATTGATAAAATTTGAATTGCTTTTTAAGTAAAATATTTTGTAAATTAATATTTTTACGATTTGCATATGTTAAGATGAATTTATATATTTCACGGGCATTTAAGGATGCAAAATTGTTATGCTAATATTTTCGACAGGTAAAAAAAATAATTTATGAATTGGTTTTTCATTGTGTGACTAAAAGTTTATATACTTTAATGGAATAATTCAAATAATTTGAGTCATGTAATTGATCCTCTAATTTGAAAGCGGACTTGAACCTCAGTAGTTTGGTCCTCCAATTGTTTTCTACTTTAAAGTGTTTTCTTCTAAATGATTTTAATGCGCCAAAATAGAGATTGCCTAAATTTCTAAAGTTCAAGAACATATGTGTATTATTTCTGTAGTTAACAGTTGAACCTCAATATAACGAACCCTATTATAACAGACAGTTAAAATAATTGAAAAAATTTAAATACAAGAGATTGAAAAGATAATCGACGCTATGTTTGAAGACAATTTAAATTTTATTGTTCAATATAATGATACAGTCAACAAATGAAAATGTGTTTGCGTTTTATGTGCACTTACGGTATCTCAATCAGTTATTAACTGAAGAAATAAGCAGGAAAGAGATTTCACCATTTTCTTTTTCAAACCAACGAATATAACGAACCAATTCTTGTTCTAAAGATTAATGCAATGTATAGGTACACATATTTTTAAATTCCGTTATAATGTTGAAGGCAGTTTTTTTATAAGATATATAATAAACACTTTTTATAGCTAACTACCCAGCAAAAAAAAGTCAGCATAAAACCTTCATCAAAATGTTCAAATTGAAGGTTTTTTGAAGGTTTTACAAAAAATATTTAAAAAATATTTTTTTTGAAATTTTTAATTTTCCTACATAAAACTTTTAAAACACCTGCATTTTCCATTCATGATTAAAAATTGAAGTTTATTGCAGGAACTTTTTGAAATTTTTTTTGCAGTATTTATGAAGAATATTAAAACAAACCTTTAATTTCATAGGTCTTCAAAAAAACAGCAGTTTTCCTCCAAAAAATCTTCAATTTTAAAATTTTGATAAAGATTTTATGCTGGGTACTGTGTATTGTATTGATTGATGTACAACCTGTTGCATTATACCCATATTAGAAATATCAATTAAAAACCGGACTTTCATTAAAACGGGCAACCTGTAGCCCATATGAGTCTGTTATAAAAAGGTTCTAGTTCAAATATTAAATAGAGTAACCAGCATAAAAATTTACTCGATAAATAAACAAAGTACTCCAATTTTGAAAATGTGTTGTAATTTATTGAAAACATAAAGACTTTAAAAATACAGCACCGTTTATCAGCAGAAATATTTAAGCATCTAGGTTCACTATATCAAAAACATTAGGAACATTTAAATGGTAGAAATAAAAGCCAATATGATGGACAATCATCTAAAAATTAACCCATCACACATCGAAGAACACAAATTTTCCACATCAAAACAACATTAAATTTCAATCCAGTATACGCATTGATTTATACGAAAATGTTGGTATGAAACGTCTTTATTGACTTTAAAAGTTAATAAAAGGTACATTGCAGAATGACATATCGGGACAATAGTTGAGCATTTAAGATACTTTTTTTTATTGAGTTGGCAACACGCTAATGGAAGCCATATTTATCCATGTTGGTCATATTCTGTTTCATTATCATTTTAAAGTGTTCTCAAATAGTATTTTCTTATAAACTCAAAGATTTAATAAAGTTTGTTTATTTGTGAATAAAAGCACTGTTCTGTGTCGACGGAAAGATAAGAGCAGATCCCTCGGTAGAGTCCTATACAGAATAAATAGGTGTTGGAAAGCTTAACCATAGGTTGGGTCCAAAGTGGGCTTGTTGCTGCAAAGAATAAAAAATTTCATGTATTAAAATACTAATTTTCTTACAATTGCAAAAATATAATGTTCATTAAGGTATAAAATGTATCTAATACTTTTTTTAAAAATATAAAGAGAAGTTTAGCACAATGTAATGAATATTAGAATAAATCATATGTGTCGAAATTAAGTAAAACATATATGGTTATTATTAATATTTTGATAAATTTATATTTCTTGTTAGTAAATTAAGAATCAAAGTATTAAATACTGATGTTTCCTATGAATAAAATCAACTAAATTTGTAAAGTTCAAAAGGAGATTTAGTAGAGCGAAATATATTAAATAACGAACTAAAGTTTATAATATTGCCAAAGTATAATTTTTCAATGAGTTATTTTAATTAAATTAATCCTCATATACTCATAAATTTACGCTAGAACGGCAATAGCCGAATTGTGGCCGAAGGGAGCCGGGTTTACCATATTCTCAAAGAAGAAAACAATTGTTTATCGCCCAGGCAAAAAGGTTGCCATGAGCCGTAATTGGAACTTTCCGGCTAGAACACGCTTATACATAAAGTTTAAAAATGTCCTAAAAATATCGTTGGAATAAAATATATTCTATGACAAGTCTAATTTTCCTTGAAATTGGCAATAGGCATTTAAAAACAAGGAATTAATTATTTGTATTCTATTCAAGCTTATAAGAATTAAGACATAAAAAAAACGAATCTTGTATTAAAAATTACTAAATTCTAGATTATCCGGAAATATCGAATATATCAAATTCCGTCTTCTCCTGTAACTTAACTGTTATTTGCTAACTACTACATGTCGTGTGTCGGAGTAGTGATGTATTGAATCGAGTACTCACGACATGGAACACTCTGTGTTTCCGAACTGCGCTCCAGTGTCCATGCTGAGGCACCCTGCTCCGCCTCCGAATCCGTATCCCTTGGGTCCGAACTTCCTTCCGTAGCACTGCTTGCAGAACAGCTCCTTCTCGTGCTCAGTGGCGTTGGTGCTGTCTAACCTCTTGTGGCATAGGCCTATAGAGAAACATGCAATCAACAATGGACACGTGAAAGCGTCAGTTGGCTAGATGCATTTTAAATCATATTTAGTGGAGAACATGCAAATGCATAAAACCAAAGTTTGTTATTAAAAGAAACTATTTAAGAACAAACGTAAGTTTGGTTATATAATATAAAGAGTCCTGCCGAAGAGAGAGATGGCGATTTATTAAATGTGATTTTACAAAAAATTAAAAATGTAGTTGCACGTATCATTTTTTTATACCCACAACTCTGATATTCTATCTTTATTTTGACGGCCTGGGATTTGTTCGTTCTTTTCTTTTCTCAACTTGGTATAATCAAAGTACAGCCAGCCGTGTAGCTAATACAAGGTATTGAGGTATCAATTTTAACAAAGTGTGGACCTTAATTTTGTTTTCGGTACCCTTTAAAATAAATTAATTTAGTATAAATTTTGAGTAGCATTATACTAATAAAAGTTTGAACATAAAATAATCAATTAATTTGATTTTGTCTCCCAAATCGCAACAATCAGTTTAATTGAATAGTGTATTCAAATCTAATCGAATATTTCCATAAGTATTTAAATAAAGGAATATGATGATTGATTTAAGCGTTATGTTTATTGATAAGGTTTATTAACTTACAGAAAAGAATATAATATAGAGAATAAGAAGTATATTCTAATTGAGTAGAACATTCTAATTGAGTAGAACATTCTAATTGAATAGAACATTCTAATTGGATAGAACATTCTAATTGAATAGAACACTCAAATTGAATAGAACATTCAAATTGAATTGAATATTCTAATTAAATACAATATTCTAATTCTATTTAAAGGTCCTGCGCAAGAGAGAGATGACGATTCCTTAAGAGTGATTTTACAAAAAATTGAAAATGTAGTTTCACGTATCATTTTTTATACCCACAACTCTGATATTCTATCTTTATTTTGATGGCCTGGTATTTGTTCGTTCTTTTCGTTTCTAAACTTGGCATAATCAAAGTACAGTCGTGTAGCTAATACAAGATGTTGAGGTATCAATTTTGACAAAATGTGGACCCAAATTTTGTTTTCGGTACCCTTTAAATAAATTAATTTAGTATAAATTTTGAGTAACAATATACTAATAAAAGTTTGAAAATAAAAGAATCATTTCATTTGATCTTGTCTCCCAAATCGCAACAATCAGTTTAATTGAATAGTGTATTCAAATCTAATCGGATATTTCTATAAGTATTTAAATAAAGGAATATGGGGATTGATTTAATTGTTATGTTTATTGATATGGTTTATTAACTGATAGAAAAGAATATTCTAATCCAAATTAATATTTTGATCGTGAAGTATATTCTAATTGAATAGAACATTCTAATTGAATAGAACATTCTAATTGAATAGAACATTCTAATTGAATTGAATATTCAAATTGAATTGAATATTCAAATTAAATTCAATAGTCTAATTAAATAGAATATTCTAATTTAATAGAATATTCTAATTAAATAGAATATACTATTTGAATATAATTTTATTTTTGAACAGAATTTTCGAATTTAATTTTTTTTAAATATAATAAAATGTTCTAATTCAATAGAATATTCTAATCCAATAGGATATTCTAATTCAATAGAATATTCTAATTCAAAAGAATATTCTAATTCATTAGAATATTCTAATGGAACGGAATATCTGTATAAGTATTTACACACAGGAATATAGTGATGGATTTAATTGTTCTTTTGTTTATTGGTAAACTATATTAACCTAGAGAATATTCTATGCGGATAGAATATTTTAAACAAATAAAATATTCTATTCAAATGTAATATTTGTATAAGTATTTATACGTAGAAATATTGTTTTTGATTTAATTTAATCGTTCTGTGGATGTAAAGTTTATTAATCTGACCAATTGTTTTTTCGTAACAAATACTTACCGCACTTGAAGCAAGTTTTGTGCCATTTCTCTCCGGCTGCGAGCATCTCCTCAGCAGCATAGACAGATTTCCCGCACTTGGGGCATTTGGCATGTTCGACTGGCGTGAAAGGCATCTTTCACCTGCAACAACACAAAGAACAAAAAATAAAGAACGTTATCTTCCAGTGGTGGGTGGATGACTCACACAGAAGAAGCTCTACTCAAAAATACCACTGCTATTTTTACCACCCCCTCAAATGCCACTTTTCTTTTTGAGCCCGTTGACTTTCTGGAATCGCCATAAATATCCAGTGACGTGTCTTTTTCCAGACAGTCGAAGTGGAACGTTTAAACGTCTGACATAAAGCGTATGTCTTGTTTGTTGTCGCTTTTTATTTGGCATTGCCAAAACGACAACTCGATTCGATCCCGTTCCTCGTCGATGACTCAACCACCTCCATTGTTCAGTGTTCGCTGTTATGGAATGTTTGACGGGAAGTATCGAATCGCATTCTTTATCTTTTTCGATCAGCAGTAGCTGGTCTGTTAATTTTGAGAAGAAAGTGGACTGTTGTGTCTGCACAGGCAGGGACGTCAAGTGTCCACTTACAGCACTTAAAGATATTTATTTACGTAGCGGTTTTCAGTCTTCTTTTCGAATACCAGCTTCCGATTTTGAAATTTTGTGCTGTTTACTGTCTCGATTTTGCATGATATAAGTTGATTAAATTCGTCTTATAATTTTACTATAACAGCATCCTTATCCAATTTTGACATACACAGTAACATAATGGTTCTCCCGCTATTTCTCCATAACGTTTTGACATAGGGTAACGTTACACCTACATCTTAAATACATAAAAATACACAAATTCGTCTCAAACAAATGTTTCGCGTACCTGTTGTATGTTATTGCACTATTTGCGAAACATTGCACATTAAACGACAAATGGATAAATTTGTCAAAATTTAAACGTATTTTACATTTGAATCAGTCTCCCGCTGTTTTCAAAATATTACACATTAACCTACAATTCGAGAAATTTGTCAAACTTAGAACGTATTTTACAATGGAATCAGTCTATCTCTAAGTGATAGGCCCAATAAATAGAATAAGGTCTTAATGAATTCTATAAAACATATACTACATATTCGAAACCGTAAGTTTGTCTCGGATTTGTATTTTTGAAAATATGTTGCTTTTAAAACGAAGGGATATAGAATAAGGAATATCTATCAATATATATTTAGAAAAGATATTTGAAAAATAAGATAAAAATAAATAATTGATAAGAAGGAAAATATATAAGTAAATTAAAATAGAAAATAAACTGAATACGTATAAATAAAAAATAATTGTAGGTTGTACATTAAAATTCACAGTTTTACATTAAAATAGATGCCTTCAATTTGTGTCCATAGTAATTTGAAACAGAGTAGGTGTTGAGTGTCACTTTAGTATATATAACACTAAATTATTTATAAATTAGATTGTAATGTTAGTTATCTATAGTACGTATTTTATATAGGATCTATATACTGCAGTGCATTCTTATACTTATACTTTGAAAAAATTTCCTCTATAACGATAAATGTATCGACGACTAAAAGCACAATCAGTATACGTCCACTTTTGTAAACTTTCGGAAAACGCAAGAAGATTTTAAACTAGGACCTTTTTCATACTTCTACCGGACTTTAAACCTGCACCACAAATTTAACATTTGGAATGGATATACAATAGTTGTGCAGGAGAAAAGAGATGGACTCCACCTTCATATTGATACTAATATATCATTTTTGCCAAAAATGGAAATGATTGTACTTTTAGACATTGTTATGAGGATAAAAAAATTTAGAACTCATAATTTTGATACAAATTATATCGTGCTAAATTTGCACAAAAATATAATAAAGAAGTTTGTACAATATTATTTCGCACTCAATTAGTAAAATGTACACATTGAATTAAACTATGGTTATAGTGTTTACTCTTAAACTAAAATGTTCATATTGTATAACTTTTGAATTAAATTTTATACTAAACTGTAATAGAAATAACGTTCAGTATTAATAAAAGAAAAAATCAACTTGAATTATAATTATATCTTGTTTACTAATACATTTCTTAATACAACGGATCTAATGTGTAATTTGTTTTCCCAAATTTATCCACAATTCTTTTTTTTTTATATCAATTTATAAAAAATAAATATTCTAAATAAAAGTTTAAAACCCTCATAATTTATTATTTTTGAATTCTAAATTCCTAAAACCCAAAAATTTCCAAACCAAAGTTTTGAAAAATGTAACTGGAAAATTGCATTGAGTTCATTGCACCCTACATCCATTATCCAATGTAATCTCCATAACTTATTCAATTAAAGAAGCCACTGTCAGTTACAGCTACTGTCACAACGGAATGGTTTATGATGCTCATTAGCCTTTTTATCTGTCGTTCTAAATATATCGTCGCCATTAATTACTCTTGTAAACACGTTTGTTTGTCTCGCTCTATAATTGAGTGACTACGTATATCATTGCAGATTCTAATTGAGCGATTACGTCTATTTCTTCGGAATTGCTTTCCATCAATTTAAATGGCTGGTTTGTTAGAGAGATAGCGAAATAAAGTCATCGTAATTTTTTTTAAGTTATAAATAATTCTATAACGATCTTAGTAATAAGAAATATTTTTAAATTAAAATAGTTTTTTTAAGTAATTGAGCGATTACGTCTACTTCTAATTGAGCGATTACGTCTACCTCTTCGGGATTGCATTCTATGTACGTCTATCATTGCAGATTCTAATTGAGCGATTACGTCTATTTCTTTGGGATTGCATTCCATCAATTTAAATGGGTGGTTTGTTAGAGGGATTGTGAAATAAAGTCATCGTAATTTTTTTTAAGTTATAAATAATTCTATAACGATCAAAGTAATAAGAAATATTTTAAAATATTTTTTTAAAAGTAATTGAGCGATTACGTATACTTCTAACTGAGCGATTACGTCTATTTCCTCGGGATTGCATTCCATATACGTCTATTTCCTCGGGATTGCATTCCATATACGTCTATCATTTCAGATTCTAATTGAGCGATTACGTCTAATTCTTCGGGATTGCATTCCATCAATTTAAATGGGTGGTTTGTTAGAGGGATTGTGAAATAAAGTCATGGTATTTTTTTAACTATTAAAAATTCTATAACGATCTAAGTAATAAGAAATATTTGAAAATAAAAATAGTTGTTTTAGTAATAAAGTGCGATTTTCTTTTACTATTCTCTTTTTGAAATATTAAAGGTATATAAGCAATTTATGTATAATTTTTCTTTGATCTTTTTTGAAATCTCATTCAAAAAATTAAATTTCTTTGAAAAATATAAAACATACGTAACTAATGTCCACGTTTATATATTATAATATTACCTTTTTTTGTTGTAGCAATTTATTTTAATTATGAAAATTCACAAAAAATTTACATTTAAAATATATCCTGTATAAATAAATTTTCCACAAAAAGTATTTAATTTCCCACAAAAAGCCTTTTAAGTGTTAAAATAAATAAACAAAAATAAAAATAATTGTTTCAGGGTTTTATAAATTTATCAAAATCGAAATTGCATATTTAAAAAATAATATTAATTTAAAAAAATAATTGGAATAAACAAAATTAACTTTCAAAATGGTAAAAAGGTTACATTTCCATTAAATATAGGATAATGTTTGGCACTGGTACCTGAATCGCTTTGATCAGAAAATAAACAAATTGATATAAAATATAAACAATTTTTAAAACTTTTCAATCAACGAGTTGCAAAACTGGCATCCATCTTCATTAATAATTCCAATTTGAAGCTTTTTAGTTGTATAATTTTTAAGACATTCGCGCATAATAAAAAAAAAGTAATTCTTCGCTGTATAATAACTATGATTTTTTTTTATCAAACAAGAATTTTCTCCAAGAAATTCACAAGAAAAGTGCAAACTTATAACGAAAAAAAGAACGCTGCAGCGTGAATACGATCTCCAGGATAAACTCGAACTGAAAGGAAGAGGGCGATTTTCGGGGCGGTCCTTATTAGGGAAGATCTATAATTGGCTGCCGGGGGTGGCTGGGAAGTATCACGTGACTTTCCCGGGAAAAACAGATGCGTGGGATGATGGATCTGGCAACACAGGGACCACCCTTGTTTTCTTTCCTTTTTTTCGGTGGAATTTTTTTTCATTCGTTTCTGAAACTTTGCTGGGAAGGGTGTTGGTTGCTAAATGGAGTAGCCAAAAATTATTTCGAGAACATTGTAGATTTTTTTTCTTATTTTTTTTTTTCAATTAAGTCCAACCTACTCAACAACTTGCTGTAGATAGTATTTTAGTTTAGGTTTTGTAAATTAAAATGCCCCGTTAACGGAAGAGGATAAACTTATGAAATTAAACAATTGTCTTAATTAATTGATAAACTATTTTTTTAATTATAGTTTCTTCAATATGGAATCTTTAAAATAATAATATTAGCTTTGTATCTTTCTTTAAAAAAAATTGTGGTTTTAGCACAATTGCCTGTTAACTAATTTTTCGTATGTATTTTTAGAAACCAAGAAAAATAGAAATAACATTAACCAATTATTTCTGTAACTACTAGTTTATCATAAACTTCTTATAATACTAATTTAATATATTTTTATTTTAAATTGTAAGATTATTTAAGCTGTTTAACTTATGTTAAACATCATATTTTAATTTGTTTACAACTTAAAAAATTTTATTTAAAGAATAAAGTCTATTTAAATTGTTCTATCAAAATTTATATTACGGTACAAACGTCAATAGAATAAATATAAACAGGAATTTGAAAGAGAAATTAATTTGTTTCAGCAACAAAAAAAGTGAATAATTACCGAAAGAAGTTGAAAAATTATATTAATATGATCAAATTTTTACTAGTTTCTAACATAAACACACTAAACAAAAATAACAATATATATTTGAAGTATTTATATTTAATTTTAAATTATTTAATACCACAATGTTAGTGTATTAAAAGTTAACACAATATATGCATATGTTCAAGAGATAATCTTCTTTTACAAGTTTATTTCTTTACTAAATTGAATCGGTGCAAGAGAAAACAAATTTCTCTTACGATTCCTGTAAATAGTATAATTTCTCTATAAACAAAATTGATAAAAGGTGGAATATTGCTGCTAAAGCCAAATTCAGACGTTACAAATCCCTGGACAGAAAAGATGACGTTAAAAACAAACATTCGTACAAAGCAAAAGTAGTGCTTCGTTTAATTTTTATTTTTAGATAATACACGATAACAGCTCGGAAGGTTTTGTATTACATTGATATTGTAAAGTTTTTACAATTGCTGTCATGATTGATATCAGTTTTAAATCTGCGTTTAAATCCTTAACCCTCTGATGTGATGGAAAAGCAAAATATCGAATCTGTAGATTTGTTTTTAATGCGGGAGGGTTTATTTTCCATAATCATTCCATTTAAAACAAAATATGTATTAAAGATTATTTCCGTAGAGAAATATTTCAAAAGTGCTCCTAATGCTTTAAATTTGAAATATTGTTCAAAATAGAGATGTTTTATGTACTTTTATATCCTGTGTAATTACTGGGCTAACTAGAGTTACAAGTCAGTATCCGAAGGTGGTTAAAGATAATCAAACTTTAGAAAATATTGTTGTTTCTTGCGTAAGCTATCTTTTTATAATTCATGGTAATTTGGAATCAATACTGAGTATAAGATAAATTGGTACAAAAGAGAATACCACATACCCAATAAAGAAGAGCTGTGGTTTTTTAATCGAAAAAAACCATACAATTTTTAAGTAGTACTTTACTTAGTGTATAAGGTTAATACTAAGTATTTAAGGATATAGAAACGAATACGTTTACCAAAAGGTGAGTCTATATTTTTGAAGATTTTCCACAGAAGTAAATAAGTTTTTAAAATTGTATTATAAAAATCTTTGTTATTTTCTGATGAAATAACAAATTAGATGAATAATTTATTAGATGAATAATTTTCAGAAGAAATGAATTACAAAATAAAGTTTTTGGACAATAATTTAGAAATTAAATTAGAAACATAGCCTAGATGCTTTTTAAAAAACTTATTTACATTAATAGTTAGTAGGAAATGTAAAATATAAATAATATATAATTAAGTTTTTTATATATATGTTGAACATTTTGTTTCTATTCTATATTTTAAGGAGATTTAAAAGAAATAACGTTGCAAACTTTTTTCGAATTTTTATATTGTATTTTTGTTAACTCGAAATAATATTTAAAAAATACTATTTATTTGGACTCTTCTGTAACTATATAAAAATAATTACACTCGGAAATTTTTTACCGCTACCGGGAGAGGAGTTGAGCAGTTTCGTTCTTGTTTTTATTTAACACTTAATTAAATATAAATATTTCAATTCATTATTTTTTTTCATATTAACTTGATTCTATATAAATATTAAAGAAAGACATATTTTCATCATATTAATTTTAGCACAGTAATTGGGTTATGGTTTTAGCCCGAACGTTCCATTTCCTCCTAAAACCAAAACAAATACGATTCATATTCAAACAATCGCTAAACAATTTGTTATTGATAATTAAAACTGATAACTTTCTATAAGGAAAGAAAATCAGTACTCTTACTGTTATTTAAAATATATATATGCGAGTCTTTTAGTATTTTTTATAATAACCTGTTACTGTAGCTTTCAAATAGAATACTATTTTTTGTATTAAACATGTTTAACGCCATACAGCAAATCTAGAAATAAAGAATTTTAATTGCGTAAGAAGTCTAAATCACCCACAGAGCACATATAAACATAGTAATGCTTAAATGTCACAGAATTTAGTGAAAAGTTTCCATCACGTTACCAGCTATTATTTTTAGATACGAGATAAATTAACGAACCTGGGCTCCGCTATATTTATTGAGGAAAAGTTTTTTAAGTGAATTTTACGCGAACATTTCAGAAAATTTGCATATGGTTTGACTTAAAACTAATATTTATTTTACTTGTTTGGTTAATAAATATTTTTATATTAAGATGGGGTAAGATTATCGAGTTAATTAGAAGAGAAAGATCGTCTTTAATCTTCAAAGCGTATAAAAAATTGTAAGTTACGCGCGCATGTTCACAATAATGCATAGGCGTAGGAAGTAGGGGGGCTGGGGGTGCTCGAGCCCCCCCAGGAATTATTTTGAAGGGACTCAGCCCCCCTAATATTATACTATTTTTTAAAAAAAAATACTGAAAAAACCAATCGTAGAAAGAGAGAATTCCTACAAAGAGGCATTCGAAAGGAAGCGCCTCTTATTTATTCTAAACGTGTTTTAAAGTGGAAGGAATTTGCTTTGAAAGGTACAGGAGGACAATGAGTTTCTTTCTCAACTGTTTCCAATCGAAGACGACTTGTACATATCATCAGTCATATGTCACCTTTTGTGAGAAACACCTGAAAATTACCTGTTTGTCGTCAACAGCTGTACTTCGTTTGCAAAATGCCTACAGCCATGTACCGCCATCTGGTTACTCGACCAGCCATGCCGGTAGTACGCTCATCTTCAAGACATGTGAATGGCGACCAAAGCTGGGAATTGTATAGTTCGTCCCCATTTGTTTGTAATTTACTGGCTCTCACCGCTTATAGTCGATTTTAGCTGATTGATGATCCCCCCATTGTGAATGACCAATGTAGAGTTGTGTAGACAGTTTTCTATATAGGCTTTTCTGAAACTTGCCCCTAGGGGTCGAATTCATAGAAGGGCTACAGCAACAAAAGAAAATCCCTGGTAAGATCTTACCACCACATTACAGTTTCTTTTATGAGTGTAAAGACAGAATCTTACGAAGCATTTCTTTTTACAAACGAATGGTAGTAGATTTCATCTGTCAGCATATTCCTCTGTTTTGTCAGTTAAGTAATTTTTTTCTATATTCTAAAAGCAATTAAAAGTAATATCATCTTTTCTAACGATAAATGTTTTGTAATTATGCTTATAAATTGGCAGTAACTCTAATTATACAAATACAAATACAAATACAAATATTGACGACCAACAACAGGCTCAAGGCCCAACAAGGTTGGTTCTGTTATACACTATTAAGTGAATGACACTAAGCATATGCTTAGGTTTATAAACAAGTTGAAGTTCATTTTAATCTTGAATTACATATAATAAATGAAATGTCATTGTAGAATTAGTGTAAGGAAAATGATTTTTTACATAAAGTCTAAATTGCTAATTATTTTATTGCATCAATTGAATACTAGTTATGGTCTATTTCATTTCAGTAATATTTAAAATGACAAATTTATATGTTTTCACAATAATATCTAATTTTATTTTTTTTGTACTCAGTACTCTGGCTCACATACAGTTTTTTTATGGTACGTCCTTTTTAAATGTCAGAAAAGCATAAATATAAAAGTTTAGTTTGAAAACTACTTATAAATTTATCAATTTAAGCATCTAAAATAAACGTAATTTCGAGTATTTATATAAATGTCTACAACGCTAAAGCTTTAAAGAATAATGTAAAAAATATGTTTTTAAATAAAAGAAAATATATTATTTATGGACATTTCATAAATTATAATCGTATTTACAATAATTTATTCCCTTTGAAATAATAAAACCATCAGGTTCATGCACTATTTTCTAAACAGCTTATATAGTTGAAATTTCTTCTTTTAAAAAATTACATTTTGTTAAAAAAAGTTAAATAGAGACGAATTCCTCAAATCTGAAAAAATTCATATTTTAGAGTACAATACGGACATTTGAAATTACTATGAACTTTTTCCTAGTTACTTTATATTCTAAAGCTGTCCAAACAAAAACAGATACAAATTAAAACATTTAACAAGTTAACACTTGTTTGTAAAAATTTAAAGCATTGATTGTTTTTTAATTGTTTAATAGCTCGCAACTCCGTACTATTTTATATTGTATAACAATATATATATATATATTGAAAAAAAAATTCAGCCCCCCCTGAAAAAAAGAAGTTCCTACGCCACTGCAATAATGCCACAACAAATATGGCGCCTTCCTTGTTGAAACAGCAAAGGTCACGTGATATCCACTTGTTCTCTGTGCTATGACCAGTATAGTTCCAGGATAATCATGCTATTGTATCACAACTTAATTTGTATTTAAGTATTCATTCAATAAAACTATAATTTTAATGGAGTGCAATATTGTTTAAGAAACTATAAAAAGCAACGCAACTATATATATACTATACATTATTAAAATGAACTGTTTTTACACGGCGGTACTGTTTGCTTAAATGTCATAGAATGTAATGAAGTCTGAAATATTTATGTTGAACAAAAAATAAAAAGTGTATAAACTATGCTATAACTAAACTTAAAAAGTGTCTTTTAAATAAATTATTTTGATTGAAAGTAATCGAAAATTCATTAAAATTACGAGTATATAAAATTTTAGTATATAATTTATAGCTGTATATTAATTAAACCTTTTATCTAATTAACTTTTTGATAGGTTCTTTTAAGAAAGTGTATATAGTTTTCAATGCAATCCAATATGAATTTCCATAGTATTTAAACGTTTAAATGAAACCCTTTTTGTCAAGAGTCTTTAAATATTTTGTAAACATAATTTTTTTAACTTTCAGTAGGTTAAAAATATTTTCCTAAAATTACAATTAGGAAAGTCTTACTTTTTTACATTAAGCTACAGAAACGTAAAAATAAATGTCGACATAAAAAGTAAATATAAGCCTCTGTGAAAAGTAGCTTTCATTTCGAATTATGTTAAAAATCTATTACATTAATTTAAGCACAACTTTCTAACAATCATCTTAACTGTTTTATTTAAATGTACTGTTCAAAGTATCTGATAACTAAAACTATCAAAAGTATATTAGTTTTGAGGAAAATTTATTAAATATAATATGGTATGTATCCCACTATAAATTTAAATTACAGAAAATTTTGTATGACTGATAACGTTGTAAAGCTATAATGTTATCTTTAATGACGATAATCAACTTTACCATTAGCATAACTAAAACGATTTAGTATTATTATTGTATAATTTTTAATCTTATTTATATAGTATAGATCCATTTTACGTGTTTTACATGAGGAAGAATCGTAGTTAGTGAGTTATCAAATAAAATAATTTCCCGTAGCACTGATGAATCGTACGCTTTGTCTCAAAAATATCAACTATTTATTAAACAAGTTTAAAAGATTTATTGCATAAAGAAATATCTTTCAAAATATTTCCAAGATTTAGCTGGAATAGGAAATTATTATGTAGTCCGTAGCGTGCGGTTCTTTGGAACAATTGGTCGCGGGTTCGAGACCCTACGACGGGCATTCACATTTCTTGCCACGGGTTTCCAACGCAGAGCCAAGAAGCTAGTATATTTAAAGTATTTAAATTAATTAACTAGTAATTATGTACATAATGACTATTACATTAATTTTATAGCGTATATGTTTCTTAATATAATTCTTAAGATTTTTTGTGTGCTTTCAGTCATTCTCAAAAACTATTTTATTGGTAACGAACTACTAAGTACAAAAACAGTAAAAATTCGAAACCATCTTTAAAAATCTCTTTTATTAAAAACTGTGTAAAATTTATGGTCATCATCGATTCTTCTTGTAATATTATTTGTAATATTATAATTTGGAAGTAACTGAGTCATCAGAGTGACAGCAAAGTGATTCTATTTTTTCCTTGTACGAGTTCAAAATCAATCTATTATTAAACCCTGCCGCTTAAAATCAAATAATTTATCTATAAATTGAAAGCCTTCCAAACGTCTTGGACGTATATAGAATCGCTTTAAATAAAGAGTGACAAATGTTTATTAGGATCTAAGCCTTTCATCTTTTGGCAAGTAGTTATTGGAAAAGAACAACAACAAAAATGCATAAGAACATTCATTTCCTAGAGAATGAAAACAACTGGATGTTTAAAGTGCATGAAAGTAAACAACGCAGCAATTATATTTTTATATATTTTTAATTATGTAAAAGTAAAATAACCGTAATAGTCTGTTTTAATGCTGCAGCATGGCCGTCATGCATGCGCCCTATTTTAAAATATTTTTTTGAAATTGAAAAAAGCCTTTTAAAATATGTGTGCGTGTGAAAAAAGCTTTAGAAACTAGTTTGTATCTTAACGGATATCGCGCATGGTTTGATGCTGTTTTGATTGAGTATAACTTACGATATTGACAATATGACGTTCTTATTTTTTAAAGTATTTGTTTCCCCAATACTAAAAATACTTCAAGACTATAATAAATCCATTTCAATGGACAATACATTTTTTAAAGTCTTGCAAATGTCTGTATCTGTTATTATTTTATTTAATAAAATTATTAATCAAAGCATTAACTCATTTTATAGAAGTTGCTTTTTAAATTGTTCCCTCCGAAATTTATAAATACCATCTGTAAAATAGTGGCGTGTATATTCGTACGCGTGTCTCCAGAAATAAACATAATTTTTAAATTCATAAAAATACTCAACGTTCGAACATTTTTCAAATTTAAAGCATTGATACTTCAACTCACTTTTGAAATGAAAAATTTCAAATCCAAAGCATTGGAGAAATTTTTGAAAGGAAAAAGAATGTAAAAAATAGGAAAATGAAAGGTTGAACATATAAATTAAATTCTCCTGCAGTAAAAAGCAATTTACAACTTCGATATTTTTTTCGCCTGTCAAAAGGTTAAATTAATATTTTAAACACATATCTTTAAACGATATGTCAACATACTTGTAAAATTCAGAAGTGTTTAATAGAAAGTGCTCGGATATTTACTTTTTTAAAAATAATGAGTCCCTAAATAAAGGATAAGCACCTAGTAAGATGTTTAGGTGTGTAAGAGGTGTCCATGCAAAAAAGACAGTTCTACAGTGTTCCTTTGTAATGCAGTGATGTGACAGGAGAGGAAGTTAGACTGTGTTATTTTGATTTATTTCAACCTATCTTGCAGCGGAAAAACAATATCTTTCAAATAGGGAACAATTTGAGAATATGTCAAAGTTATACGATTTGTGTTTGCAAGTGATTTAAAATATAATTAAATTTCCATTTTTCTGAACATATTACACATTATAAGTTAAATTAATAAGTTACCAAAGTTAAATGATTTAAAAATGAATAAAAAATTATAATTAAAAAAGTTATCAACTATTTTGTGGGAAATAAACTGTTTTATATAGCTTAATTTTGTATGAAAACTTTGAAATCTTAAACCTACTATAATTGAATCAGTTGATTTTTAAAGGAGACTACTGACGTGGTTTTCCTATGAAGAAGTCCCCTTTTAAAATCGGCCTACAGTGGCCCAGTGGGTAAAGGCGTTCAGCTAGTAATCAGAGGATTGCTATTTCGAATTCGTGCGATGGACTTGACAAAGAAAAGTAAAAAAGTAATGATCTTGCGATCGGAGGGTTGCTAGTTCCGCTAAAAAAATACTAGAAAGAATGTCCAACAAATTATTCCGGCGTGTATACGGACTGGTGCACGATAAATCTGATCGGAGTCCAATGTCGTGATGCCTATTGAGGTTGCTTAGGGTGCCAGCTTAGGTGTTGTCTTCGTCATCTGACCATGGTTCAAAAATACGAGGCAACGTTTCCGGGTCTTTCCTTCGAGATAGGCCCAGAACCTTTGTCAATAGCCCACTGTGCAGCTCTAGTTTTTTACGACGTTTATTAATCAAACCAAACCAACCTCTTTTAAAATCAACCGATTCTATTGAACAATGACTCAATGTTAAATTTAAAATTTATTTACAAATAAAAATAAAAATATTTATATTAAAATAATTTTATACTGAATAATATAAGAACAATTACATTACACATACTGTGTTCCTAATTAAAATAAAGTTGGCTGTTTTTAAAATAAATTGTAGTATAATTATGATGACTTATTTTATAAGAGCCTAGGGAAAATGAAAACCATGCTTTGCAATTGAAAGAAAATATTTTACAAGAAACCTTATTATACTAAAGGTAGGTTCTGGATTTGATTCCAGATTATAATTACATATTTGAGTTTATGTTCATACTCTGATATTTTTTTAATTACAATACTATTACTAAGATTTAAAAAAATATAAAAACAAATATTTTACTAAAATAAGCGTTTTCTTTTTTCAAGAAAATAACTGAATTTTAATAAAATATCTGATTCTAAAAAGACATGCATGTATTTAAACCAAAAAAAATTGTAATTATATACAATTGTCAAGTTACTCTAATAAAAAAACTCTAATTTTATTAAACTTATAAAAGGTAAAACACCTTCGAATACTTATCACAACTTAGATTTAGATTTTAAGAAACTGATAAAATATATTAATTCATCTTGTTCCCAATGGTCTAAACACTCTAGAGTTAAATAGTATAACATGCATCTTCACCGTAAAAAACCATCCAAACTTACCAAAAAAGCTTAAAAACTTTCCATGTAATCAATATAAAGCGAAATATACACTACAAAGAAATAGGTACTTAAAAATGAGTACCTGAACATTTTCGTTTTTCTTTCAGTACAATTGCATCGTAAATGAACGATGACTTATTCAAATTTAAATAACCGTTTTCTCCAAAATGAGCAGTGGGATTTAATATTGCTGATCTCGGCTTCTGTCCGAGCCATCTTAACAAAGCGACATGACAAACTTAAAAATAGTTTTTCAGAAGATGGTTTTCCACATCATTTGATGTCGATTGCTTAAATGGAAACTGAGTTATTTCAACTCAATTATCTTACTTACATTTTCTTTTGGCACACCTTTTTAACATTTCTTCTGAACATTGGATACGTACTACGGATAAGGCACTGGACTGTGGTGCATTTGGATATGGGTTCGATTCCCGATAAGTCTTGTTTATAATTGTTGATATTCATTGAAAGTGATTTAAGAAGGCAGCCTACATAGGCAAGCAACTTTTCACTGTATTCATCTATGAGTACATTTCTTTTTCAAAAGTGACTTATGCCTTCGGAGCTATGATAAGCATCGAATGTAGTAAAAAATGAATATATTTTACTTATATTTTTGAGTACCCATTTTTAACAGTGTACTAAAAAGTATAGAAATCCTTTAAAACTGATTATAATATCAACACTTAAAAATAAATAAACACAGTTCCTTACCTCTGTGTTGATCAGCTGGGGGGAAAAAGTAAAGTAACCAAGAGTCACCTGTTGTCGCTAGCGAAGGTCTAACACGGCACTAAGAGCAAACGAGACTAGCCAGGGATTCGTATCTGACCCGACACTAAGTTTTCTGCCGTTTTGCACACGCTCCTCCGGCCAACCAGCTGCACATGGACATATATGGGGTTCGGTTCCTCCCACCCCCTCTCCGCTGCATCTCTCTCTCTCTCTCCCCTGTCTCTTCCATCCTCCACCAATCCATGAGATCACCACGTGGCTCGGGTTTCTCTCGGGGAAAAGATGCGCAAGAGCAATGATGGTTTTTTTCTCTCTCTTTGGGATGTGGGATGAGAATGATGTTGTTTGTTTTGTATGAGAGGGAGGTTTTTTTCTTTCTGTTTCGTACTTCCTGGATTGGGTTTTGTAGGTGAGATGTTTGTGGGGGGGGGGGGGGGGGGTATCGGAGGTGTTGATGGAATTCGGTGGTTTTTTTTTTGCAAAAGGTATTCGCGTATTACTTCTGCGAAAGATATAAATGTTTATAATTAACCAAATAGGACTGATTAACAATGTAAATTTTAAAATGTAAATGTGAGTTATAAAATGTATTAAATATTGTTCTGGCAGTTAATCTGATTATCTTATTTTGTAAGTATTTTTTAAAGCGTAGTAGTGCTTTGGAAATAAGTGAAGATACATAAAACTATTATATTCATTACATGGATTAGAAAATTCAGTTCAATAGTCGAAGTATCACTGAAAGAGATTTGGGGCATTTCTTTTTGTATAGAAAAATTAATAAGATCATATCTTAAGCTTGATATGTATCTATGTATCTCGAAAATATTGTAAAAATTGAATAATAATTATTATATTGGCTATAAATTAAATATTTATTATTTGAGTTAACATAATTGTTTTAAAAAAAAGTTTCAGTAACATTAGGAATTTTTGAAAATAATAGACAATTGTTTTGAAAATAATGTGCATTCAAATATTTGGGGCATTATATCCATTGTTTTTAAAATACACATTAAGCTTAAGATGTGATATTATATAATTTTCGATGTTATTTCTTAAAAAAAAAACAGGTCTGACTATATGGGATATTTTAAAAAGATAATGACTTATACTATAATAGTTACCGAAGTAGTTTATAAATTGTATTCTTAGAAAATAAAACATCTGGTAATAACCTACTATTATTATGATAACGTCTATTAGTTTATATAAATTTCTCAAGCGAATATTTCCTGAATTATTTTCCCTTTCAAAGGCTAAAATTTCCCAAGGCCCAATTTCCCAATTTAGTTATATATCCACGTGTGGTACCTTATTTATTTTCTAAATATTCTCATAATTAGAAAATAAATAATTTACTACACGTTGAATTGCCAAACTCTTAATATAGTATATTGAATTATGGCTACTACATAAACTATTCAAAATTAGCTTAGCAAAAAATGATTCAAAATACTTTATTAAATACATTTTTAGTTAACTAGAAAATTAGGAAGAGCAATTAATATGTTTTTACTATTCTTTTAAGAAACTAAAATAAATTTTAAGTATTGAAAATAATTCAAAATTCTATATTTGTCAAGGCTGATTGTAATGTAAAAATCTACTAGCAAGACTTCGCGGCCTCCGTAGACCAAACATTCATCTTTGTAATACAGTGTTAAAATTAGGTACTCAAAAATAAGTCAAATGTTCTCATTTTTGATTGCATTCGATGCTTAACATAGCTCCGAATACATAAGTTTCGTCTCATTTTTGAAAAAGACATACTCATTGTACTCAATATACTTTATTTACTCATTGTACTCAAAAATGAGTACAATGAGTAAAAATTATAAAAAGAGCAGTAGCTTGCCTACATAGGCTACCTTCATAAAATCACTTTCAATAAATATCGACAATTACAACCAAGGCTTACCGGGAATTGAACCCATATGCTCAGGAACCGCAGCTCAGTGTCTTATCCGTTATACTATCAGGGCGACGTGCAGAAGTTATAAACAGAATAAACGTTAAAAAGGTGTTCCAAAAGAATGGGAATTAAGATAATTGAGTTGTAATAACTCAATTTCCATTTAAGCAATCGGCATCAAATAATGTGGAAAAGCCATCTTCTGAAAGTCTTCTTTTAAGTGTGTCTTGTCGTTTTGTTAATATGGCTTGAACAGAAGCTGAAAATAGCAATATTTAATCCCACTGCTTCATTTTTTAGAAAGTACGGTTGCTTCAATTTGCGTACGTCATCGCTCATTTACGATGCAATTGTATTCAAAGAAAAACGAGTTTGTTCAAGTCCTTTTTTTTATAGTGTGTCTTCATGGTGAGTCTGAGACTTCAAAGACACGATTTTATATTGCGTATTCCATAATATACAACGTATGCAGCGTGGTTTGTTTTCAACTGATTGGCGTTCGGCGCTAGTTTTCAGCTATTTTAAGATTTGCTGCTATTCCAATAATTTAACTAGCGTCAAGAAGTAAAGACTTTTAAAACATTGTCTCGAAACTTACTTTAACTTTGAAATGGCTTGCGAATTTAAGCACTTGCCAAATAGATGCTCTATTCTAGAGAATGAAATAGAATAAAACTTGTAAAAATTAATCAGTTCTCAAAAATATAAGAATTATGTTTATTGACTATGTAATTACCAGGTAAATGTAATGTCTTTTTGAAGTTAACTTAAAAAAAAATATTACACATCGTTTTCTTTAAATTTATTTTGCGTTCTTTTATTCGAGCCTTATGTCAATGGCGATTCCTTAAGCCTAACTTAAATGAAAATATGAAATTTAAAAATTCAATTTTATTTATTCTTTAGTATCTCCAAACCTGAAACATTTATTTTTATTGAATTGAAAGTTTGTAAATGAACTGTAATCGGTTTTCTTTGTATCTTTAAGTTTTGTAATATCGTCCACAGAATAAATCCGCAAAAAACAAGTCATTATTCTAGAGTTCGGTTACTGCCATCGAAGTATGAACTTTGTGATATTTCTGAAAGTAACTGAAAGTATACCCATTTAAAAATGAAACATTTTATGTACACAAACCGGCAAGTAGATCAAACTAGAAACTTACATAAATGATGAAGATTAAATTCAAGTTTAACTTGGTACTGTAATATCCGTTTCTAATTTTGGCATATTTAAAAATGGAAGCCTACAATATTTTAATTGCTCAAACAAAACCAAATATTTTAAATATATAAAATTGAGATAAACAACGAGTTTTTTTTTTAAATGTCATTGTTTACAAAAAAAATCTTAATATTTCCAAAAATACGCCTTTTATTTTAAAACTTGATAAACCGAATTTTTCGAACAAAATTATACATCTACTAAACCGTTCTGCTGTTTTCTGTAATTTGGCGATCTTATTGGCACGTTTGGGTTTGCTTGGGCATTCCTCATTTGATATAACTCACGTTTATAAAGTTAATTGTTTGCTTTGTCTTTTCATGCATATCACCAGTATAATAATACACTGCATTTATAAACGTTTAAATTAATGCGTCAAAGCTAAGAATAATGACTTTTGTTGTGTTTTGTCTTTCTTCTACTTGTTTGGCTTAATTGTTATTTAATAGTTCAATACCGAACTCATTGTGTGGCCTTTACAAAAAAAATCGTGATACGGTTACTGAGTTTGTTATCTTTGCATCTGTGGTTGTCAACTCAATTTATATAAAGCTACCTTTGTTGATATTTACAACAAAGTTCATTGAACTCATTAGCACATCGTAAACATAAAAGGTTGAAATCAATCGCTTGATATTGATATTGCATGTTTTTGTAATGTTCCTTTAAATACCACGAGCAACTGAATTGTGGGACTCAAAAGACCCAAATCAGAAAATGCCATCTAAAGATCATTCTTAACTGGACAGCGTCTGATTTCTATACTTCTAACCGCTTTTAGTGCGATTTATCTTAAAATATTTAGTCTATACAATAATATAGTCTAGCTCCGATTAATTGGTTGATGGGTAACGCCCCTTTAAGCTGGCTGCAACAATTTAAACAAACGAGTTTTTCCTTCGAGCGTGAATGGACTGTAGTAGAGCGAATATGACGTCATAATCGTAAAACCAACATCTCAGACCGAATGGCCTCAAACACGTGACTACTTTTCAAAATTATGAATTAAAAAATACTCGTGATTGGCTGATGAATTGGGAAATGTGTAATAGTGAAAGGTTATTAATGGAATGACGTAATTAACCACGTGTCTGAGGCCATACATGTTGGCCTCACTTTGATGTTAGCGAAATTATAACAATGTTTTATCTACTACGAAGGATCCATGCTCGAAGATTATTACACTCAGAAAATTCATAGTCATTATTAAATATCTTTTTTAACTGAACGTTCAAAAATAAAGTATTCTTTGGTTATTTTAAAATCTATGCCGTTCTATCTACAAGCTAAAATAAATGTCACATTGTATGGAAGAAAAATCACTGAAATCTCACTGATATGGCTGATAATTTCCTATATTTAGCTAACGAAGTTAGTCAAAATTTACTTTTGCCCCTTTCATACTGCTGTCTTTCTGGTAATTCGGGGTTTTTTTTGTCACAAGCTTTGAGCGACGTCAGTTTGCAGGTCATTCTTTTTAGACTTCAAGCGTCAAATGATAAGAAAATTTCCATAGCTTATTTACCGAGCCTTTTTAAAGTCTTATCGTTCTCTCTTCAGAGGAACCAAAAATACCGATAGAAGTAAAAAAAAAGAAAAAAAGAATTCACAAAAAGAACGAAATTTCACGCAACTCTTGCTTTCTGGCGCAGACGATGAAAGTGGAAGCATTTTCTTCTCGGAAAGAACGTTTCGGCAGATTTCTTTTTTACATGTGGATGTTGGCAACAGTTTTTGCCTAGAATATTATTTGGCTCGATCGTCCGACTTTCTCGTTGATTTTAAAAGCTTATTTTAAAGAGTGTAGTTAATTTTTAATTCATTTTTTATAATATTAAAAAAAAAATCCCTGAAAATTGTTTTTTATAATAATAAAACTAGATTTTTAAATCTGTAACAATTTAGAAAAGTTTGTCTGTGATCCACAAAATACTTTATTCCTCTGCGCATAGGACTCAGAAACTTTATATAGGTTATTTAATCCCAAGAGACTTTCCATCTAAGAGACAAAATTTTTAAATTTTATTTAGTTTCTTTTAAATGAATGTTCAACATATACGAAAATATTTATTAGAAACCACCTCGTTTAAAAAGACATCGTTCACATCCGAACTGGTTTTTGCCGGATATCCGACAGGTTTTTTATAATGAAAATATATAACTTCTCTAACAGTTCTTTAATTCCGCTAATTCACTAGCAAATTCATTTTCATACTGATTTTGAAACGGCCGGAGCTGTATTGTATGATACATTTGAAACTGTAATTTTGAAATACTATTTCCAAATTGCTGATCTAAATTGCACTATATTTAAATGCTAAAACCAGCTCTTACTAGACTGGAGAATGAAACAATTTCTAATATATAACGAACAGAGATGTAGCTATGCACCCTACACGTGGATCTGCAGCGTATCTTCCTAGTACTGTCTATTCTGTGACCCACTGTGTCTAAAATACACTTGGTTAGGTTTTAACGAGAAAGTTATTACTTCGCTACTTGATAGCCCACTTGAATAGCCCGAGAAAAATTCAAAGGAGAATCTGCAGAATACATTGGTAGTATTTTCAGGAAAATGCTTAAAGCGAGAACAAAAGATAATGGATCGCCAAAAAAATCACTCTGCAGCGTTTTATTCAACCGCATATCCGGAATGGTAATCGGATATCTAGCACTTTGCTTCCGGATATCGGATAATTACCGCATAATCAACAACCAATCAGATAGGCTGGATAGTTACTGGATATCCGTTTCATCTCTAATTTATTTAAGTTAAAATTTATTACAGTCCAAGAATGTCTAGACTTAGAGTAGGGATATTTGAGGCGTTAGACTTAGAGAAGAAGTATTGTAATTTATTTATTCCGTTGATACGTCATTACGTTTTAATCAACACCGTGAGAAGAACGGGTATTTCTGCCAGTAAAAAAAAACACTTTAAAATTGTATGGCAGCGTATTTTTTGAATGATATTAATATTAGGATCAGAAAAGTATAATACGTTTTTTTTAATTCTTAACGCAATGTTCTATAAAACGAGTTTTTATCTTAAGATGTTATTATTCAATGTTATTAGTGGTATGGACAATTCGAAAAAAAAATTATATGCGAACTACATTTTCAACTCTCCAATAAAATCGATTTTAAGGCACCACGGCAAGTTTATACAAATTTGTAAGAAAATTCCACACCTGATTTTTCAAAGTTTGAACTTTTGTATCCAACATATACATTCTTCGTAAGTTAAACACAAAACTTTGACCTAGTTTTCTAACGTCTTCCCATTTTGACAGCAAGAGCAGAAAGATAAACCTAATATATCCATCTCGGTTAGAGAAAACAATTTCGTTTTCTTTCAACCAGGGGTCAATGCCGTGGTTACTACGTCACCTTCGCTGTAGCGATCCTTGTTTGGCGAACTGCACAACGGAAGGGGACGTAATCTTCGGACTTGACCTCTCTTGTTTATTGCCAACTCTGCTTGCTGTAATTTCTTGACCTACAAAAAACACTTTTCGTTTTCGTTTTTCAAGTTGTGTTGTCGAAAGTGAAATGTTTGACGTTTTGTTGCAAGTAGTTGGGAACTTAATAAAACTAAATATCTCACACGGATTGATTATGTGTTAATGGCCTTTGCACACATATTGATAATTTATTTTAATGATATCTGCAAAATTAAAGACAAAATAAAATGTGCCCTATATTCCATTAGTAGTAAGTAGAAAAGGCTTGTTCACTTAAATAAATTATGCAAAAAGAGACCAAATGCCTAAAAGATTTCTCGGTCAGTTGTTTTAGTCATTTTGGACAGTTAATCAAAATGCAATTAGTTTAATCATCTTTTTAAATATTTGTAACGATTTTGTTTACTTTGTTACGACACGAAACACCCATTAGAAACCACTGATGTGGAGGGTGCTGGTGCACGTTAAATCTAAATAACAAGTGATTCAATTGTCTTAACGAAATTATTGCGTCGTTCTACTGTTTCCTTAATTCAACAAATCAAAACTGGTTTGAAGTTCGGAAAGTGGAATGCTACACTGTTAAAAATAGGTACTCAAAATTCAAATCATTATTGAGTATATTTGATACTTATCATAGCTCCAAATACATAAGTTTCATTTTTGAAAAAGACATGTACTTAAAAATGGGTAAAATTATTAAAAATTAATAAGAAGAGCAGTTGCTTGCTTACATAGGCTGTTTTCATAAATCCCTTTCAATAAATATCGACAATTACAACCAAGACATACATATGAATAGACCCAGATCCCCAGGCACCGCAGCCCGGTGCCTTATCCGTTGTACTACAAGGGCGACGGGAAGAAGTTATAAACAGAAGAAATGCCAAAAAGATGTTTTAAAAGAATGGGAAGTAATATAATTGAGTTGTAATAACTCAGTTTCCATTTAAGCAATTGACATCAAATAATGTGGAAAACCATCTCCTGATCAACTATTTTAAGTGTATCAGGTCGCTTTGTTAAAATATCCTGAAAAAAAGCTGAAATTAGCATCAGAAGCTGATTATTTTTGGAAAAGTACGATTGCTTAAATTTGAGTACGTCATCGCTCATTTACGATGCATTGTATTCAAAGAAAAAAGAGTATGTTCAGGTATTCATGTTTAAGTACCTTTTTTTTTAAGTGAAGGTTCACAAGCAGTCGTCGTCTACTGAACATGGTTCAGTAGTATTACCGTCTTTCCTTTGGGATAGATTTCGAACTGTGTCACATTGGATTCCATTGTTCCATTGACTTCGATGATTTGCCCGATGGCCACTCGGTCAATTTTTTATGTTTTTTCGAACATTTGATTATCCCGTTTTTCTCTTTGAATGTGTTGTCCTTTTGTATTCGTATTTCTTTCAAATTTTGAATTTAGTTGAACGAGCGTTAGAGAAGTCTCTGTTTAACTCGAACTCTCAGCACTTCGTCTGTTTGTCTGTTTGTTACACATTTATGGTCAAACATTTTGTTCGATTTTTTTCAAATTTGACATAAATGTCATTGTCGTGAGTCGTTAAAATCGACGTGTATGTTTTTTAACCGATTTCATTGCCAACCAATACCGCCAAATCCACCAAGATGACAGGTTACTATTTCAACCTTATTTCTGTTCTAGTTCGGATAATTTGTTGTTGTTGTTGGATATGGAATGCTTCACTTTCAAATCTTTTGTAAAAAAAATGCCCGGCTATGCTCTATTTAACTATCCGGAATGTTCAATTAACCGGTCCATTTGAAAAAAAAATATTGTCCGATTTCGAAAATTCTTTTTGTTGGGTAGAAAAAATCTGCTTAGAAAAAAAATGTTAATTCGGCTTTTATTTATACAGAAATATTGATTAACCGGGCTATTTTTTAACATGCTTCCGATTTCAAAAATTTTCATTTTGGATAAGGATTGTTCAACAATTAATTAGTTAATATCAATTTTATACTTATTACAACTTTTTAAAATTGGTGCCAATTACAAAAATCGTACCTAAATTTTGGAACCGATGTCAAAACATTGAAATAAATATAAACATTAAAATTAAATAATTAAAAAAATTCCAACTTGTTCGGAAAATTAAAAATTATTTTGCCGTATTTCAAATCGGATCCCGATAAAATGTGGCATATGAGCAGAAAAAAATCTAACATAAAAAGGAAAATAAAACAAAAAAAATTACGAAAATTATCTTACTTCCCTCATTTAAAATTTGGCAGAGTGGTTCCTATACCGTAAATAAGCAATTTAAGCTACTCGCAAACTTCTAGTTTAAATACCAGTTTTGCGCACTGTTTTAAATAAAATTCACACATTCCTCTATTTCCCGCGGTTACCCCAGATGAAATTTGGCAAAGTTGACTTTTAGACCCCAAGAAGGAAAAATAAGTTATTTGTGTTCTTTAAACTGAATCACACCTTCTTCGAACGTTTTTTGTTTAAATAAACTGTTATCATGAACACGTTTTCATGGCAAAATTAACGCCATTCGCTTGAATCCGTTAGAGTATACCAATAACTGAAGACCCGATTGACTCACTCTTTACATGAACCTGGTTTAGAAATTATGGTAAGCTTTACGTAAACAGGTACTTGTTAAATTGCTCGGAAAGGCGAAGGGACGATTTATAGCAGGGAATAAAGCGAAAGTAGAGAGAATGTCCCAATAACTTCTAACTTTTAACTTCAGCAATTTTCTGAATTTTAACATAATTAACAGCTTCTTCCTACACGCTGTTTCCAATTTTGAGTATTTTGAGTAAAAAAAAATTCAAATAAACTATTACATGCACAAGAATTGTTTATTGGACATCCTAATCCGCGCAAGCACATTTTTAAAAATAGGTACTTAAAGTAAGCAAAATGTACTCATTTTTTATTACTTTAGATGCTTATGCAAAGCGTGAAAAATAAATTTCATTTTTGTAAAAGACATGTACTCAAAAATGATTAAAAAGAGCATTTCCTTGTCTACATAGGCTGCCTTCATAAATCACTTTCAATAAATTTCAACAATTAAACCAGGAATCGAACCCAATCCGTCTACTTGATGCCTTCCTCACCGAAGTCCAGGGCCTTATCCGTTGTACTACCGGAGAGACGAGAAGAAGTTATATATATAAACAGAAGTAATGCTAAAAGGTATGCCAAAAGAATGGAAAGTAAGATAATTGAGTTGTAATAACTCAATTTCCATTTAAGCAATCGACATCAAATAATGTAGAAAGCCATCTTCTGAACATCCATTTTAAGTCTACCTGGTTGCTTTGTTAAGATGGCTTGAACAAAGGTTAAGATTACCAATATTAAACCATACTGATTATTTTTACGAAAGTACGATTATTTAAATTTGAGTACGTCATCGCTCATTTACGATGCAATTGTACTCAAAGAAAAACAAGTACCTGCATGCACTCATTTTTAAAAAAAAAAATTTACAGTGCATGATTGAGTGTTGCAGTCATTTAAGAAAATTTCATACGCTCTGCGAATTTCTCTCGACTCAGTCTTGCATCAAACGGAGCTCGCTTTCTCCTTCCAATGCAACAACGCCTCACACTTAAAAATAAAAAAATTAACAAAATATCACAATAATAAACACCCCGCCAAAGTTTACCTCGCATTTCAATCCCTCGTCCCTTCCACTCAATTACCAAAGAGTCCTGTGAAAAATAAAAGATAAAATAAAAAAAATAAAAAATCCCCCCCCTACTCAAACTTCTCACCGGGTTATTCATAGCTCCCCGAAGTGGAAGGCATCCTTGGGGCCGAAAAGAACGGGGCGGCTTCCAAATATAACTGCAACCGCCCCCCCGTCAAATGAAAAATGGAAGCGAGTCAGTGCGCGTTAAAATAACCAAAATATGTGACGTCATCTTCCCCCTCCCTATTCGAGAATAACCCTGGAGATCTCTTAAAAAGGGAGTCCCGCCAAAGTCAGATCTGCACTCAGAATTTCTTCTTCTTCTCGTGGGTCCTTCTGATTGACGCCCACGCATATTTGGGGTTTCTCTTATTATTTTTCGCATTTTTTTTTGTCGTGGGTTGAAGCCCCCCCCCCCCCCCCCATCCCCCACCTCTTAAGTTTTTTTTTCTTGTGCACATGAGTCAGGTATGCAGGTTTGTATGAGCTCGAAACGGTTGATTTACCCCCCCCCCCCTGGCACTCAAGGCCGTATATGTACGTCCAGGGCTCTCCAGAGTTTCTAGTCATGCACTCAATTTTTGAATTCGTAAAAATACTTCATTTTACAATATTTATTTTTTTACTTAAAGGTTTGAGATACAACTTACAAACTATCTCTTTACAATTCCCACCTTTTTCTGCAGAAAAATCTTCACAAAAAAAATCTGCAAAAATCTGTAGCTATTTGGAACTTTAGAAAAAAAAATTTGCGAAATATTTTCTACAGAAAATTTGCAAGTTTTTTTTCTTCAAAAAAAAAATCTATAGATTTTTTTTTCTGCAATCCCCAAAAACTACTGATTTTTTTTCAGAAAATAGCCATATAGTTTTCTTCAAATTATCTGTAGATTTTTTTGCAGATTTCGTTTAAGTTTCCTGAAAATATAATCCCTACAAATTTGATTACATGAAAAAAGTACCCCTTATTCATTAAAAAAATACATAAAAAAGCATGCCCTAGAAAATTTGATTAAATGTCCAAGTAGTAAATATATGTTTACAATTACAAAAATCGCTTGAGCGTGGGAGTGAAGGAATTGAAGATGAGTGTTTGGGGAGGTGTTTGTTTATGAAAAGGAAGAGATTTAATGAGGGATAGAAATGAAAGAGCAAGATCACAAAGCTATTTGGCCTCCAACGCTTTATCGTGTGACGGAGATAGATGACTTAAGTCGTACATAGATTTCCAGTTTTCTGGTAATACATATACACTTTAAATTCATAAAAGTATTCGATGTTGAAATATTTTTCAAATCTAAATCATTGTCATGGTTTTTTTTTAAAGCTATATTTATTAAAATAACAAAAATAAATTATGTATCAAATACATATATTGGAAATATATAGTATACTATATTGTATAGAAAAACACTTTACAGTTTTATTGCAAGGTTGTTTTTTATTAGTTTTCTAAGTTTTTAATTTTGAATTTTAAATACATTTTCTGTTTGTTTTGTTTATATATTTAAAAAAAAATCTTAATTAATTTCGAAGAGATAGCTTGTAACTTGTTCTGTTCTTCGAACTATTAAATTTGAAAAATATTAAAAAATGGGGCATTTATGTTACTTTAAAAATTGTAAGCGTTGCTGCAAAAAAAAATAATATCCCGGATGTTATATTTGGCTTTATGTGTCAGTGGGTTAATTACCAGTATTATTCACGGCTCAAAAAGTTTCTTTAAGTTTCTGTGACAGACTTTCACTTTGAATGTGCTTTGTTTCAGCTTAAAGTAATGCCGTTTTGTGTTGAATATAATATTTTAATATTTTATTATATGTCTTATACTGTGATATAAGCGTTTTACCTGTTCTGAAGGTGAACAAGGAGTGAAATATCGCTTTTTAAATCCCTTAGCCAATTTCTTAACGTTTTTCACTGTGTACAATTTTAGAAAAACCTAAAAATACTCCTCTATTATTAAACAGAGCGTTAGAACCGTTTTGAATTTTTTTTAAGAATCAAGAAGCCAAGAAGCCGTTTTAGCCTGCTGCGCACAAGATCGAAGGATAGCTTTATTTCCTCTATCACTCCAACCGAGGATTCAAAGTGTAGAGGAGACGTTATAAATATATATTGACTCCTCCCGCTGATTGTCGTGTAGAAGTACGATAAGTGGGGTGCTAATTCAGGTGTTGTCGGCAACATCTGACCGCACGGCTGTTTCCGGGTCTTACTTTGGATAGATACCATACGGTGTAGTCATCCGCCAATATCACAATGTGTAGTTCTAGTTCACCGAAATTGATTGAGTCCATTTAAAAGTATTTTTATATAAAAAAGGAAAGAAATCGACAAATGGCGGCATCTTTTTCGAATGTACGATTTTTGACACTAATTTTGCTGTCTCATCCCAAAGACACTATTAAATTGTACATTCACGACGGAGTGTGGGTTAATGTTGGTCCCGGTCTTCAACATTGAGGTGGCCAATTTTTTGACTTCATAAAGACAAAAAGAGATTTGTGGCCATTCCTTCCTAAGTATTTTTAACAAGTAGTCAACAAGGGATTGCGTAGACTTGAAAGACCTCCATACTTTAGAAGGCCGATTTTAAAAGCATGTCTTAGTAAGGTTAAAAAATACGAACCAAATATTACAGTAAAAAAATATGAACCAAGTATTTTACAAGTTAAAAAATATTTTCTGGGGTCTTTCCGAGACCGTCGCCGATTGGTTTTGTTTTGTTAATTAACGTTGCACTAGAGCTGCACAGTGGGCTATTGGCGACGGTTCGGGGTCAATCTCGAAGGAAAGACCCGGGAACACATACACATTTACACACACATTCATACACGCACCTCGTTATTTTAGAACCATGGTCAGATGACGAGGAAACACCTGAACTGGCACCCAACGCCTTCAATAGACGTCGGGACTTTGGACCCCGATCCGATGTATCGTGCACCAGTCCCGTATACACGCCAGTATAATTTTTTGGGATATTCTGGACGACTTTCTAGTATTTTTGTAGCGAAGCTGGCAACCCTCCGATCGCAAGATCACTACTTTTTTATGTCAAGTCCATTTCACGGATTCGAACCACCAATCCTCTGATTAGTAGCTGAACGCCTTACCAACTGAGCAACTGGGGCTCGGTATGTAGATGATCCTCACTGAAGCCTTTTTAAGTAATTACACTGACCGTGTCCTCATTCAGCGAAGTTAATGGGGTGGGATGCGCCTCAGTGCACACAATCGAAAAAATGTAAAACACCCACACACAAAATGATGAGTGAAGGCCGCACCTGAGAGTAATAAAACACTGGAATCCATTAGCGCGCTTGACATTAATTATGAATATGAATAAAGAATTGTTAATAGGATTAGGCGCGAATGGGGAAAGTTAAATCTTCAGAATAAAATTTATCGCGGATATTTTATTTAAATTTTTAGCATTTTAATTTTTTAAGGAGAATTACACAGAGTACCCGAAAACTTGTAAAATTAGTTTTTTTATCTGCTAAAATTATAGTTTGGAATCTTTTAAATATGCTTGAAAAATTCTAGAATTGTACCTGGGTTTTTAGTGAGGTATTTGAGTTTTAATGTTGTTGGATCACGGGTGTGTTTTTCAAGGAACGAAAAAGTTAAATCGTTGTTTCTTTTAAAAAATATTTACGCATTTTTGATTGATACAAATTTTTGTTTCATACGAATTTTTAATTGATAATGTTTTGCAAATTTTAATATTTTATTTATTCATTAATGAGAAGCAAAAATATGAATGACCGTAAAAAAGAGTATGAAACACGAAAATAATATTTTAGTTAAAGTTTTTTTTAAAAATATCTCGCATCAAAAACGAAAAAAAAAAAAAAAAATTAATTATTGTTATTTAAAATGCGTAATAAAAAAGTTTTGAATTTGATTTGCTTAGCGGTTAAACAGAAAATTCATTATTGCTTATTTTTATAAGTTGTTCATATATAATCGAAATATGTATTTAAAAAAAAATAGGTTGACCATGTCTATCGCGTAGGCCGCATGGTTTCTTGAGTAAAGTGAATGACACCTTTTTGGACTCAGGGACACGCTTTCTTTTCTGTGTCTGGTTCTTAGAACAACGTTAGACGAGTGTGAAATAGATGCAACTGCAAAAACGCTGTTTCACGGCTCATGATTTCGTTACTGTCCACTTCAATCTACATAAGTTATTCCCAATCCGTGAGCTACTGGTGGACCTTGAGACAATTGTTCAATTAGATAATTTTGAAAAGAAAAATAGGAAATAAAACAAGCATTACTCAGATCATCATATGTATTATCTCTATAGTAAAGATCCCTTTTACGTCCTCTAGACGCAATGGATCTTAACACATGAGAAGCCAAAAGAAAGAGAATTTCATGGATCAGCGATGAATCGTACTTTCATCTCATAATTATCAACGTCTTTTTGTTTTAAATGCGCTAAAAATAAATCATTTAAAATAATGCATTTAAAATAAATCATTTAAAATAATGCGTTTAAAATAAATCATTTAAAATAATGCGTTTCAAATTAATCATTTAAAATAATGCGTTTCAAATAAATCGTTTAAAATAATTCGTTTAAAATAAATCATTTAAAATAATGCGTTTAAAATAAATCATTTAAAATAATGCGTTTAAAATAAATCATTTAAAATAATGCGTTTAAAATAAATTATTTAAAATATTGCGTTTCAAATAAATCATTTAAAATAATGCGTTTCAAATAAATCATTTAAAATAATGCGTTTAAAATAAATCATTTAAAATATTGCGTTTAAAATAAATCATTTAAAATAATGCGTTTCAAATTAATCATTTAAAATAATGCGTTTAAAATAAATTATTTAAAATATTGCGTTTCAAATAAATCATTTAAAATAATGCGTTTAAAATAAATCATTTAAAATAATGCGTTTAAAATAAATCATTTAAAATAATGCGTTTAAAATAAATCATTTAAAATAATGCGTTTAAAATAAATCATTTAAAATAATGCGTTTAAAATAAATCATTTAAAATAATGCGTTTCAAATAAATCATTTAAAATAATGCGTTTCAAATAAATCATTTAAAATAATGCGTTTAAAATAAATCATTTAAAATAATGGTTTAAAATAAATCATTTAAAATATTGCGTTTAAAATAAATCATTTAAAATAATGCGTTTCAAATAAATCATTTAAAATAATGCGTTTCAAATAAATCATTTAAAATAATGCGTTTCAAATAAATCATTTAAAATAATGCGTTTAAAATAAATCATTTTAAAAAAAAATTAACAAGCCATTAATAATGCTACTATCTATGAAAAGACCGTTATACTTTTTTGATTTTTTGGCTATAAAAGATTCGCTAATATCTTTCACCCGAATGTGTGTGTGGGGTGAGATATTCATGTGAAAATTATCGCACGTATATGCCAGTGTTTGCTTTATATTAACAATTAACCATTAAATAAGTTATTTATATTTTATCGGAGAAAGGACTATTTCTACTGTTTAAACGGCACTTTTATTAGACTACTATTATATTTAAGATTTAAAATGTGTTTGCGAAAACAAAAACTGTTAACGGAATCATTATGTCTGAAGTTCTCTAGGGTGATGTTATTTTTTAATATTCTGTCCAAAAATACGAAGTTAGTAAACAAAAAGCCATTTCAAATATCAAATTGATGATATGAAGTAGGACAAATACGTCCTCTAGTTTCAAAACCAGATAGATCCATTTTTATAAATTTTACAGGAAACACTAAAACTGATTTACAGCCACGAACTTTTGGATCTAAACGCATGACTTTAAATGCATTTTTAGACTGGATTCAGACACTTTTGGTCACCACCGTTTTATAAGGTAATGCAGTGCACTGATAATTTGTAAAAAATATTTAAAAAAAAAACGATTTTTCGAAAATGTGGATCTATCTGGATTTGAAACTAGAGGGTTCAAATGTAGGACACACATTTTCCATAATTTGATATTTTCTTAAATTAATAAGAAAATTTGTTAAAACATATATAGAATTTAATTAATATTTTTTACCAAATACTTTACTACCCAAAAGTTATGTTCAGTATCTAAATTATATTCATTAACTAAATTTTATTTATTGTATTTAGTGATATTACTAAGTGGAAGTCCGCACCTTATATGGCTACATAAAATTTGGAAACCTCTGATTTAACCTTCTAACCATTACAAACGTATTTTTGCGTCTTTGTATCGCTACTTTTTCTAGCAATAACAACCATTTTTAAATTCATAAAAATACTCTATTTTCCAATATTTTTCAAACTTTTTTATTTATTCAAAGACATCTTAATAATTAGTTTTTTTCTTGAAAATTTTAAAATATTTTTTTTAATATAAATTAAACGCTGTAACAGAGAAAACAACTTTACAGTTTGGTTAATTTGCTGACAGTATGGACTTGGTATACGACGTATTCATGTCTTTATTCTAATCTGGTGCTGCCATCTCTAGATAAATTTTGGTACTAAAGTTATACTTGACTGTTTAAAAATATAATTACTATGAATTAAATGTAAAAGAATAGAAAAAAATATATATAGAAGTTATACTTAAATATATTTTGTGATTGTGTTTGTCTACAAACCGATGCAAGCTATTGTACTCTATTTATAAAACTCCCAAATAAATATTATAATTTTTAAATTTTTAAATTTGGGTATGAAAAATAACATGCGCAAATAAATGATATTTTATGCGTAAAAATAAATTTTAAATAGCTAGAATACTTTAGTTGAGTAATTTTACTATCCCTCCTGAAAATTAAACCAATTGATTGTCGAATATTAAAAAAAATATGTGTTTGATGTCTTTAAAATCTGTCCGGGAACAGTTATCATTGGCAGAAACTTTCGCGACATAAAACGTGTTAATATTTTCAAAGTCCAAATAATCCTAGGATATTCTGAGAGCGAACATTTCCCATTATCTAAATAAAAAGAATGTGTGGGATATATACAGGGGCGGAGGAAGCCCCCAATCGCCAGGGGCTCCAAACTAAGAAGAGTGCCAAATTTTCGTAAAAATGGAAAAAATAAATTATTTTTTAATTTTAAATTTGCAGCGGCCATTCTAGATTGGTATCATTATTTTTTCAATTATAAATTATATTCAAATAAATTGATTTCTTTGAGATTCATTTTACAGGATGTACAGCATTAAAATATATAGTTTCTCTTCTGAAATAAAAATTACTCTTGTTTTAATGCTGCACATGGATCGTCTGATGCAGGTCCCAGTGCGAACTAAGCAGCGGTCCAGTTTTAACCTTCACACAAATTTATGAATGAATTTCAATAGAAAACTTTAGATTATTGAAAAGCCCATCGGATTATTTTTATCAACTACAAATATTTGATTCGGTTAGATATCATTTGAATAGAATATTGATTCAGAAAACTTCTTTACATAAAAAGTCTGGATTATTTTGGTTTTTTTTTATAATTATTTTTATCTCTCTATACGCTTAATTTTCTATCGAACGGGAACCAAATTTATGTCAGTCGTGATATTTGTCACGGAATGGATACCTCTAAGAAGTTAGTGATAGAAGATACAGACCAATGTCCTTCCGAAAGCACTTTTGTACACAAAAAAAATTACAGTTGGAATTTTTAAACATTTTTTTTTTTGCGCGAACTTAGAATGTTTTGAATTTTCTGGTGGTACTACCATAAGGTAGAAAAAATCTCTATATGATCTTAAAGATGAGTCCTATCGGCAAATTCCGGAAGGACAGTGCACGTTTTATCATTAACATGATGTTTACATCCGGATATTTCATGTAACTGATTTTTAAGATGTTTTATGTCAAAAGTAAAAAACAAAATAAGGAATTAATTTTATCTATCACATTACATTTTGAGCGTTTTTCTTTGACGAGCGCACACCTCTTAGGGCGGCCCTGATCTGATGAATCTATGGAATTCAACGCCTTAGTGAGGTCAATATAAATTTCTTATTTGACAATGTTAGAAAATTCTAATATTAAAAAATATATAACCCAGGCTGGCGAATCGCCTTAAATAAAATATGGATTTGTGCAAATTGGACTATTGGAGTAACAAAAATGTGTTCGAATATTCGAATATTGGTACGAGTATTCCTTAAACCGCCTCTGGACATGTCACTCCATCTTTTTCTTTCATTTAATAAAATATTAATCAAGACGGTTCCTTTCACAGACCCGATCTGGTTCTACGATGATATCTAACAACAACAGAAAAATATTGTCACTCCTTTTCAATATAAAAACATGTCCTTCCACCATCTCAGCCGGTTTTTCCTCTTTATTAGCACATTCCGTTTCCCGCCAGAAGCAGGAAAATGGCGTCCAGGATGTATTTTTTATTATTATTGAACTTCCATAGAACTTTCGCGATGAATGAATGTTTTCGAAGTGAACGGACATCTGTTTTGAAAATCACATGAAGATGGGGTTGGAAGTTTCGTAATCAATTGCCTTTTATTTGAGGTGGTGTTAATGAGTTCTCTGTTCTTTTGTTCGAACAGTGCACGTGTTCTTTCTGTGGAGACGCCATTTTGGAATGTTTTTATGGCTTTATATATGATTATATATCCTCTTTAAAATTTTGGTTGATACGACATGAAATATATTGATATATTTTTCTATTGTATTTTCTTATGTTTTGATTAAAACAATTATTGTCTATTTGTAATTTATATTCGGTTTATATTTTGTATTTTTAATTTATGTTGCTTTAGAATTACATAAGAATGAAAGTCGTTTTGGGGTAAAAACGTTAATGAAGAGTTTTCTGTTTCTACCGGAATTGAGGTTCATGAGCCTAAAAATAGGTTTTTAAAAGTGGCCTTTCTATCAACTTTTTTTTAAAAGAAAAATTGAATTCTTTAATGATAATTAAATTTGAAATGTTACTGCTATCTCTTGTCGACAACAAATCTAAAAATTTCGTACAAAATCGCCAAAATGACGTAGTTTTAGATACTCTTAAGATTTGTATATATTGAAATCCCCTAAAAACTGGTTAAAGAGTTTTCAAGTAAAGTTCTACTGACTGCTTATCCAAATACTGAATTTTTACCAACTCGGTACAATGGTGTTAGAAAATACTGTGTACAAAACTCTCTTTGTAGATAATGTTTAGGTAGTGTAATGAATGGAAACCTAGTTTTTATGTGTGCAAAATTTCACTTTATATTTTATTTTAATTGGTTTTTTTCGGTGCGGATTTTTTTTATTTAGATCACGAACTTAAATAACATAGTTTATATCACGTCAGTATATATATATATATATGCTATTATTATTCAATTTCCACTATTGATATAACATTACATATTACAACCAATTAATAATCCTGATAATTTCAAAAACAACTTTCATTTTATTACGGGATAGCCTTTCTGACACAGTACCGTACACGGAATTGGCTGGTCTCGAATTAAATTTTCGTCGTCAAATTAAATATTCGTCGTGTGGAGAGGACTGGTGCACATTAAATCTGATGTGTTTCAATTGTCCTCACGTTAATCGTGGTGTGGTATAGAAATTAGGAAAGTAATGATAGATCAGATCAACTTGTCATCTGATCATGCTTTAAAATAGCGAGACTTTCCTTCTAGATAGATCCTGCTTCACCGTCAATAAACCATAGTGTAGGTCTAGTAAGATGTTGAGTCAACCAAGTTTCTTTTGTCAGTTTGGTCAACTTTTTTTTCATTGCCAATTAAAAAAAATATTTTAATGTTTTACCCAAATTGTCTTTTTTCTATTGATTTATATATGTGTTTGGTGTATTCACTATACGCTAAAAAGTATCATCATTTTTAAATATTAGGAAATATATAAAACTAAATATTTATAAATGAAACAATTAAATGATTTTTTTCCATTTATGTACACGGTTTTCACACATTTTTGGGCGATTGTCATTGACTGTTTAATAACTCCTAATAAAAACCATCCATTTTGCAATAATTTAACTAATTTGTTTGCTGATATTGAAGCCAAGCTATTTGCTTAAAATATAAGCGAAGTAGTTATATAAAAATAAAGTTTTATTAATATAATATGATACAGCCAAATAATGACCACCAGTAGTGTAAAAACACCGGTTCTAAGCCGAGGAATAATGAGGAATACGAGGTGCTGTGAGGAATAATGAGGATTTCTGCGGATCTTTGGCGGATCTTGGCGGTGCTCTGTGGATTTTGGTGGTGCTGCTGGCGGATCAGGGCGGATCTCGTCTGTCAAGCCGCGGGGGCGTGGCCTAATGGAGATGACCTCAACCAATCAGGTGTCAGTAAGTGACGTCACACGCAGGGGGCATGGGAACAGGTGCTGATGACTCATCGCCGCCGATGGGCATGTCACACCGTGTCTCAACGTGTATGTACAGGAACGGACCAATCAGCGTCTTGTTTGAGGATGACCTCATGAACAACCAATCAGGTGTCAGTAAGTGACGTCACACGCTGTCGGGGCAAGCAGAACTAGTTCTGCTTGTAACCGCAAGGCGGCGCTGCATGTAGGGGAACGGACCAATCAGATGCTTGCTTAAGGATGAGCCAATCACAGGCCAGAAGAGGGGCTAATTCTTCTCCGTCGTCGGTATAAAAGCGGATGTCCGAGCCTAGCTCTGACATTCTCTCAGTAGAACCTGCTCTTGCGACTACTCTAGTTTAGCTTAGCTTTAACTTTGTTTAAAATGATTTCTTTAAAACGAAAAGCTGATTCTGATAATATGATTGAAGATATTCCACCAAGAACCTTCCGCCTTGGAGACGATATTTTCGTTTCCTGCAGTTTTTTCAACAAGCGAGTTCTGATTCATATTCGTCGATATAAGAAATGTGGAGAAAAGTACTATCCTTCGACTGATGGAGTTACGTTATCGCCATCCCAATTCTCGATTCTCCTTGGATGCGAGCCTCTCAAGACAAAGTGCTTTAGAGAGAACCCTTTTGTGGACTATTTTATTGAGAACCCATTCAAGCCAGCAAGTGATCCTGTGTCCATTTTATCGGAAACTCAACTCAGCATTAAAGACGACGACGACAAAGAAATACTGTTTGAGCTGCTTGATTCCAGTATGAAGTTAAAAAGTGAAATTACGTGCCGAAGCGGTAGAACCTATACAAGGGATGTAACTGTGAGTAGTGACCAATGGGAAAAGCTGTTTTCGATCGGCGACTCTGTTATGAGTTCTGCACTGCGGGAAAAGTATCGTCGTGCTTCCTTTAAACAACTTTATGAACTGGTGGCCAAAACGTCTATTCCATACCATGCTCCTGTTTGTGCTTCCATGGAGGAAGTTCAAAGTTCTCTGACTTATATGGTAAAGTCCGCTTTTTACGATGTTATTTCAAAAAGAAATGGATTGGTGAATCCACTACATACTTTAGACGAAACTCTATTGGCCGAAAATACAGTGAAACGTTTTAATGCAGCTGTTATGGATTTAAGACCTTATTATGTAGCGGAAGCATTTCATTAAAAATTATGTCAATTTCCATTTAATCCTGTACCTAATCATAGTGTGTTAAGTTTTGTAACCATACCATTTTTAAACTCTGTGAATATTTCAAATATGATTGAAATCGCTCGAGAAGCATTTTGTAGATTTTCTACTTAAATAAATATTGTTTTATCATTCATTTCGTGTTCTTTTTATTTATTGTATTACAAACATTATTATAATAAAATATTAATTTTTAAAATATTAATTATATCATAAAACAAGGAAACATATATAGTTTTGTATTAACTTAAAGGAATAGTACTTTCCGAGAAGCCTTTGGTTCACTCTCGTGGTCCTGATCTGTTTCTGTTAGATATGTATAAATAGTTCAACATAGTTTTTTCAAATTCATTTGTGTGTTAGTCTTCGTGAAGAAAACATGAATTTTAATGCTGCTTATAGAGATCCTAGACATTCGGATAGTTTTGGAGGGGTCAATGCACTGAAACGGACATTTAATGGAAATGTAAAGGACGTAAAACATTGGTTATCTCAGAAAGATTCCTATAGTCTGCATAAGCCTATCCGTCACAAGTTTCTGCGTAATCGAGTGTTAGTAGGTAACATAAACGAACAATTTCAAGTTGATTTAGTGGATATGCAATCGCTTGCAAAATTGAATAGAGGTTATAAGTATATACTGACATGCATTGACATTTTTTCTAAATTTGCATGGGCCATACCTTTAAAAGATAAATCAGGAAAAAGTGTCAAAAGTGCTTTGGAGACTATTTTCAAGGAAAAAACACCCCGTTTACTTCAATCTGATTCCGGAACAGAACTGACAAATACTCTCGTTCAAAATTACTTAAAAAAGTTGAATATTAAATTCTTTACTACTAAAAATGAAACGAAAGCCAGCATAATTGAAAGATTTAATCGGACTTTGAAAACCAAGATGTGGAAATACTTCACAGAATTTAACACTAAAAAGTATATAGGTGTAATTCCTGATTTCATGCATAGCTACAACCATAGCTGGCATCGAAGCATTAAAATGACCCCAGCTTCTGTAAATTCAGATAATAAAAATGAGGTTTTAGAAAACTTGTATGGAAATCTCAAAACTTTAAAAAGAAAACCGCCCATACTTAAGGTTGGGGATACGGTACGCATCAGCAGACAAAAGCTACACTTTGAAAAAGGTTATGAACAAAATTGGAGTCGTGAAATTTTTACTGTAAACCAAATTATTCTTAGAATACCGACTGTGTACAAGTTAAAAGATCTGTCTGGAGAAGTAATTGAAGGTACTTTTTATGAAGCAGAGTTACAGAAAGTGATTGATTCTGGTTTTTATCCAGTGGAAAAAGTTATCAAGAAAAGGAAAAAACAAGGAGGTGTCATCGAATACTTTGTGAAATTCTTAGGATATCCTGAAAAATTTAATGCGTGGGTTACAGATGTTAAAATACTATAAATAGATCTACTTCCTTAGTATTCCGTTCAGTACCCATCATGAGTTTCTACGTGACGTTAGTTTCGGATAGTAGTTTGCAATTTTTTCCTACAAACAAAATTTCTCATTTTATAACTCAGCTGCCAAGTCCAATTAATTTAAATGGAGAATGGGAAATTGGTTTGTCAGAAATCATCTATCCACATTCTTGGTATAATGTCAATGCGGCAAACAATACATTTACTTACGATTATGGCGATGGAAAACTGATAAAGAAACACATTGACTCTGGAAATTATGAAAACCTATACGATTTAGTATCCACCCTACAATTAACTCTTCCGAAAAATCCTTCCAAGTTTACTTTTTCTTACAACAAAACGACAAAGCGTGCTAAAATTGATGCTGTTCAAGGTACTTCTCTGTATCTTGAGAAACTTGGTCCTCTTTTAGGTTTTAAACCGAATACAATGATTCGAGGAAGTATGAAAAGTGAAATTCAAGCTGATGCTCAAGCAGGCCTTTCTTTTTTCTACGTATATACGGACCTGGTTTCACCACAAATAGTAGGGGACGTGTATGCACCTCTTTTGAGAATCATCAGAGTAAAGGGACAAGACGGTGACACGATTAGTCAATATTATGATAGACCTCAGTACTTACCAGTGAGTCAACGCTCCTTTCAAACCATTAATATAGAATTGAGATTAAATTCAGGGGGCTTTGTACCCTTTGAAAAAGGAAAAGTTTTAATCGTATTACATTTTCGATTGAGACAAATTCTATAAATACACGAACATTCGGACTGCTTGGTTCATTTAGACTTTAGAAGTCAAGATGAGAGTACCTTACGTGTGCTGCACAAAAAAATTCGAAGAACATTATGCCTCTCAGACAGGTGAAGGCCTACCTTATTATAAGGGAGTCTCTTTTCAAAAAGGCTATGGATTAGGAACTGTATTTCGTCGATTGTTTAGAACGGCTTTCCCATTCTTGGTGAAAGGTGCCAAAACCATTGGTAAAGAAGCTATACGAGCCGGGTCACGAGTCGCATCGGATGTGTTATCTGGACAAAATCTGAAAGAAGCAGTCAAGACAAGAACAAAAGAAAGTGGGAGAAATATAGCTCAGAAAGCTGTTGATCGAATCCAATCTATGGTGGGTAAGGGAAAGTATAAAAGAAAGCGTAAAACACTAATAAAGTAAAATAGTATGCAAATCTCTTCCATTTCATGGAAACTAGCCTCAGCCAGTTTTGACTGGCAAACCCTTCCTCCATTATCTAAACTGCCTACCAGTTTCAATCAGACAAAATAATTTCGACATAGCCTATGGCACAATTCCGATGAAAAAGTATGGGGCCTCCGGCCCGTCACTTTGGTCAAATCCATATCACAGTATCACAGAAATGGAATCATTTCATCTAAGAAGCGCAAGGTGATAGGACGTGATATTTTTGATCCGTAATGGCGTATTTACTCAAAGATTCCCCAGAATGTGTAAAAAATGAGTTGGAACTTTTCCATCTGCCAGGGACTCAAACTGTCATTCAGAGTGGACAGTGGATAGAATTTCATCCCCTCTCCAACGTTTTTGACGGCGGACCAGTAGAATTTCATATTTCCGGTAGCGGCGAAGATTATGTTGATCTTAGTCAAACTCAACTTTACGTTAAAGCAAAGATTTTGAAGAACGATGGCACTCCTATGGCTACAGAAGCAAATATTGGCCCTGTAAATTTATTTTTACATTCCTTATTTTCGCAAGTGGACATTACATTGAACGATCGGCTAGTTTCAAATTCCAGTAATACATACGGATATGAAGCCTATTTACGAACCCTTTTATCTCATGGTCAAGACAGTAAGGCATCGCAACTCACATCAGAATTATTTTACAAAGATTCAGATGAGGGCTTGAAGAAACGTTCCGATTTGTTTAAAGAAAGTGCATCCGTAGATATGATTGGATGTATTCATAGTGATTTATTTCATCAAGAAAGACTATTGTTAAATTTAGTGGACTTAAAAATTAAATTGATACGAAGTAAACCTGAATTTTGCTTGCAAGGATCTGAAGGATTTAAAGTAGTATTGGATAAAATTTCTTTATTTGTACGAAAAGTTCGTGTAAGTCCTGGAGTTATTTTAGGACACGCAAAAGCTTTAGAGAAGGGGACGGCAAAATACCCCATCAACAGAGTGCTATGTAAAGCCTATTCCATACCTAAAGGAAACATGTCCATTGTTCAAGATAGTGTATTTATTGGTCAAATGCCGAAGCGAGTCATCATTGGATGCGTGGATAACGAAGCCTTTCATGGATCTTTTACCAAGTCACCTTTCCATTTCGAGCATTTTGACTTAAATTTCATAGGAATATATATTGATGGTCAACCCGTTCCTCACAATCCATTAGAGCTCAATTTTGCTCAAAATAGCTTTATAAGAGCTTATCAAAGTCTATTCTTGGGCACTGGAAAAATAGGGGAAGATAGAGGTTCCTTTATATCCAGAGAAGAGTACACAGATGGTAATGTCATTTATGCGTTTGATTTATCCCCAGACCTGTGTGCTGGAGATCATTTGAATCTTATCAAACACAGTAATTTAAGATTAGAAATTAAGTATAGTAAGCCGCTCCCACAGACTGTATGCGTCATTGTGTTCGCAGAATTCGAAAATTTAATTGAGATAAGTAAGACAAGAAATATCCTGTTTGACTTTGGAAATTGAATGAAGATGAATGGACAACAACTCTTTCACATTCTATCGCACGACACTGCGACGTCACCTTTTTTCAAAGGAGTCTTCGCGAAGAATACCCTCCCACCTTTACAAAGCAACTCGTGTGCTATAGTAAATACCGACGACTTCTCTCAACCTGGTTCTCATTGGTTAGCATTGTTTTCAAGTACTCAGAAAAAATTAGAATTTTATGATTCCTACGGAATGTCTCCTGATTTTTACGGCATCGATACATCTTACTATTCCAACATAGAATGGAATTCCATTGTTTTACAATCTCTTACATCCAACGTGTGCGGACACTATTGTATTTATTTTTTAGTGAAGCGATGTCAAGGTCATTCTATGTACTCTATAGTGGATCACCTGTATATTACCAATGTATCAGATTTTCAAGTGTATCAATTTGTAAAAAAGAAATATGCTGTAAGATTAGTTTTTATAAAATAAATTTATTTGATTTGTATTCCTTGCGTTCTGTCATGTTTTCTTGAAGTGATTTCATTACTTTTATGTACACCATTTTTAACTAAAAAGTTTTTCTGAAAGTTAATTATACACAACTTTTTTAAAAGAATATTTTATTTTCCTAAAGTTTTAATATTTTTTACATTTCTTTTTATTCTAAAGTTTTTTTTTTTCAATTTTCTTTTTAAAGTTTACTTATACATATTTTTTTTTATTCTATTTTTTTTTTTTTTCACTTATAAGATTTTTTTTTTTACTATTTTTTTTTAAAACTTTTTTTTTTTAAATTTTTTTTTTATTTTCTTTAACATTTTTTTTTTTTTTTTTTTTTTTTTTTTTTTTTTTAATTTTTTTTTTCTTTTTTTTTTTTACTAATTTTTTTTTAACTTTTTTTATTTTTTTTTTACATTTTTATTTTTAAAATGTAATTTTTACATTTTTTATTCTAAAGTTTTTTTTTTTTATCCAAAAGTTTATTTTTTTTTATTTTCACTATATATTTTTCGAATTCATATGTAACTTTTATATGTATTTGTGTTGATAACCTGTAAAGATAATATGTAAAGTAAAAATAATAAAGGACAACAAGATACAGCAACATCATTTATTGAAAAACTAAAAATGGCTCCATTTGTTTCTGCGGGCATACATAGAAGGTTTTACAATGTTATTTTCTCTATACAATTTTCTTTTTACATCCAACATGGAAGGAAAATGCAAATCTCGTAAAGCATTTAAGAATACAGCTTGTCCGACAGGAACTTTTTTCCTATTACGAAGAAAGTCATTCACCAGCATGACAATATTAGTGTGTGGGATAACTTTATCTTGGTAAATAATTTCACCTTTGTCCGTCCATTTGAATCCATTTTGAATTTTCAAAAACTGTAAAATGTCTATAGCCGTCTTTCTGTGTCGAATAGGCACGGTATGCATAACTGCATCTTCAAAGGTATCTTCTTTCTTTACATCTTGCAACGTCTTTTTATCTGGATCTGGAGGTGGTTTTCCAAGCTGGTCGTAATTTTCCAAGGTTTTAAGGTATCTGGTAGCTTTTTCACTTTCTGTGAGATTGGGATTCTGAAGGGTATTTGTTATTTCTTGATCAAAGGAGTTTGGTTCACGAGGAATTTCTTGGGATTGTTTGTCGATCAGGGTGTACTTTTGTAGGGCTTGCAAGTAGAGAGATGCTTTGTCGCTTTCCGCGAGTTGTTTATTCTGAAGAATACTTGTCATTTTTCGATCCAGTTCAGAGAGATGTTCCATTAATTGGGCCCTGTCTTCAGGTATCAAGATAAACTTTTTACTGTGCTCCATGAATCAATGAGCTGATGATTGAAATAGCTGCAGGTAATAAGACTGAAAGAAAACCGTCTCCTTTTTGAACAAGTAGCTTTCTTTTTTTATACAAAGGAACCTTTTTGTCTGAAAGCTTTCGTAAGCACGTCTTATGCTTAGAAAGACTATTTATTTGGCTTTTAGTGAGAGGTACGTTTCCGTGAAGTACGTTTAAGACGCATTCACACAAAGACTTGATAATACTATTGGGAACTTTTTGAACGATTTGCTTCGGATTTTTACTTTTCGAGATCACTTTCAGGAGCTCTAAGGTCTGCTCCGTACACGTAGACATCTTCACATCGAATGATAGTAGTCACTGTTGACAGCTCTATTTAAAGCCACTCTGCAAAATTTTCCGTATGCAGTTGCTTTTACCAATGCACAATGGATAAAGTCAGGAGGATGCACCGAACAGGATGCATGCGTTGGCATCAGGTATTCAACTTTTGGACAGTTGAAATCTTCTAAGTTATAGCACTTGCGTCTAGTTAACACTTCTAAAAAATGTTGCTTTTGTATTCCCTTGACGTAAATATCGGAAAATACTTCGAACAAAAGATATAAAATACTTTGAAATTTAAAATAAGGTAAAGATCCTTCTCTCCAATCCATACAATGAATGTTTCTTGTTACCCAAGAAAACTGATTTCTCTGCGTAAGGGATAATTCTTCAAATGGTGACGGAGGCTGAAAATACCATGCGCCCCACAAATGATTGTCTTTCACGGCGTAGAATGCTAGTTCTTTGACGACAAATAGTCCCGACGGAAGCAGAAACCCTTCAAAATCAATCACGGCTGACATCCTTCCAGTTTGAGAGACGAAATACAAATGAAGTTAGCGAGGTTGATACACGTAATATATATCTCCAGGAAACATCCCCGTGCGCATGCGTAGAGAATCCTCCGTATTACTTTTCAGATCAATGAATAAATAACCATACGGCTTCGAAGTAGCATCTTCATAACACTCTTGAAAAAACTTCACTTTTCTCGGATATAGTTGTCGTCCTAAATGCATGACTTGGGATTGGTCTCTTCGGTTCTTAAACAGTGCCAGGTAATGTGCATTCAAAGAAATTTCTCGCATTTCTTTTCCCTTATGAAACACATTTTGTACTATAAAGATGATACTGATATTTCGGTGGTGTGACATTTTAGTAAACATCTTTGTCAATTGAGCATCGTTTCCAAGCTCACTCATTAAATCGTCTACGACAATCAATGCATCCGAATATTGATTTAAATTTGAAGGCAAGCCTTCATGAAATGAAATGTTTGGGATTTCTGCATATAACTTTTGAAATATCCCATAGCACCATACCATCGTTTTTGGAAAGGGTAGTATCATTTTATTTTCGATCATTTTTTTCACGAAATGTGTCTTGCCACTACCTGTGGGACCTGCAACTATCATAGTAAACGGATGTTTCAGTCGTAAAATATCCATACTGAATGATGAACTTTGGAGATGCTCTTCTTATTTATAGATGGTTCTCTTCTGATGAACTCACATGTCGGCTAGTGAGTAATGTCCGAAGGGAAGAGTGCTCACGCGATCCTCTAAGATGTGTCTCTTCTGATCATATGGGGAAAGGGCCAACTTATTTGAAGTAATGGTGAATATGTCATGCTGCTTGGATCGTATGAGATTCATGCTGGTCACAAGTTCTTGGTGTTGAAACAGGCACTTTATATAATCTTCAAATTTGATTTTTTGATGGATGGTGGCCTTCTTAATACCCTTCAGCTTCTTGGTGATATTGTCATGGCCTATTTTGAAGGCATACATCTTGGATCTGAGTCCCACGAATTCAGTCATGATTTCTCCTTTGGTCTCATCCTTCATCTTCCCGATGACTTTTTTGTTGACGAGAGGAAATCCGAAAATATTGTTGGCAGGATAATCCGATGTATCGTACAGGTCCATATCCTCCTTCATATCTTTGTAAACATCGTCGGTGTGAATACTGTAGGTAAGGCTATCTGTATCCATGTACAGGAGTTTCAGTCGCTCAGTTGAATATTTCGGTAACATCTTGGAATAGTGGAAGTCATACATGAGGGTCTTGGATAAATCCAATATAGCCATTCCAATGGTAATTGGCTTGTTGAATTTCAGTACGGTCCGTCGCATATGGAATGCTGCCAAAGTTTCGGAGAAGATGGTGCGATCTTGAAAGTTGGAGCGAGCAATCCATTTCTCAGCTGTTTTCGCGTTCCCGACCAACTTGATGTCCACTCGGCGTCGGATATTCTCCATCGTTTTTCCGAAAATTGAATTGTTCATGAGTTTGAAGAAATTTTTCTCAAACTCATTCGTAGCAGAGGTGCGCAGTTGGGTATTCAGGTCAATGTAAGTCTTTAGCCATGGTGATTGACTGAATTGTAAAATTCTATGCACGGCTGTCACTTGAAGTCCTTGTTGCAGGTAGAGCTGCAAATTTCGGTAATGTACGACATATCGTTCTTTCTTATGCAGAGTAGTCAGCAACCTCTTCTCTTTACAACCGGGTGGAGCTAATGTTTCTGGAGCAAGTGGCAGATCAGCATGTAGATCGTGTAGATGGGCTGGATACTCCAAATCCACTTCTAGGATGTAGCCAAGTGCACTGTCCGAAGGGGTTTGTAAGACGTCCATCGTCGGGTTTATCCAAGTGTAATTACCTAATGGTAAGTATTGGGACATAGCCCAGCCATACAAATTATTGGCATCTAAATATAATAGATAATTGGAAGGCTGAGACTTGTCATAGTTTGGCATATATGGGTTATTTGCCTTTGCGTAACGGTGAGAACATTGCGAGATTCCTCCACGGATACCATTTTCGACAAACAATAGCATGTCATAATCCGTAAGCAGTTCCAGTCGAATTGACGTCTTCTTCAGCATAGCGTCCCAAGAGAGTTCGGGGGCGGTATAATACCACACGGGATCCAAGCCATAGGTTTTCATGCAGACATCTCGAAAGCTTTCAAAAATGTCTGCTAACTGTAACACATCCGTTTTCACGTACAAATCAGCATACTCGCCCAAATTGCTTAACTGGAATGCATCCCACACTCCTTGAGCATGTTGATAATCTTCCATGGTGATGTGCGATTCGTTCAGGCGGTTATAAAAGGCATCACGGGGTGGTAGCTCGGTTTCCTTGAACTTGTCTGGATGATTGACGTAATCATATGGGAATACACCTTTACGCAGCAGGAGAGAAGCATGAGAGGAGGGAAAGTGCGCCTGCACGTGTTTGAACTGGTCTTTTGAGAGATTTTTGGCCAGTTGATCTAGACTACTCGCCATGAATCTAAAGGAATCGATGAACCGAAGACTAAGTCCCTTGCCGATCTGCTTCGAGAATGAGATGTACTTTTCGGTGTTTTCTGGGATGACTGTGATGTTGAAATCGTCTCCTCCCAAGCACTTCACGAATAAATGGCTGTCGTATCCGGATAAGTTATGAAACACCACTGGGATAAAGTCTGGAGTTCTGGCCTTCAGGTTGCAGGTATTACAAGCGGGTCCTCGAAACTTCTTCGTTTGATGATCGTGATCCTTGACTTTGTAATTCGTCTGGGTAAATTCCTTCTTGCACATGTAGCAGCGAGTTGCTTTCCGAAATGCCTCCAGCTCGTCTTTGGTTAAGGGATCCATTGGTAAAGGAGTTCTGTACACTTGCTGTATTTCCAGGGCTTCCAGCTTCATCCGGTCCATAAACACTTGGTCTGCATTCGGTCCTCGGTACACGTAAGGGGCTTTGAAGAGTCCTGTGGTCGACACTATGTAGTAACAGAAGCTGACAGCTTCGTGTTTTTGGTAGGCTTCTGTGTACGACTTATCAGGGTTCGGCTGGCAAGATTCTATCGGTCGGGTAATGCACTCAAAGTCAGCATAGATCACGAATGGGACTTTCATGGTATGTTTGATGTTTTTAAAAATCACCCATTTGTCTTCCGGCATGATGACTCGAACGGCTTCGTGCTGATTACAACTCAGCTGATGACGGTGGAGAATAGGCTCCGTTGTGAAAAATTGTAAACAGCGGCGGCATATGAACATTTTCTTCTGGTAGTTTGAATGCTGTTTTGATACGAGACGGGTTAGGTTCTTGATCCAGGCATAATGAGCATGTGAGTCAGTCTTGAGGTACATCAGATCTATATGGGGATCCTTTTCTTCTGTTGTGATCATCAGCGGATATACTTGATAATCTTCGGTGAGTCCATAGACGTTAATGGATAGGTCATTCAGCTTCGCAAATTTGGGAATGTCTTGAATTTTAACAGGGAATTCAACTCCTGTAAAATTGAGAGTGTCCATGAACGCTGCATAATGATGCGTTCGGTATGCATGCTGCTTATAGTCTTCCACTGGATGGAGAGCGGAGAGGATGGCCCACATGAAGCAGCGGTTGTCGTTGTTCTGGACATTGACGATAGCATGCTTGCGTTTGATGGCTTCAGGAAGTTCGATGTATGTAGATCCGCGCAGAGGGTTGTATTTGTTGGTCCGTACCTCCAATTCATGTATCCGTTCCAGGGTCCACCCAGATTCCTTGGCTTCAAAGTCCTCTGCTTCTTTGAGTAGTCTCTCCATCGTTTGTAGATACAGGGTTTCAACATCGGTAGAGGGAAGAACGATCTCATTTCGCGTTTTGAAGCATTTCTCCTCACTTAAAATACCGTCGGCAGCAACTTTTTGGTAGCGGCAGATGAGCCTGCTATTCACCTTCACTTCAAATTGGAACAGGGCAGATGCGACGATGTTGACAAAGTCTTCTTCTTTGGATACCAGAAACGGTTTCAAGTCTTTGTACTCCTCGGTGTTGAATAAATGCACATTCTGCACACGGTTCTTCAAAGCAGATTGTCGCGTAGAAGAGGGTGCTGGTCGGGTAGAGGGTCCTGGTCGAGCAGAGGGTGCTGGTAGAGTAGAGGGTGCTGGTAGAGTCGAGAGTCCTGGTCGAGTAGAGGGTGCTGGTCGAGTAGAGGGTGCTGGTAGAGTAGAGGGTCCTGGTCGAGTCGAGGGTCCTGGTAGCGATGTATCTTCACTGGTCCGACGTCGTTTTAGAAGCACAAGTGGTTCTGTATCTGCAGGCCGCTTGTGTGTTTTCAGGTGTCTGGTCAGGTTATCCATTCGCGAAAAAACCTTAGAGCACCGAGAGCACGGATAATTCACTCCTCCATGCTTATTCCGTTGATGTCGATTCAAATTATATCTTTGATTGAAATGCATATCACATTCCGGACACGTGAATTCCTTGGCTTGACTAAAATCCAATTGAGTTGCTGTTAAATCTCCAAAATCCATGAGCGCCATCACTTCATCATTCAACGGCAATGTTGAATTCTCGAAAACGTCTTCAATATTCATTTTAAACAAAGCTAAGCTAAACTAGAGTAGTCGCAAGAGCAGGTTCTACTGAGAGAATGTCAGAGCTAGGCTCGGACATCCGCTTTTATACCGACGACGGAGAAGAATTAGCCCCTCTTCTGGCCTGTGATTGGCTCATCCTTAAGCAAGCATCTGATTGGTCCGTTCCCCTACATGCAGCGCCGCCTTGCGGTTACAAGCAGAACTAGTTCTGCTTGCCCCGACAGCGTGTGACGTCACTTACTGACACCTGATTGGTTGTTCATGAGGTCATCCTCAAACAAGACGCTGATTGGTCCGTTCCTGTACATACACGTTGAGACACGGTGTGACATGCCCATCGGCGGCGATGAGTCATCAGCACCTGTTCCCATGCCCCCTGCGTGTGACGTCACTTACTGACACCGGATTGGTTGAGGTCATCTCCATTAGGCCACGCCCCCGCGGCTTGACAGACGAGATCCGCCCTGATCCGCCAGCAGCACCACCAAAATCCACAGAGCACCGCCAAGATCCGCCAAAGATCCGCAGAAATCCTCATTATTCCTCACAGCACCTCGTATTCCTCATTATTCCTCGGCTTAGAACCGGTGTTTTTACACTACTACCACCGCCCAACATTTCATGACCATCCTGTATAAAATAAATAAAAATTTTGATACTTATTTGGCGATAAACTCGTTTTAAATTTACGTTCTTTAAATATAATTATCTTTGTACTTTTATGGTTCTCTAACTTTCTGAGATTGTTTTATAACTCTCAGCCAATTCTTACTGATTAAGAACGTTTATCTTCATTGGTTTTAATGATACATCTTTTTTTTAGTATCGTGCCGTAGAGGGAAACATTAAAGACTCGGAATATGACTTTTATGACCAAGTAGCTGTACATCAAGCGGTTAATTTAAAAGAAAAGAAGTACCGATGTAGGCGATTACGTAGTTTTATTTCAAGATTACGCATTAAATGTTGCAGTTAAGAACTAGACATTCGGGAGCCATGGTTATAAAAATTCAATGGCACAATCAGAAATAATTCTAAGTACATTTTGTTGTCGAAATTTTGAAGTAGTCTATTTTTATTTTTAAAAAATAATTCCGAAATGAATAGTCTTAATTAAATAAACTTCTATAGTAAATTAAAATATGCTTGAGTGGAATTTTATCTGTATCAAAATGTTCGAGTGTTATTTATCTGGAATAAATGGCAACACATTTTGTTCTTACAACCTTGCCTTACACTTGCATTTACGTGAATTTGTGGTTAAGCTTTTTTTTTTTAATCTTCAAAGTGTAATCTATATAATACCTAACTGTGGTAGGGAAAGATAATTATTTTAATGGGAAGACATCCTTGAGGATTGTTGTTTTTCATTTCTTATTATAATTGAAGAACTGTGTGGATCAACATGTTAAATGATATTTTTGAAAAAATATAGATTTCTTGATAATTAAACATGTTATAGTCTGCTGTCAGTATTGGACGTTTATTTATTCTGCTAAGTCTTCAAATAAAGCAGTTTTTAGTGGGTAATATAGTACTTTTATTTTAAAAACTTTAAAGCAGCTCCTTTTCTCAAATTCACGGCCGCCCTTGACAACTGTGGGGCTCGGTGTAAAGCTAGTAGTGGGGCTCCTTTTAATGCACCACACATTTATGAATACGTTTGAATGCAACTTATGAATTATGAAACTTATGAATAAATGTGACTGAAACTTATGAATGAGTTTGAATGAAACTTATGAAGGAGTTTGAATGAAACTTATGAATAAATTTGTCACATTTTTGAAAAAAACAATCGATATTTTTTATCAACATTTGCAGTCACAAATGTTGTTAATTACAAATGTTTAATGTGATTACATTTAATTTGCATAAGATATTTATCAGATTATTTATTCGTTACGTAAAAAGTCATTTTTTTTATTGTAAAATTAAAAATAAGTTTCATTTTCTATCAAAATATACAAAATTTATGTCAGCCATACTATTTGTCAAGAGTAATAATATCGGAATTGATCCCCCTAAAAGCATAACATAGTATTTCTACACTAATATCCCATGTAGCTGATTTTAAAGATGTTTCACGTAAAATAAAAACATACAAATTTTGCGCGATTTCTCGTATGAGCGCGAGTTTATCAAGAAACGCGGGTCCTGTGCTGTGGCACACGTCACACGCCCCTAAGGACTGGCCTGTTCCAATTCACTAAATGTTCACTTAACATATTCATCCGCTCAACTCTTCTATTACCTTACAAAATTTTAAATGTATTTTTATGAATTGTTACCACATTTGTGCACGAAGACATAGAAATGAATTACGACAAATGCTATATTTCACTGCTATCTGCATCTTAATAAGTCACTATATCCTTGTACTTCCCCCGATGTGACACACAGTGATACAACGATAACACACTTTTACACAATGATATTAGGCTATTTATGTGTGTCTGATGCGTTACAATTCGACTTCCTAGCGACTCTCTGATATTTCAATGAAACGCCTCCCCTCTCTGCGATATAACATTGCGTCCAACGCATTTACGGAATGATGACTCTTAGTTTGGTTTGGTTTTGTTAATTAACGTCGCACTAGAGCTGCACAGTGGGCTATTGGCGACGGCTCGGGGTCAATCTCGAAGGAAAAACCCGGGAACACATACACATTCACACACACATTCATACATGCACCTCGTTATTTTAGAACTATGGTCAGATGACGAGGAAACACCTGAACTGTCACCCAACGCCTTCAATAGACGTCGGGACTTCGGACCCCGATCAGATTTATCGTGCACCAGTCCCGTATACACGCCAGTATAATTTGTTGGATATTCTGGACGACTTTCTAGTATTTTTGTAGTGAAGCTGGCAACCCTCCGATCGCAAGATCACTACTTTTCTATGTCAAGTCCATTTCCCGGATTCGAACCACCAATCCTCTGATTAGTAGCTGAACGCCTTACCAACTGAGCAACTGGGGCTCATGATGACTCTTAAGATTTGTTACATTGATTTTTCTATAATAAGAAAGTTGTAACTTGGTTATTGCAATGTCAATCTCTCAGTACTGTAATATCCCATTGCGATATGTTTGTTAGAGGTTGTTATGAAGCATATTTTTGTATGACGTCGATTGTGAAGAAGCGAAGGGTCATACATTGACTCTATGAAAGGCTGGAAATCACTGAGTAGTCGTCTGGACAAATAATAATATCTCTGTGCAAATACATTTTAACACAATTACAGCCAATAATTTAATTTATAACGGTGTTTTATTTTAATTTTCGTCAGTAAAAACACTATCTTGAAAAAAATTCACTATTTAGTAGTAACTATTATAAATTCATTTTATTGTATGTCTACTTGCAATTTCTCTTTGATTTTCAGGGCCTGATTACCGAATAGGCCCGTGAAGCCCATACTTACACTTTACATTTATATGGGGCCCCGAAATCACACATATAAATGTTTAAAACACCTAACATCATTTGCTACTAAATTTAAAAAAAATTGCATTACAAACTTCTGTAAACAAAATTGTTATTTGTTTTGTTAAATTTGTTCGAATATTAGAAGACAAAAAAATTAAAATATACAGTATATTAGAAATAATCATTAACTATTAATATGTTTTGATATATTATTTTAATGTTTTATTTTACTGCCAATAAGGGGTAAAAATATATTGGTGCATACAAAACTTTGATTTGATGTTCCAGCGTCTATTTGAAAGCAATATGGGGCCCCCATTTAAAGGCAAGCTTCCCTTGCTGCAATGTCTTAATCGGGCCCTGTTGATTTTAAAAACTATTTATAGCTTGCGAGCGTAAGACTAATTAAGTTTTATGAGTTTTTATTCTAAAATTTTATTTAAATGGTCTCGTAGTTATTTGTTTAATATTTATTACGCCAATTATGTGCACCTAAACATAAAAGATAATTGCACTTGTATACCATCAATTTCGATTCCCGTGTTTAATTATGTTTATATACACTTTTCAAAATCTATTCTAAAATTGAAGAGTCCAGATGCAAAAGCAGCTATGTGCATGAAAAATGCTTTTTGAGTAAATAACGAAACACTGTAAAAATTTAACTAACGTTCAAACAATAATAACACCAATCAGAAATCGCCTTTCATTTCTTTACATTTGCGTTCACGTTTGTTGGATATAGCTACTTTTGCTTCTGTGTGACTTACTTGTGTAATGTTTTTATTAAATAACGGATTCTGCTCTTTTCTTATATTTTAAAATTGAAGACAAAGTTATTGAGTAACTAACTATTAATACCCTTCGAGAATGAATTGTCTGTAGTAGAGAGAATATGACGTCATAATCGTGAAGCCCACATCTCAGAACGAAAGGCCCATATCACGTGTCATCTCTTCAAAATTAGGAATTAAAAAATACTCGCGATTGGCCGATGAATTGGGAAATGTGTCACAGTTGAAATTTATGAATGGAATGACGTAATTAACCACGTGTTTGAGGCCACACAAATTGGCTTCACTTTGATGTTAGCGAGAGTGACGTCATGACTCCTCTACTACAAAGAATCCATGCTCGAAGTTAATACCGTAATCGAATTTTTGGAAAAAAAACTAATTTTTGCATTTGGTTTATTTTAACGTTTTTATTTTTCAAGTATCAATTATTAACCTCATTTTAGGTCTTCCTTAAATACCAACTCTTATCCTTAAACGCAATATTTTTAATAAATTACCGGCTTTGAAGGAAAAATGTCTATAATGAAATGTATGTATATTCCTTAAATGACTATTTTAGAATGATAAATTGTAAAAGAATATATGATAAAGATGTATGCTTAGGAATCGTAATGAAGTGTGCTGTTGCGTTTTTAAGGAAATGACACAGACACTTTTTGCAATTTATCTTAACGAAACAGTGTTTAGTCAATCAGTACGTTAAAACTAAAAGCTTTTTTAAAGATAAGTGGCAGGTAGATGCATTTCGTTCCTATTTTATCCTTGTGATGATGGTAAACAAACTGTTTCGTAAGACCATAAAAAGGAAGGTGTCTTATGTGAATTATACAATTGGTTTAGACTGTCTCACAATTATTGGTATGGGGAAATAAGTTGATTTATATACGGATTATTTTTACACGAGCGAATATCATATGTATTATTTCTATAGTAAAAATCCCTTTTATGCCCCTTAGACGCAACGAATCTTAACACATGAGGTCTCAAAAGAAAGAGAATTTCATGGACCGATGAAGAATAGTACTTTCATCTCATAAAAATCAGCGTTTTTTTTTTTTAAATGCTTTAAAAAATCATTTTAACGGGTTTTTTAAACAAGCCGTTGATAATGCTGTCATCTATGAACATACCGTTAAACCTTATTTTTTAGCTGTAACAAATGGGTGTGTGGGAGGGGTTGTTCATTCTATAATTATCGCACGGACATGCTAGTAGTTATTATTAATATAAAAATAGTTATAATAAATTAAAACTTAATATAAGTTGTTCGTTGCATTGGTTTTTTTTATTGCCGAAACCAACTTATAGACCGGTACTACAAAAATTATTGTAATTTGGTAAACATAAACAATACGTTAACTTGTTATTCCGAACCTGATCATGACTCATTAGCCTTTGCCATACCTTCCTTTAGCATACTAGTAGTTATTATTAATATAAAAATAGTTATAATAAATTAAAACTTAATATAAGTTGGTCTTTGCATTGGGTTTTTTTATTGCCGAAACCAACTTACAGACCGGTACTACAATAATTATTGTAATTTGGTAAAAATAAAAATACGTTAACTTGTTATTCCGAACCTGATCATGACTCATTAGCCTTTGCCATACCTTCCTTTAGCATACTAGTAGTTATTATTAATATAAAAATAGTTATAATAAATTAAAACTTAATATAAGTTGTTCGTTGCATTGGTTTTTTTTATTGCCGAAACCAACTTATGGACCGGTAATACAATAATTATTGTAATTTGGTAAAAATAAAAATACGTTAACTTGTTATTCCGAACCTGATCATGACTCATTAGCCTTTGCCATACCTTCCTTTAGCATACTAGTAGTTTTTATTAATATAAAAATAGTTATAATAAATTAAAACTTAATATAAGTTGTTCGTTGCATTGGTTTTTTTTATTCCCGAAACCAACTTATGGACCGGTACTACAATAATTATTGTAATTCGGTAAAAATAAACAATACAAATACGTTAACTTGTTATTCCGAACCTGATCATGACTCATTAGCCTTTTCCATACCTCCCTTTAGCATACTAGTAGTTATTATTAATATAAAAATAATTATAATAAATTAAATCTTAATATAAGTTGTTCGTTGCATTGGTTTTTTTTATTCCCGAAACCAACTTATGGACCGGTAATACAATAATTATTGTAATTTGGTAAAAATAAACAATACAAATACGTTAACTTGTTATTTCGAACCTGATCATGACTCATTAGCCTTTTCCATACCTCCCTTTAGCATACTAGTAGTTATTATTAATATAAAAATAGTTATAATAAATTAAATCTTAATATAAGTTGTTCGTTGCATTGGTTTTTTTTATTCCCGAAACCAACTTATGGACCGGTAATACAATAATTATTGTAATTTGGTAAAAATAAACAATACAAATACGTTAACTTGTTATTTCGAACCTGATCATGACTCATTAGCCTTTTCCATACCTCCCTTTAGCATACTAGTAGTTATTATTAATATAAAAATAGTTATAATAAATTAAATCTTAATATAAGTTGTTCGTTGCATTGGTTTTTTTTATTCCCGAAACCAACTTATGGACCGGTAATACAATAATTATTGTAATTTGGTAAAAATAAAAAATACAAATACGTTAACTTGTTATTCCGAACCTGATCATGACTCATTAGCCTTTTCCATACCTCCCTTTAGCATACTAGTAGTTATTATTAATATAAAAATAATTATAATAAATTAAATCTTAATATAAGTTGTTCGTTGCATTGGTTTTTTTTATTCCCGAAACCAACTTATGGACCGGTACTACAATAATTATTGTAATTCGGTAAAAATAAACAATACAAATACGTTAACTTGTTATTCCGAACCTGATCATGACTCATTAGCCTTTTCCATACCTCCCTTTAGCATACTAGTAGTTATTATTAATATAAAAATAGTTATAATAAATTAAAACTTAATATAAGTTGTTCGTTGCATTGGTTTTTTTTATTCCCGAAACCAACTTATGGACCGGTACTACAATAATTATTGTAATTCGGTAAAAATAAACAATACAAATACGTTAACTTGTTATTCCGAACCTGATCATGACTCATTAGCCTTTTCCATACCTCCCTTTAGCATACTAGTAGTTATTATTAATATAAAAATAATTATAATAAATTAAATCTTAATATAAGTTGTTCGTTGCATTGGTTTTTTTTATTCCCGAAACCAACTTATGGACCGGTAATACAATAATTATTGTAATTTGGTAAAAATAAACAATACAAATACGTTAACTTGTTATTTCGAACCTGATCATGACTCATTAGCCTTTTCCATACCTCCCTTTAGCATACTAGTAGTTATTATTAATATAAAAATAGTTATAATAAATTAAATCTTAATATAAGTTGTTCGTTGCATTGGTTTTTTTTATTCCCGAAACCAACTTATGGACCGGTAATACAATAATTATTGTAATTTGGTAAAAATAAACAATACAAATACGTTAACTTGTTATTTCGAACCTGATCATGACTCATTAGCCTTTTCCATACCTCCCTTTAGCATACTAGTAGTTATTATTAATATAAAAATAGTTATAATAAATTAAATCTTAATATAAGTTGTTCGTTGCATTGGTTTTTTTTATTCCCGAAACCAACTTATGGACCGGTAATACAATAATTATTGTAATTTGGTAAAAATAAAAAATACAAATACGTTAACTTGTTATTCCGAACCTGATCATGACTCATTAGCCTTTTCCCTACCTTCCTTTAGCATACTAGTAGTTATTATTAATATAAAAATAGTTATAATAAATTAAAACTTAATATAAGTTGTTCGTTGCATTGGTTTTTTTAGTGCCGAAACCGACTTACAGACCGGTACTACAATAATTATTGTAATTTGGTAAAAATAAAAAATACAAATACGTTAACTTGTTATTCCGAACCTGATCATGACTCATTTGATTTTCGTTGCACTTTTCATTCGAAGCACGGATTTGGCATTTATGTTCTTTTTACTAAAAATTCACCCCCGTCTTCCAACGGCAAATATATTACAATGGTTTAGAGTTAGTGAGAAAGCAAGGTAACGAAAGAACGACACTATTTAAAACTGAATAATAACGCGATACTCTCTTTATTTTTGAAGAACATAGAAACAAAATAACAGGTGATTATTTGGAAAATTGAGAGATTAAAATGATATGCCAAAGGATTAACTTTCCTCACATCTCCATACCTGTTCTTTGCAGAGCTGTATTTTCAACTGCTTTGTTCTTGTACACATTCTCGTGCTCTTAGATTTAGACTGTTCTGAGTTGAGTGAAAAAATTGAAATTTTTAGTTTTATTACTAAGCCCATCAAGTATTAGGCAATAGATTAGTTAGTTATAAATTAATATTAATTAATATTAATAATAATAATTAATTATTAATATAATAATTAATTATTAATATAATAATTAATTATTAATATAATAATTAATTATTAATATAATAATTAATTATTAATATAATAATTAATTATTAATATAATAATTAATTATTAATATAATAATTAATTATTAATATAATAATTAATTAATAATATAATAATTAATTAATAATATAATAATAAATTATTAATATAATAATTAATTAATAATATAATAATTAATTATTAATATAATAATTAATTAATAATATAATAATTAATTATTAATATAATAATTAATTATTAATATAATAATTAATTATTAATATAATAATTAATTATTAATATAATAATAATGAATTATAAATATAATAATAATTAATATTAATATAATAATTAATTATTAATATAATGAATTATTAATATAATAATAATTAATATTAATATTATTAATAGTTATGAATAGTTAGGCGGGTTTACCATATTCTCAAAGAAGAAAACATTTGTTTATCGCCCAGACAAAAGGTTGCCATGGGCCGCAATTGAAACTTTCCGAAGTATTAAGCACCAGGTTGTTAACCCTTAGCCGCTCAGGCGACCACATAACGACACGTTCTTTTGGTTCCCTGTTCTTTAAAATAAACGAGAACAACATGATCTTGTGTTTAAAAAACATCGATATTTTTTTCAACTCGTTCTTTTGCAGATCCAAAACAGATTAGGTTTCTTTTTTCTATAATCATAAAAAAAGTCTAGGGAAAAGAACATAAGGATGAATAACTGTTCCGTAGAAAGAACGGAAAACGCAAAGTGTTCTTGGAGTGCAAAGGGTTAATATGCTTTAAAACCCGTAACGGGAAGCAACTGTTCTCTAAAAATAACACAAATATAATATTCCCAATTTGAACACAGCTACCAACCCACGTAATAAATAGGCCTGATAAGGAATCTCGTTGAGTTGGTATCAAATAGGTTCCTCTGGAATCACAGTTACATGCCATTAATTCATAATCTGATATAAGGGGCTTATCAGACTTCTCAAATGTGAATGAGATGTACAATTTATCACGTTTCGATAAGAATGTCACTTGCTTTTAAATGTATCAAAACTTTGATGGACATTAGATTGGCATTGAAGGGGACGTTATTTAAGTATTGTATAGTGTAAATAAAGAATTACTCTTCTTTTCAATTAGCATTTCTTATCATTTTGTTTTTATCGTAGTGCTGAACCAAAAATGAAGTTGAGTTTTGTGTTAATATACAATGCGTTTTAGGTGATATATTCCTTTATTCAACATAACTCCGTTTTTCTTCCAAGTTGTTTTTCAGAATCTAGTAAAAGAGTTTATTTATTACCATGAAAGGCTAAAACCAAAGTCTTTCTAAATAAAAGGACAATAAAAAGCTCTATATGATTGTTAGAAAATTCTTTCTTAAATTCAAAATATGTTCTTAAATTCTAAATTTATTATAAGTTTGAGCAGTAATGCTATTTCAATTTGAACAAAAACATGTCTCATAAATTTGAGAAGACTGATAATTGAGATTTAATATAAACCCATTGAATGCATGTGATTTCAGGAATAATGGAAGAATTAAGTAACTAAAACACTATAAATTAATAATTAAATGATAAATAGAGTTATTATGAATGAATACTCAAACGAATGACTTATACGTATTTCAAAAACGTGATAAAGCTATATTTTATACAGAGTTTCTAAGACGCCATTGTCTCGGCAGCTGTAAATTATCAAAAGCATCTTGTCTTTGTCATCAAGAATATCTCGGTGGGTGTTCTTTCGCCTCCTGCGTTACTTCATTTCAGTTCGGAATGAGTTTCGATGCGGCTGACTAACTTGTTGTTCACTTTCTGGAAAAGACTCAAGAAAGAAGCGAAATTCTTGGTGAATGCTAACGACACGGCCAAAACATTTCGAAATTAATTTTATGTTATCCTTTGAGTTTGTTTGTCTCATTTCACTGACACAAACTTCAATTAAAGAATCGGTGTTATATTCGAATACGTTCACATTTCCCATACTTGAAACGAATGTTTGAATGCACAATCACTGCTCATGACTATTATATTTTCAATTCATTGTTTGCGATGACTTACGCGAAATATTTCAATATATCATACCATGTAGGTGTTTATATAACAAAAGGTGTGATGATATTCTTAAAATGGTGACATTTATCGCTTTGAGTAATATTTATAATGCATAGAAAATCGAATAATTTTTGGAACGGTAAAAAAAAAATTATTTTAAAAATCTAATTAATTTTAACATTTATTTCGGTATCAAGCTTTTTATACATAAATCAAGTTACGTTAATGTATAATTTGCTTGCGAGGAAGTAAAAAGAATAATTGTTAGCCTTTATTAAATTTTAAAAGGATTTTTGGTTTAGCCGTCTAGTTTCAAAATCAGACAGATCCATTTTCATAAATTTTACAGGAGACACCGAAAACGATTGACAGCCACGTACTTTTGGATCACGTTAAACCTATGACTTTGAAATAATTTTTAGACTGAATTCAGACATATTTGGTCAATACCGCTTTGCAATGTGATATTGTGCATTAAGAACTTGTAAAAAAAGATATATAAAAAAAAATATTTACCGAAAAATGTGGATCTATCTGGTTTTGAAACAAGACAGCTCATTTACTTTTTCTTCAAATGATGGCATTGCTAAATAAATAATGAAATATCTATATAAATCAATGGTAGAAATGAGCTTAAGTTAATCATATAGCGGGAAATTAAATATTATTTGATTATTTAACTGTGCTTTAATTTCAAACAGTTGTACTGTAAAAGTGATATTTCTGTTCATTTGGCGATTTTCTTATTTAAAAAAAATTGTGTTGTTTCGAGTTTATGAACTAGTACAATATATGTGAATTGAACTCATTAAAGAAAAAATATATATTTGTTTATTTTTAACTTAATGTTTGTTTTAAAAACAGAAAATGGAAAAACTGAAAATTATTGGGAATAGCCATAATATTTCTCTAAAAATAATGAAAAAGGAGTCGAAATTAATAATGCTCGTCTTTGAAAAAACAAATAATCGCTGCGCCTTTAAAGAGTGTACACTCACAACCTTTGCTTTAGAGTAAAAACTGGAACACGAGAAGTATTTGATGAAAATAGTCATCTCACACTTGTATAATTGTTGTCAGTTGACTATAGATATAGATTCATATTAAGTAGGCTTTTATGGAAAGTCATTTTTATTCAAAATTTGATATTGTTTTCATTCTCATTTTCATTTTTTACAGTTTGACCAAATTACTTCACTAATCAGTGGCGGATCTAGTTACTTCACTAATCAGTGGCGGATCTAGTTACTTCACTAATCAGTGGCGGATCTAGTTACTTCACTAATCAGTGGCGGATCTAGTTACTTCACTAATCAGTGGCGGATCTAACTATAGGGCATTTGAGATGATAGTGTATTTATGCTTTAGATTGTTTATCTTAGAAAATATTTATTTTTACATAAAACTGAAAAAAAAGTAATGTAAAAAATTTAATATCACTATGTTTGATCCCAAAAATAAAATGTGTATTCTACAATGTATGATGTAAGGCTTCGCAATTAAATCCTGGATCCACCCCTGTCAGTAATATTGTTTACATCCTAATATTTTAGGATACATTTAACAAATCTAAATTCAATTACATAAAGCCAACTCGATAAAACTGCGTCACCTTCATATCTACAAAAAATTGTTGAGGCTAGTTTTCAAGACCACTCACTAGACGTTTACATTGCTCCCCATTACCGAGAACTTTCTGGAAGGGCAATTAAATGCAGTCCACAGAGGGAACTGGTAATTTTCTCTTCCTTTTTTTTTCACAGAGAAAAAGATTAAGCACTGAGATGTGGCCTTGGGGGGCAATCAAGTAAAGCTCCATTTTCGATTGGCCAGTAGGAAAACTAATTCCGAGTCGGATATGTGAGGGGCCCTTTTGGATGTTAGAATTGAGTATCAATTTTGATTTCTGTGTACTGTTCTACTATTCAGGGCCGGATTTTGGCACAGGCTACATACAGGCTGCTTGCTATCTGGGGGACCGTACTGTAATCAATTTGAGTCATTTGATTAATTTCACAGTTAACCTAAAAATACCCCTGCCTAACAAAAACAAACTTTGTTCACGTAGATGGGTGATGAGTGCTAACGCTTATAAGGGAAGCGATACTCTATAACTGAAAAGTTTTATTAAGAGGTGCTAGAGAAAAAGGTTGAGAAATTCTGCAGTAAATCATGTCTTTCCTTAGTGATAAATTCTGAGAAATGGCCCACAGCACAATGTGCAGCTCTAGTGGGGAATAAATTAAAACAAAAATTACTTTCAAATATTTTTTTTCTTTTTATATTTATATTTTATTATTTATATTTATTTTTTTTAGATACAAGAGAAAACAATTCTGATAATTCCTACGATGCCTTAAACTTGAAACGTTGATTTGAAATGTAGTCGAAAGATATTTCGAAACGCAGTAGCTTTATAATAATAATTAGTTTTATTTAAAAAAAAAAAACGGTATTCTTATGATTATTATCCTTGAAATTCCGTTAAAGGAAGTTGAATGCACTCCTCCCATAGCTCCTTATTCCAAAAAGCGATATCATCTACAAAAAATCAATTTTCATTTCTTTGAATGACTTTATGAACATTCTTTCAATGCGATTTTGGGAATTCGCCAAGTTCCTCAAACTCTCAACCATTTTATTCGAGCGTTGTTAAAGTAAAAATTCGATATGACACAAAACGCCATGTCACTAATTTAAATTGAAGTATGTATTACCCTCTACGTTTGCAAGATACTTTTAAATTGTTCTTCAATAATTGAGTTCTTTAAAGAAGCATTTATTTCTTTGATTAGAAAAAATACCCATCTTTTCACACGAGGTTAATTAAAACAACGAACCACAAGAATGAAGAAAGCAAAGGCCAATTCAAATGAAGTAAAGATATTTAGGCAGTCTTTAATTTTTTTCTTAATAAAATTCGAGATTTTCATGAAAAATATATTGAATTGGACTACTATGAAATTTCATATAAATTTGACCTCTTTCCAATAAAATCCTTTATGAAACACTATTTGACGGCAAAAAAATCACTCTTGTCCATGCAATCTTCACATAAACCTATAAAGCAATAATGAGAGAACTCTTTCTACTGAGTAAAATAATCATTTTTAAAAACAGAAACACCTACTTTAAGAATAAAAGTGCTAAAGTAACATATAATTTTCCTGGCCGATTCCCCAAGGACGGCCATTCCAATTTTCCACCTCGCGACAGTTTACCTCACACTAAGATTTGGAACAACGGCCATTTGGACTGGCACTATGGATTTCCGACCGTTTGGGATTCCATCTTGACGCTCTGCTCCACTGATTTCGTGCTGGTTTTTCACCCACACCATGTGGATTTTGGGACAGACGGTGCCATTCGGCCTGTTAACATCGTTACACTTTCCTTCTATATAGTTCCCGAACCGTCTTTAAGAAATTTAAAATCAATGGAAGCAGTAACTTTTTGATTACTACTAACCAAATTAACTAATCAAATGAACATTTAAATGTTTAGAAACACACGAAAACCAACTGCATTAACTTGCAGGCAGCTTTTTAGTTGCACTTTTAAGGTGAAACTTATAGGAATAGCGCAACTCCTCAGTATCAACTCTGTACCAACTTCTCAGTAGTAACTACTGAGTTAACTGAGTATACTTACTATTTAGTTGCAAGCAACTTATACAGGTTGCAGTTATCTAACCAATATTTGAGTTAGATAAAAACTTGTCTTCTAGAACAGTGCGTTAAGAATATTAAAATACAAAAGCAGTGTTAAAACTACGTAATAAAAAAAAACTACGCAATTTTTATTGCTTAGTTTTAGCGTTGCATTTGTATTTTAACAATAGTCGAATTTATGAAATAATTAAATGGACATACATGTCCTTTTAACACTTTCATCAACTCTTAAATAGTTGCAAACTAACCTTATTAAAAGATTCAGGGGTGCCCACAAATCGTGGCGCAAAACGTGCCGTTAAAATGTTTGGAGGGAAATTTTTTCAGGGCGTTTCACCTATTTATTATTCGAAAAGAACAAACTTTTGCACTTTTAATTATTCGGAATACGTCAATGTGCACTTTGCCTAAACAAAGTGAAGAATTTTTTTTATGTAGATGATCCCGTTTTGACTGAACAAATCATACTAATTTGCAGACTGACAGTTTCGACTTTGACGATAATACATAATAAAAAATATGTTCGAATTAACTTTTTGCCAGAGAGTGGAAAATAATAGAAGTGAATTGTAATTCCCTAGATGCTACCAATGAAAACTCATTGTAGTTCCCAAGGTTTTTTTAATACTGCCGACTGTACTGAAATACTTTCTTTTTTATTTTACTTATTAAATTATTATTCCTTTTCTACTAACTTAAGAAAAGCAAGGACGAAATATGAACATTTGTATGTATAGCACATTGTACTTGAAGAAATTATTGTATAAAAAAAGCTGAAATATAAATATATGTAGTATTTCATTCTATATTTAAGCTTCCATAAATCTCATATTGTATATATTTTTTTGTTCTTTTCAAAAATAATTTTTTCAAATTAGCCAATCACCGTTCTTGTCACAATTCCATTCTTATCTTTTGAAAATTTATAACTCGAAGTAGAATAATGAATGCTTATTCGTGAACTTGTAAGTAGATTCACGGCTCAAATATAAAAGAATCAACTACTTTTTTTTTTAATTCTAAACAGACGATTTACAGCACGAATGCCGCAAAAAATACCTACTCGTTGTTTTCAGTTTCAGTCAAAAGTATTTCCCTCACTAAGAAATATGTTTGGGTTATAACTAGGGATGAAACGGATATCCGGTAACTATCCGGTATCCGGCCTATCCGGTTGATTTTTAACTATCCGATATCCGGAAGTAAAATGCCGTATATCCGATTTACCAAGCCGGATATCCGGATGAATAAAACATCGAAAAAAAATTTGTGGCGGTCAATTATCTTTGCTTTAAGTATTTTCCTGAAAATGTTACTAATGTATTAACAGAGTGCAGATTCACCATTGAATTTTTCTCGTTTTTAACTTTAAAATTCTATTAAATTTTTTTTTAACGAATCGTTATGGTTGAGGGTCATAACATTTCACAACTAATATAAAGTTGAAATAAATAAAATTTCTCAAAAGTTTAAGCAAACTGGAGTTTTTATGTCTGGAATGAAAGGACATATGGTAAAAATACAATTATTCAGAAATTGAGTTTAAAGTGTACAAAACATATGCCCATTAACTAGCAGCACCCTAGACTAACCCTTTGTAAATAAATAAGTTTTGTGAATGTTTATTCAATCTTGGTATCACCTTAAAGGTAAGGAATTGGGGAATATTATAGAATAAAAAAATATTTTGTAATTTTTGACCGATTTCCATTTTTTCTAGTGTGTATGAGAAGATATTTTCATAAAAAAGAAACTGCCGGATATCCGGAAAAATCCAATTCGGATATCCGATATCCGGTTTGTAATGTGCGCCGGATATCCGGTATCCGGCAAAACCACTATCCGGTTCATCCCTAGTTATAACAAAAGAGAACCATTTTTTTATTTAAAATCTGTAAATTAAAATCAATAAACTTCTTCACCAATTTAATTCCAGCCTGATCCTGACAAAAAAAAATTACTTTATTAGATTTCTTGTTTATATGTCTTCATTCCTTGATAATAGTCTGCAAACCTCAAGTACGAACTCGTATGTAAAACAGTTGTACTTGGTACTAATAAGAAAAACATACTTTAATCGGCGATTGCCTACATATTTAATCAACCCAGGTTTGCATGGACCCTGCCTCTGTAATAATATAAAAATGTAACCACCGATTTTACAGCTTTATTTACCATATGGTATCCACTTATTGGATTTGTTTATGCAAACAGAAACTATTAGTGAATAAAAATTTTCGCAGTTTACATTTTTAGGCCAAAGCAGGAAAGGTTATTAAAATTAATCAATGAAGGAAGCAGGAAAACAGCAGTTAATAAACACAAACCTTGAAATTAGATATATATATATATATATATTTATTTTCTTTAAAAAGATATTCCCTTCATTGACCGAGAGTTAGCGAGGTCCTGTTTTAACACGACCGTTCAGAATTTCGTCTGCTTGTTTGTGTGTTACGCTGTCACGACCAATAACGTTGTTCGATTTTTTTTCAAATTCGGCGGGAATGTTCCTTTAAATCATTAAAATCGACAATTGTTTTTTAGTCAAAAAGTCTACTGTTTTCAGAACTAAACTATTTTAATTCTATAATGATAAATTATTGAGAATATAAATAGTTTAACAATTAAGTATTTAAAACTGAAAATTATTAAAAATTAGTAATTTACACGGTCGCGCGTTGCCAGGTATGTTTGACCTCTACCGAAATCCACATCAACACTTTAAAAATAAATATATCATATTTAATACTGAATTTTTATATATTTAAATGATTTAGTGAGGTTAAGTATTTTCGATATTTAAAAATTTATATTTTGTGTGGATTTGACGTGTAATCAGAAGAGGAATTAGAATTTTTTTTAATGAGTGCTCAAACTGATAACACCACTTGATATATTTAAATGTTATCGTTTTATTTAGTAATAGCTTCTCGTCGCGTTTATTGGTTTTGGTTTCGTCACCATAAAGTGTGTGGATTCGATCAGTGTCAGATTTACCACCAGCTAGCCGCAAGCTACATTTTTTTTACAGAAGTATATATTTTTCCACAGAAGTTTGGTATTTGTAAAATAACCCAAATTTACTCAATTCTTTTGCATGAAACTTGACGTTTACAAAAAGTTTCTAAATTGAAATCAGAAATTTTAACTGTTCCCTACAAATTTTAAATTTGATAGTACTAATCGCACATGAAGGAGTGTAATCGAAAATAAATAGTTTAACAATTAAGTATTTAAAACTGAAAGTTATTAAAAACTAGTTGTTTATACATCACAGACGGACGAGGGGGAAAGGTGTCCAATATAGCATTAATTATAAACTAATATAAATTAACTACTAATTGTTATGACTGAATACAGTATTATTATTATCGGTATTTCTGTATGTTCAAGCTAAATTCTTCTGATAATCTATTATTCCTCAAAGGGCTACTTTGAACTCTACTGCTGGCTGTAGCTTAAAATCAACCCTTTCGAATCAACGCTTACGTAAAGTGCCGTCAACACATTTTGTGTGTGTGGGGGGGGGGGGGGGGGGGGGGGGCTGAGGCAAGAAGTTTCCAAACTTAACAATTCAAAATTTCCAATTTAAAAACTCAAAATTCCCAACTTAACGGCGTCGATCTCAGCTCAGGTGTTGTCATCGTTATCTGACCATGGTTAAAAAATACGAGGTATTGTTCCCGGGAGTTTCCTCTTCGAGATAGGCACCGAACCAACGCCAATAGTCCAATGTTCAGTTTTAGCGCGACGTTAATTAACCAAACCAAAGCTTAACGATTCGAAATTCCCAACTCGACAGTGCTAAAAATTCCAAGTTCCAACTTATCGACATTTTTCAACTTTTTTAATAGATTAAAGTAATATTAAGCAGTTCTCTGGAAAGTATTGATTTCTTGCACGCATGTTCCAATGCATTGTCCGATCTGAGGTCTAATTTAAGTTTAATCATACAAGTCGGGCAATTTATAATCTTCCCTCGCTTTCATTTGCTAACAATATTAATTTTCTTTAGGCATAAATTTTCCTAACTCAGGGATTTTTAAAACTCCAAATTCCAAACATTTAAGGTTCCAGATTAATGGGTGGGAGGTCATGTTCTCCGCAACCCCCCCCCCCCCCCACACACACACTTCGACGGCCCTGCCTGCTTATGTGTGTGCGTGTTTTTGAATATATATATATATATATATATATATATATATATTCCTCAAACACGTGTTTCCGAGAGGGTTAAACAATCGAGTGGTAGCTTATTTTCAAATGTTAGTGCGGTTCTACTGCTGCATAGCTTCTACAAGGCAAGCACACGAAAAAGAATAACAGTAAAAGAGCGTGTCCCAATACTTTATCACTACTCTGTCGTTATCTGCTAGAGATGTTATTGGGTTGTGTAATATTACATGTCAGAATGATAACCATGCCCCAGAGAAACCAGGAAACAACAACCCTGATTATTTATTATTTTAATACCTCCGTTTTCACGAAACAGTTTTCTATTTAAATCTCCAGTTCGTGTATCATATATCATGTAAAAGCATGATATATAGTGCATAGTGGGCAATTCCGCAATGAAAAATAACTCCGTGTGCTTTTTGCATAGCCTTGAATTTGAGTAACTTTTTTTAAATGGAGTTGTTTTTTTCAGCATGCAGATTTAATAGATGATTTAAAGATAAATATCTCTATAATGAGAATGCAAACATGATAATAATCACTATTTATTTTTTACGTTACTAAAAATCAATGGCGGATCTAGCTATTTCGGCAATTTGGGGACCGTTTAAAAAAAAAAAAGGGAAAAATAAAATAATCTTTCTAAAAAAAAGGAAAACCGACTTTAAGAAAAATGCGCTAAAAAGTAAAAAATAATTTTTAATTTTACGAATGAGTTGAAAAAATTGAATTATTGAATATCAATTTTATTCGTAGTACAACTTTTTGAAATCGGCGCCAAAATTTAGGTATGATTTTTGTAAATTGGCACCAACTTCCAAAAGTTGTACTTAGTTTTTCTTAAAGTCGGTTTTCCTTTTTTTTAGAAAGATTATTTTATTTTTCCCTTTTTAGTTTTTAATTTAGCAGGGGGCTTCGCCCCCTATTCACCAAGAAATTCTAGTAGCAACTTGTGCTCAACAATGTATATTTTAAAACAATCCTAAACAAAGCCAATAAATGCATGTTAAACGAAATGTCATTGTTGTACAACTTCCGTTAAACAATGAAAATATTTTGAAATCGGATAAATTGCTTCAAAAAAATCCGGTTAATTGACATTTCCGGATATATAACAGCCGGATAACCTATTATTATTTTGAAGATTTTGCCTAAGTAGATTTTTCTCTATCCAACAAAAAAAGAATTTTCGAAATCGGACGAATTTTTTTTTTAAACGATCCGGTTAATTGAGAAATCCGGATAGTTAAATACCGGATAACCGGATATTTTTTTCAAATTGCTCCCCTTTGAAACATCCCCTATCCAACAAAAAAAAATTGTACAAATATCTGAAGTAAAATCGAAATCCCGCGCGCACATACATAAAAAAAAATACATAAAGGTCGAATCTATAACCTCTCGACTTGGCGCGCGTTGGCGGTTTTAATTTAAAGTTTCTGGCGGTTTTATTTTGGAGATTTTTTTTTTTTTTTAGTTTTGGTGGGTGCGCTGGGCAGTCGGTTAAAAAAAATGTTGTGTGATTTCGAAAATTCTTTTTTTTGTTTTGGATAGAGAAAAATTCACTTTGCTAAAAAATGTTTTTTAAAAAGTATCAGTCTTTTCTTTATCCGGATATATTGATTAATCGGATTTTTTTAAAAACATATTCTTTGATTGATCAAAATATTTGCATTGATGGGTAGAAATTGTTCAACAATGAAATTTCGTTTACCTTCTATTCATTAAATCAGATAATCTCACTATATACTATCCTGACCGTGGAAAAAAGTGACCAGCAACAACTGGAATTTCCTTGCGAATAATACCAAGGGACGAAGCCGCGGGTTATCTGTCAGTTTAATTTTAGAAAGGGGTTTCTTCTGCGGCCACTGTATATAAAGCCGTAAGGCGCATGCTTTTTACGTCACAAACTGAAAGCCGAAATGAACGAGGAAGGTGTAATAGGAATTTCTATTAGTTACGATATACTGAGAATTTGAAATCGGGTACCAGTTTGTGACGTAAAAAGCACGTGTCATTTGCTTTCTATACAGTGGGCGCTGGCTTCTTCCCCTGCTAAATTAGATCTTAAAAATCAAAAATAAAATATTCCTTTTAAAAAAAAAAGGAAAATCAAGTGTAAAACAAAGCGATGAAAAGTAAAAAAATATTTTTTTTATGTTAGGAACAAAAGTGTAAACAAATTAAATATTTATTATTAATTACAATTACAACTTTTGAAGTTGGTGCCAATTTTCAATAACCATTCCCAAATTTTTGCGCCGATTTCAAAAAGTGGCAATAAGTGTAAAATTAATATTAAATAATTAATTTTTTTATACTAGTTCCTAATATCAAACATTTTACTTCTTAGGTTTTTTTTTTTCAAATTGATTTTTCATTTTTTAAAGAGATTATTTGATTTGATTATATATATATTTCTGATTACCTCCCCCCCCCCCCCCAGCAATACTCATAAATTTCAATTTCCTATATACTGACACAATTCCAAGGCGTTTTATGTCTTTACGTGAACTATCCTCAGTAAAATATTTTTAAAGACATGTGCTATAAGTATAAATTAAACTCCGTAAAAAACAAAAAAAACAAAAAAAATTACTATTCCGATACTTTCTTTGCCATTCGTAGACTTTACTGTTGTACCTTAACTTTTTGAGGCACACGATTTTAAAGAAAATAAAAACCTTAGTTGCAAATAACTTTTTTTATTATAAAAAAATGGAATGATAAATCATTACTCTTATTTATGAATCACTTATTTATGCATTAACCGTTGGCGCATAGCATTGCCAACATAATTAAAATCTTTAAAAAAAATATATTAAACTGTATGACTATGAGTAATTTAACTTTTTAAGGTGTGTTAAAATATATCCCACCATCCATAAAAAGCTAGGCAAAAGGTGGGACAGTTTTTAACCCACCTAGCCCCAAAGAGTATGCTTGCAACACTAACACAAGCACATCCACACAAAATTTATTTAATACAATATATTTTGGAGAAAAGAGTCAAGACAAAAAAGAAATTATTTTTAACTTTTAAGGTGCTTTAATGAAAACAGAATTAACAAATTTATATTGTTAAATTATAATAATTATAATAAATTGAATAGTTTATTTTAATAAAGCAATTCACTAAACCCAAGCAGCATAAGATAGTTCAAACTTAGTTTAAAAGACGTACTCGCGATACGTTCAAACACCGTCATGTGTTTCCGATATCTGTACGTCTATGTGTCCCGGCAACTAACGTACTTTGAACAGTACAATAAAAGTGTTATACGAGTGTAACCTAGTACTGTTTGGTGTAGGTTGGACGTACATTGTGCTACTACATTGTGCAGAAAACGTGTCGGATGCCACTGTTTTCGATTTTATTTGTCATTTATTTCGCGTTTCCCGGAAACAGTCGACTATTTCATATTTTTATATATATTTTTAATGTTAGAAATCAATCCTATGATGGTCCGATCCTATAAATTTTTCAAGAAAAATTTAATTTGAAAAGAAACTGAAACCATAATATTTAACCCTTTTTTAATTATGTAAGTAGAGTATATTCTTATCTATTTTTATTTTGCGTCTTGATAATCCCTTGCAAAGAACGAACATTTTTGCTAGTTCCCAAAATACTTTTAAAGCAATGAAAAATACTTTTTAAAGTTTTTTGTTAAACATAAATTAAGGTTGAAGGTTTTATGTAGAAACTGATCTAGATTATATGACTATTAATCTAAATTATAGGGTTATTATAAGACTTACTAATCTAGATTATAATAGAGAACTCTTTCATATGTCGTTTTGAGGAATATAACTATACTATAGTAATATATATATATTTTTAATTTTACTTAACACAAAAAGGGCCTTCATTAAAACAATTAAACGCTTAGTATTAACTATTATTAGTATTAACACTTATCTAAATCCACATATAATTAACAATTTGCTTGACAGTTTTTTTAACCATCATAAAATCGACGAAACATTTTTAATTATTAATGCAATCACAATTGAAAATATTTATTTTATTTTTCAAGCATTGAAACTATGTATCAGCGTCTTGTATTTCCTTTATAGGCATTGCCAAAATTAATATTAAGAAAATTAGGTTTTGTAAGTTTAGAAATTTATTCATAATTACTAACTAAACTTTAAAGATCTTAATCTGTATATCAGTCAGATGTACAAATAAACGTTTAGTGTAGTGTAAAAATTTTCGGACCCCTATATGCAAGTGAAGTGAATATTTTACTGTCAATAAAAATATAAATTTTATTTTATTATTATAAATTTCATTTATGCAAAAAATTAATGATCCCTCGAAAAAGGAATTAAATGACTTCTTAAAGATAATCAATTGTAGTTATTTTATTCAAACACATTTTTCCCTATCAAACACATGGACACATTTTCAAACACACTAATCCAATGAACATTGAATACTTAATAAAGTAGTTATTAACATAGGTTATATATAATGTGTTTTCAATTTCAAGAAAAAGTCCCCGGGTGTTTCCTTTTCGAAAGATCACGAACCGTTGCTAATAGCCCATATTGCAGCTATATTGTACGACGTTATTCGACGAACCAACGCTGACTAATTTTTCATTAAATTTTATTTGGAAGTATCAAACTGACAAGAACCAGTATGGATCACCTCGCCCTTGACTTTATTTTAAAAATCCTTTGTATAACGAATTTTATTTTACGTTTATTATCTGATTTATATTCGTATTATGGTTGTGAATAGCTATACGAAAATTAATGCTCCTCAAATATAAATTGCTTAGGTATTGTATTTATCTCCTAAAATGTGACTTGCCTTTCCTAAATATTTTTACTTGTGACGTCATGCACAGTTAAGTATCAGCTCAAATTAAAAATCGCGTACTTGTCTTAACTGTAACCGTAAGTTTGTTTGTTTTGCAGCTGTGTTTTGTTTTTGTTCTTGCTCTTTCGACGAAATTCGTATTTTTCTATCAGCCAGTTTGCAAACAAACAGTATTCAGATCGTGTCGCAGACGTCAAAATTTCTTAATACAGATTAGAAGATAGTTACGATTTTCAATTTGGTTTAATCAAGTGTTTGTGATTGTTTATTTGCTCGAACTAGCTGCAAATTTATGCTAAAATGAGTGTAGCATCTTGAATTTTTCTGCTTGTTTTGTCCTTTGTTTGCAGTTACAATGTTGACTGACAATATCGAAGAATATTCTGCTTATTGGACCAGTCCCAAAGTCGTGGTTCGTAATTTTATTGTTCATGTTTTTCAGTTGTTTAAAATTAAGTTATGTTACAAGTGTAAGTATTTAATTATTTTATAAATAAATTTGTTTTATATAATTATTTTGTTTCGCCTTTGGAGTAATATAATGTGTATGTTAGATTGATAATAATGAGAGCCAAAAAAGTTATTTATATATATGCATACTTCTTTTTTGCTAGTTATAACGTTAAAATGTTTCATAGAAATATTGTAAAATACTACATTTAATTTTTTTTACTAAAAATATGGATTTATCATTTTTTAATTTTATTGTTTAAAAATGCAATACAGAATAACAATTTGCTGTGCACAAGGATTAAAAATATTTAACACATTTAAAAATTGTTTTGGTGTGATAGAACTTATTAAAAAATAAATAGAATTTGCAAAGTACGCTTATAGTAAAATTCCTATAATTATTATAGTTATAAATTGCACACAAATTTAAGACTATATTAATGCCCGCAAAATTATTGAATACCAAATCTCATTCTCAAAAAGAATAATATAATAAAATCAAAAGTTTCAGCAACTAGTGATAGCAAAAAATAATTTTAAAATTGTTTGCAAGTAGTTAGTACCACTTTCACTGCAGTTAAAGTTGAATGTATGCTATAATAAAAATGACGTTGATGAATCAGTTCTCCTTCACAAGTTAGATAATTATTTTGCAAAACTTATTTATTGAAAGAAAAACATCTCCATTCAACTAGTGAAAAATAAATGCAACTAATTCCTACTTTATAAAAATTATTGTAAAAACACCTTTCTTCACCGGCCTGCAGTATATTGGGTGATATAAATGTTATTTCTCAATATATTAGTAATTTTAGTTTCTTGAAATTAATCTAACCTACTACCAAGAATTTTAAGACGTTAATTGGTATCAACACGGGTAATTCTTACAAAAGAAACATCCCTCTTTTTCTCTTAAAATACACTAAAATTTCACAACCATTGTTCAAGTGGTAAACATCTCTAGAAGTCTTTATATTAAAAAATATCTGTTGAACTCTATAATCATTATAAACTGAAACCTCTTTCCCCTTAATTAACAAAAAAATCCTTCCAGTTAAAATGCGTCGGCCCGAAACTCGTTCCCTTCTTCAAGACGGTGGCCATCTTCTTTGTCCTGGCCACCCCATCCCCGAGCTGGTTTGCCTGCCTCATCAAATCCCTTCCAGTCCTGTGCCTGTCTGGGTTTGTCCTGTACCACGGTATGAGCCTGGGCGAGAAGCATGCCTATGCCCGTAGAATCCTCCTAGGATTACTATTTTCCTGTGGTGGGGACATTCTGCTCATCTGGCCTTGCTGCTTCATATGGGGCATGCTTTCTTTTGGGATAGCCCACCTGTTGTATATATCGGCCTTCGGGATGAAGCCTCTGAATCCAACAGCTGGGATTGTGTGCGCTACTGCTGGTGTCATGGGTACTGCGTTGTTGCTGGATGGATGCCATGGTAAGTTAGGGGTTGTAATAAACAGACATGCTGTAAACTTTATATTATTTGTGCAGAACATAATAGTTTAATCTTTCTCTTCAGAGCTTTGAATGATTTACTTAAATTTTTCTTAATCTATCAATTGCTACTTCATATCAAAATTTTCTGAACATAAAATTTTCTGTACATATAAAGTTTTAGTTAGAATGTCTTTACACTATCAGCATAGTGTAATGTATTCAAATTTGGCATTGTATTTAAGAACAAGAAATTTTTTATTTCCAGGATTTTTAGGACATTTCGAAATAAAATCTTAGTTGTATCAAACTTTTTAGTTTTTGTTCAAAATTTGCCAATGACCTAGGTGATATATTGAATCTAATGACCACATGAAAGACATGTCTATGCTTATTTTGCTTCTATAGATCACATACCTCTGTTCTTAATATGAAAGGGCCCTCAATGACCCGGTTAGAAGATTGCAGAGTTGATAATTGTTGGGTTGCAAGTTCAATCCTTCTCCAGACAACGTTGGTGTACATTTAATCTGCCGTCATTCAAATGTTATCATGGTCTTAGTGTGGAAGTATGAAGAGTGGGGAATCAATCCTTATCATCTGTTCATGGTTCCAAATTATGAGGCAGTGTTCCCGGGTCTTATTTTGGGAAAGGTCCTGAATCGTAGCCAATAGCTCTTTATTGCTCAAGTGTGGTGTTATTTCCAGAAATCAGCTGAATATTTAAGCATAATTTAAGAAAATATTTTAAGTCGGAGATCCATGATTATCTTAAAAAAGCATAAAAGTTATTTCAAGAATAATTATCTCAATTGTTTATTCATTATATATTGTTTTAGTTAAGCTACTTTGCTTTATTGTGCTTTAAATTTTTTATTCTTAACCCTTTGAGTACTGAATTATTTGAAGATTTTTATGCCCATGGGACGGATTTGGTGAGGTTCAATTGATCCCATTCTTGACCGACCCTACAACAAATTGTTTGCGATCTACTGGTGGGGGTGCCGCAAACATCAACGCCTGCTTCTTAATTTCAGATGATGAGTCAGACTCGTCCACCGTAACTTCGCCCGAGTAAGCAGATGACGAGGCTCACTCATCAAATGTACCCAAAGAGTTAATTACATTGCATCCACAAAAATGCATTATTATTCTATTTTCTCAGGTGAATTCGTTATCTTTGTTCCTCTCTACACCTTCCTACTCATGTTCATGGTATGGAGAGCAGTAGCCCGCGTGCAACTCTTCGGCGACCTGTGGACATGGACCAAACTCTGCTCTTGCGGTGGAGGCATCCTATTCGCAATGTCTGACCTGTTCATCGGCATCAACATGTTCCGTTCCCCCATCCCATACTCCGAAACGATCATCATGGTCACCTATTACGCTGCTCAACTCGGAATCGCGCTGTCAGTCGTCGACAGCACCTCTATTGCGATCATCAGCGCTGCTCACGCCACCAATAACAATCACTGTTGCCAATCTCTAGACACAAAAAACCCCGAGGTCAAGAATGTTGTTCTTAAGCCTGTCCCTGAAAAAGCGTTCCATCGCTCTGCTCACAAGGAATCGAAGGAGGTGGATTAGCGTACTTGGGATTGTGAAAGGTAGTTGATGGGTAGCCATTGTCTGGTAGGTTTCATTCCCCTTGTGTCCAAGATGTGTTACTAGCATCGGTTTTATCACATGAGGTTTATTATAGTACATATCGTAGCATTTTGTGTCCTGTTTGTTGTACTCGTGAAGTGAGATTGGTGTTAGTGTGTTATACTCTTCCAAAGAATATTTATATTGTTGTGTTATATTTACTCCAGGACCAAAAAAAAATTTCGGAACAGTCGGGCATGCTGCATCTATGTCTTAATTCAAATTGACATGACTAAAATGTTTCTATTTACTACTCTACATTTAATATTTTTTACATGAATTTTTATCTACTTAATTTGGTGTTACAAACATACACATCGCAATGTTAATTCTCTAAATATTAAAACCGACATTCCTAAACAATGTCCATACCTAACATGAAATAATTCACATTTTCATTGAGTGAATACAGACAGTCCTTTCTACATAGAAAAATTACCTCTTTAACACTTTGAACTGATTAACATAATTTTTTTTTCATGTGTTTTAATGTTGAAATATTTTGTGTGACATGCCAATGTTACTACCAGGTTTGTAACAAAAAACATGCTCTCAGTTTTTTGGAATGCTATGGGCATGCTGTTCAAGTTTTTCTGGTCCTGGTTTACTTAGTGGTTATATATCTACATCTTGGTGTGATTTGAAAATATCTTTCATCTATAAAAAAAATAGTTTACATTGGTAATAGGATGGTTAAAGTGTCAATAGAAAAGTGAGTTATTTAAATAACTTTTTAAGTATTCTGTATATATTATGTATGTTAAACAAAACAGTTTGTGTTAGTTTATGTGTTTTGAGCTTATTACAATACTCTTCGGTAACGTTTGGTATGTATTATCTGATAAGGAATAACGCTTATCTCTGTCTTAGATCTTATTTTGAAAGATATGCATATCAGATATTAAATATTCTTTTCTTGTGTATAAAAAAAATTCTAAGGTTTCTGTCAAATTTGTTTTTTAAATATATATATATGTCAGAGTTAACTTCAGTTTGGGATTTTTTAAAGATTAAAAATCTCAAAATATTTAAAATGTATTATTTTTTTATACATGTTATAAATTGAATATTCCATTTTGAATTTTAAGGCATCTACTATACAGTATTCATAAGAATTTATATCAAAAAGATTATTTGAGCAAAAATTCCATCTCGGATACATAGCCTAAAATATACATCTCTTAGATATGTAGTATATAAAATAGTTTATTTAAATTAACTATTAAAGAATAATTAAATAATACATTTCTTTCTGTGTAAATTATTAGAAATAGTTCATTTGGTTAAATATAGAAATTTAAGGTTTTTGAATAAATGTGAACTTGTTACTGCTATTTTAAAATATTTCCGATGTATTTTGATTTCTAATATCAAACGACCTTTATATGGAGTTTAAATGTTTACTTATTGAATTTATTTATTACAAAAGAAACGAATGTGTCATCCTGGCAAGGCATCAATGTGTCGCTTAGTGTTGGAAGCGATGGTGGTTCGTTAATTAAAGCAATATTTGCAAAAAGGGGATATGTTCTGTAGACTTAACATAAAGCATATTCCCTATTTTACAAATAGCGAATTATCAATGCTGAATATTCGATTATTTTCTCCCTTATAAGAACACACAATTTCCTTCTGTTTGTTATCAGCAAATGCTGGCAGTTTGGCATACAGCTGAGCAAGTACTCACTAAACCAAAATAAGCGTTATTTTCAAAAATTGAAATAATGGATCTGTAAAATTGTACAAAAAAATTATGATCAACTACAGTTCAGCAAAGTTGGTTCCTTCTAAAGCATCCCCTAATGTCAATCTAGTTATCCTGACAATCCGCCAAAGTCGATCTAGTTGTCCTAACCATCCCCCAATGTTGATCTAGTTGTCCTGACAATCCCCCAAAGTCGATCTAGTTGTCCTAACAATCCCCCAATGTTGATCTAGTTGTCCTGACAATCCCCCAAAGTCGATTTAGTTGTCCTAACAATCCCCCAATGTTGATCTAGTTGTCCTGACAATTCCCCAAAGTCGATCTAGTTGTCCTAACAATCCCCCAATGTCGTTCTAGTTGTCCTAACAATCCCCCAATGTCGATCTAGTTGTCCTAACAATCCTGCAATGTCGTTCTAGTTGTCTTTTAAAACTACCTACTCCTGACGAATTAACCACCTCTTTATTCAAATTATTCAATTAATATAGGTTATTTTTAAAAAGAAAGTGATTTTCTAATATAACCTGCCTATTTTATAATGCACCATATTCTTTTAATAGCGATCTTGAATTGTCCTCTAACTTACTTGCATGTAAAACAACTCAGTAAATTGATTTCAGCGGTTAATACTCCACCAAACAAAGACTAACTGAAGAACGATCTTTAAAAAGAAAATCTTGAATATAGCTGGAAATGTCATGCAACATTTTAAAATGAATCTCAATCTGAATAGTTTTTAATATGTGACTGCATTGAAATAAATCTATAAAGGTATGTTATTTATTATTTATTAATATTATCTTATATTTATTCATATATATGACTATTTTTGTTTATTCATTGTTTGTAAAAAAAATGCTGTGACATTGAAATAACTGATCTTGGATACTAGAATCTTAAAATAAAACGTACTTCTAAAACAAAATCATAGCTTGATTTTTTTAAATTTAAATTATTTTTTAATAAAAAATGCCAATATAAGATATTACTCGGAGTAAAAGATAAATTGTGTCAATATTAAATAAACTGGACAGGGGAATAATAAGTATTACTAACCTTGTTTTCTTAATCAGGGTTTATTTAAGTAAGGTTACATTTATAGAATATTATTGATGTTTGCTGATAGGAAGTTTGTTATAATAATTACATTTTTATTTGTATTAAAAATTTTACTTTAAATTGAAACTTGTATATTGAAAGGTTTGAAATTGGGTTCAGAAAAAGTTAGAAATGTAACAAGAATTCAAAAATACATGACAAATTTAACTCGTGAAATAAGACATTTAGTTACCTGTAAGAATACATTGATTATTGTCTCATTAACATAGTAAATCTTAATTTAAAAGGAAGTAAAGCAATTGTAAAAAAATATTGACGTAGTTGAAACTCGTAAACATCTAGCAGTAAATGCCTTTAAATGTACCTATTATACTTTTAAAATTTTATGTCGTGTATTAAGTACAAATTTTATTTCATTAAATTTCTAGCTTTATTTCCTAACTTTTTATTATAAATAAACTTAACATTTAAAAATTTCTTTACTGATTTTTTTTAAATCCAAAAATTATATTTTTGATACATGCCTTTTTAGGGAAAAAAGCTTTGAATGAATTCTAGAATCATAACTATATAATGTTTGTTGTGGTGTTAACATTTCATATTTTTATTATAAATTAACACTAATGCAAAAACCTGTCAAATATTTCCCTATAGTACAACTCTATGAACAAAACTGTTTGGAGCTTTCTGCCAATTAGTATTTTTGATAAAAAAAAACTTTCACTACAGAAGGTAAATTGCCAAAAATATATGGCAAATGCAAAATAAGAACAAACTTTTTCTTCCAACAAAATTTACAAATTTATTTGAAAAAAAGTTTATTAAATAACTTTTATTTTTTACAGGTGTTTCACTATAGGTAACAATACTATGACAGGTTTATGCCTTTATTTATGAAATTGAATATTTCCTAGTTATTAAGATTAAAATCTTGATTATACCATTTTTCATTGAAAGTATAGGACCACTTATTAAATAGTTTTTATTGACATAAATTATTTGTAATGATTTTTATGAAAACGAACTAATGGTTCAACTATCGTAAATTATGAAATATAAAAATGTTATTTTAAATATTCATAAAATAATTACTTAACTCCAGAATGAGGAACCTGCAGCCTTTGATGTAGAATTACTATTTTTTACAAATAACATCTATTTATTTTATTTCATGTATTTTATATATATCAAATAAGTTAAATTTTCAAAAGTTAAGTTCTGAATAATACATTTAGTTTAAAAATATGTTTAGAGTTTATTTAATATTATGTAAATGTCCTTTGTTGATTAGACAAATGAAAATGTTTCTTGTTCTTTGACATCATTTTCGATAATTTATTCATTATTTAATTATATTGATTTAATGTTGGATATTATTATAAATAATTTTAAAATGAAGGATGATCCATTTTTCTCTATTCAGGAAATATATGCATGTCGTGTTTTAATACTATTTTTTCAGTTGTAAATGTTATTTAATCAACTCTACATCCATTAAAAGTTGTTAGCTAATGTACATATTGATATGGATAATAATATTTTTGTCATGTTTTACTGTTGGTTGTCATGTTTTACTGTTCTTCCTAGTCTTCAAAATTGGTATACTGACAATGGATATATACTTGTTAGATTAAAATCTTTAAACAAAAAATGTATCTTGTTGGTTTTTGCCTCTTTAAGTTTGAATACAAAAATATTACAAAATATATAAAATAACATTAAAAAGTTGTAAACTTTAATAATTTTTGTTATAAAAAAAATGAAGGCATTATTTAACAGTCAAGCATAGGTGAATAGTTTTATGTTCAAGTTGTAGAAATATTCTCTTCCAACCAGGCCACTCAAACTTAATTCGAAAAGAAACGTGGTATTTTGTTTTCAGTTTACTGAATTGGGCCAAATTTTAATATAAAAATTTATTTGTATATCAACAACTTGTTATGTGTACTTTCCATTAATATTTTTAAACCAAATTCATTTTTGTAAATTATGATTATTGAAAATTGAACGACAAAATAATTATTTAAAACTAGATTTTAAAGATAAGGTTTTATTTCAGTAACTAAATGGCACACAAAAACTACTAACATATATACAATTGAAACTTTTAAAAACTTGTTGACGAACAATAATGTATCGGTACGATATAATTTTGAACCAATATATTCTGTATCCATGTATATTTGCATTAGATGTAAATACAACTGTGAAATTATCATTAACAAACTTTTCATATAAAATTTCAATTCCATAAAACATGTCAGTTTAATTTTAGTTTAGAAATGGGCGATTTTACCAACTTTAACTTCTAGACATTAAGAAAACGTACAATAAATGCATTTTCAATGTTTAACATCAATACATATTACACCGAACAAAAGCAACAATAACAGTGGTCCGTTCCATCTGAATAGGACATTTACTTATAATATAGAGGAAGCGACGAGAGGTAATTTTTTTTATTATACAGTCCATTTACCATATCTCAAAAGGAAAGTTATTTCACTGCAAGGTTGTAATTGATGACATAAACTTTCTTTTTGCTTTTTAATTATAAAATCTTCTCAATCAAAATTACTTTCTAAAATAAATCAAAGAAACTGCAACAAAATTCGTAGGTTTTTTGTAATCAAATGCCTATATTTTTTAAATTAACCTGCACATAGAAGTATTACAATAAAATTGAGAGTTTCATATTTATTTTTTTAGCTGAAGTCCCTGCAATTAATTCAGAATGAGTATCAAATATGAAATTAATTAATATTTATACACTAACAATTCAAAGGTCCAAATTCCTGTATTTTCCCCCTCAACAAATTCACACAAATTGTTGTATATAACAAAGTTAATAAGCCTTTTTGCATGGTATCACATTTGAAAATGAATGCAAATGGATAGTACCTTCAAAAGTGTCTATACGAGATAAAGTGAATGGACCATATGCATCTCCGACTTCAACATTTTTACATCAATAGTTAATTTAATAAAAAATATCAGCATCAAAATAGACAAGCAGAAATATTTTTTGAGTGCTCTGTAGTTTCGACTTAATAGACTTTTCAAATATCATAAATAATTTATATGAGATACTTGTGAAACATGAACAGGTATAGACAATAAGCTAATCTCTGCTAAGCCACACAATAACCGAATTTCCAAGATTAAATAGCGTGTTACTCGTGAAAACGCAGTCATTCTTGTCTTTGGCCCCTTTTATAAATACATAGGTTCATAAATGCATCAAACTTTCACGGCTCATTCTCTTTAAGTACTAACACGCTTTGTCAAAAGGGTTTTAAAAGTTATAACATTTAATCAATTTGCACAACTACGAATTTATTATACAGAAAAGTTGTGCGATGACTTTAATGGCACATATAGATTAAAATTTGTTTGTCAAATGAATGTTATGAAGTTAAATAATACTGTAATGAAAGTCACATTTTTGATGATATTAATGATTCAAACACCACATGTTATATATATCCAAGGAGGAAAGGTTCAAAAATAATTAAAACCAAATAGTGATTATTAATACATTGAAAATGAATATGAAAAAGGTGTTTAGAAGACATGTTATTTAGAAACGCTTGTGCATTTAGTTTATAGTAATCCTTGTTTATCTATAATATAAATTAAATTATTACAAAATAGTTAATATTATACACATATATGGCACAAAGTAAGCACAACTCGTATATATTGTAGCAATAAACAACTTTAACAATAAATAAAATATAGTCATTAAATTCAGATAAATTTTAAATTGAATTGTGGTTAGCTTTGCAAATGTCATAAATGCCATTGTTAAGACAGATTAAACTTAAAACCTATTGTTTAGCTACGGAACTGAGATATTAGATTGACGTCTGCTTTAATTAAACACAAATTTAAAAACGTTTACTTTATGTGTAACTCCCAGTGCTGAATTAGTTATCTTTTATTTATCAATAATTTTAAGAAACAAGTAAGGTAAAATATAAGTATGATTTTTAGTAACATAATAACAATTTGTACGTTCGTCTATTAAAATTATGGCTATTGTTTTGAACATACTTGAAGAAAAAGCTTCAAATGTTCTTGAAGGCATCTTATAAGGAATTTTTAAGAACTCAATACTAAATTTTGTGTTTTTTATAATGGTAAAATATCAATGTGCAAATGCATATTAAATATAATTTGGAAGTTTTACGTCCCCTTTCAAAAAACTAATACATTCCATTACAAATACCTTTTCATATAAAATTCTACAAAAATAATCTACAATTGCTTGTGGAAAGCTAAATGGAGTTTCAAATAAATTTTATACATATTTTTATGAGGACAACACTTGGACAGGTACCTTTCAAACTTTCTGATTGCCACCAATTAGGGGAATTAAAATTTGACAAGGTCATAGTACATAATATAAGTTTCTGCGCATGCAATATAAGCTTATACTAATAAGCAATATAGCTTATACTTATAGCATTAAAGAATTAAGAACAGAACAAAGTCATATTCCAAAAAAGTTTAGTATTATATCAACCAAGAGACAAAAGGTCTTAGGACATTTGCAAGGTTAACCACTTATATGATTGAATATAAAATAAAATAATTAAGCATTGAATTTTTATATTAAAATATAAATGTTTGCTCAGATTTGTGAAATTGAAAGTTAAAAAAAAAGAGTAACACATTATATATAAACTTAAAACATTAGTATGATAGAAATATAATTTTTTTCTTACAAGTATAAAGGTTGGAAAGGTTAAGAATACACAAAAGCTCCTAAGATAATGGTTAAATTAATTAGTACTAATTATAATATTAAACAGTATTTTAAACTTATGGTAAATGAATTTTATAAACACAGTTGTTCAAATTTTAATATAGTAAAACCATAGAAAATTTTGAATTGATTGAAAAAATTAACATTTGAATACAAACGAATAGCAGATTATGCTGTCAATTTGGAAAATTTTAATTTGTGAAAATAAGGGAGTTAAATTATCCCAAATAACACATTGTCAACAATGAGTAATTTAACAGAGCTTTCAGATTTTTTACACAATACATTTAAGAAAAAATACATTTCACAATGATACAAAAGCATAAAACTTCATTACAACAAATTCCAAATTACACAATTTTTAAATAAGTACATAATAAGTAATAATATGGCACATATAAGAATTTTAAACATAACATCCAAAGAAGAATGATAAACCGAAACAAGTAAAACAATAAAAAGTAAATCATTTTTATATTACTTTGTCTTTTACCAACATATAAAATGATTAAAAAGTAAAATTACATAAAATCACACCTGACAACTTTCGTGAATTCAGGTTGGTACTAGTTTTTTGCAACAAACTTGCACAATATTAATTAAGTATGCCAATTGAACTTTATTTTTCCCTTCACAACATAAAATAATAGAGTTTCATTCCTAGCTTGTGTTATAGGTGTATTGATAGTAATTTGATAGATTACAAAATAAACTCGTTTTAATAGGAAATTAGAAATCAACTGAGTTTAGTGCTAAAACTGTGTATATAGCATTTTGGATAAATTATCTTAAAAAATGTATTACAGTCTTAAAACGAAAGAAACATTGCATAAAATATTTCAAAGTTAAAAATATGCAGGACCACCTAAGGAAGTATTGATTATTCTAATAAGATGCACTTATCTAAAAATAACTTTAACTGAAACAGTTCCAAAAGGAGACACACAGTTCTAGCTTCAATTTGAGTTCATAGAAATGCCATTTATTTTGATTATATAAAAAACAAAATTTACAATATAGGTTCACATTAAAACTTTTATTTTTATGTAACATTTTAAGCATTTATTTCGATTGCGTTACCAATAAATTTGATCCGAAAAGAAATTAAAATCCATATAACTATATATTCTATTCAGACAAAATGTTTGAAATCCTCTACTGATCCCATACAGGTTGACAGGTATGCACAAGTAACCGAGTAAAAGAGCCACAAAGAAATACACACAACGAGTAACATATATATATATAATAATTCTGATAAATATTTAACATTTAGCAATGACACACAATACTCAACAATGCTTATAAAGTGTCACAATTAACAACCTTCAGTAACACAGCACTATGTGCGTTAAAATAGCCAGAGACACTCTTCGAATATCTCAGAACTAAGTCACACCAGCTTACAGATATAACATCTCCAACATACCAGACAAGTGTAATAATCAGCACAAACACTGAAACACCACATCAATCACAATATTATTTACTTAGAGACACAGATCCGATTTGTTCTTCAGTCTCCGGAGGGTTTCCCCGGCAGAGTCAGCTCGAAGATGTTCAGGGCCTGGTGGACAAACTCGTACTGCTCTGCGGTTTGTATCATCCCACCTCTGAAAAGGTATTTTTTATTTGTTTACTAAAAAAGTTTGAGTTCGAAATTATAGTGTTATTCCTATAGAGTAACGATACAAATAGAAGAATAAAAACGCTGATTTCCGTGTGTCCATCATTGAAACCACGTGATATGTGGAAATGCCAATTCATTCATGCCTTGGCAACTTTAAGAACTAAACAAGATTGAAGTATTTTAATATGGTTTTGTGTTTAATTTTGTATTTAAATATTGTTTTTTTGAACGAGTGGCGCAATTTAAGGGAGTTTATAAGGAAAGATATGAACAATAAAACCTGAGAAATAAAAAGAGTTTCGCTTCTTCAAGTATTGAACACAAATAAAATATTTTCGTTTCATTAATGAAGAGGAAATATTTAGCTCATATTGTTTGAAAATAAGTAAATACATACATATATGTTAAGAAGTTGAATACGGACAGAACTCCTTATCACCAAAAAAGAAGAATGCGCCAAATTTGAAACTCCTGCAGATGTCTGAATGCCAAATGTGGCAGCGCTATAACCACGTGATGTTGGTTTTTCTTTTCAAATTGACACCGCGGCCTTACGAGAGTCTGGTATTGAAGGCACTCTCTATTTAATATTACAACTCTCTGGTTATTCCTTACTGAGATCAAGTAGCATAGAAAAAGCAAAGTTGGGCTCGAAATAAGCAGTGGCAATGCTGCATGTTACCTTAAAATTGCGATGATAATTATTGCTTCTCAAGACAAACATTGCTGCAAGTATTTGCAACCTGATTTTTCCCCTCCACCGAATAATTTTTTGTTTTCAATCTAAAATGTGTGATTTTCAAAATGTAGTAGTCAAATTTTCGAAAGCGAAAAACAGGAACATCCTAATTGGCTCGTTTCTTTAAATGAAGACACGCTATGAGACTTAAAACCAGAATAAGCACAAATAATCTTCTACTTACCCAATTTTAAAAAATAGTTCTCTACATGTAATCGTAGAACTTGCATTTAAATATTGTGTGCTTGCATTTTGCAATATACTTGTATTAAGTGTTTGTTTTTTAAATTTAATGTATTCAAATTCAAGTATTTTTTATTTATCCAGTATGTATTTTTGTGTTTCCTGCAAATTATATAGCTCCCACACAAACTAATTTAGTCAAGTTTCTGTTTATTATTTGTTCCAGAAACTGAAAACTACATGTTAAACAATCAGTTTAATAGGATGTAAAATAAAAATTCCCTTTGATTACACAACAAAGTATCTATGCTGTAAATTATTTACTTATTTTTCAAGAAAACTCAGTATATGTAATAAAAATATAAATTTATATAGATTTGAACATGTGCAAGTATATCATTACCTACAACATTCTGATCTACTAACCTGTCAAGTCTCAAAGAGCAAACTATCCCCAACACATCAACTGTGTTTTCTTCCAGCAGTTGCTGTATGCCGATACTTGCAGCAATAAAACATCCAGTTCTTCCAATGCCAGCACTGGTGAAAATATAAACGATTTTTATATTTACGTAAATATTAAATTTCAATAAAATTTACCATATTTAATCACCTAACAATTTACATAAAAAATTTTATGCAAAAACAGGGTGGCAACAGCATTTTGGAAAAAAAGTTCCCTGGTGTCACATAAATTTCGCTGATTTTACAATTACATTAAGAAATGTTGCAATATAGGCTTTGCATAGAAACAAAGTATCCACGCTACAATAATCCAATAATTATATTGCATTATAAATTAAAAATTATATGCAATACCTTTTGACAGTTAAAATAAAAATTTATGAATACAACATAAATTACGCAATTGCGACCGGCATTATAGTAATTAAGCATGTTCTTTGGAAGCAGATAACGCAAAAAACAGCAAGTTTTTTCAAATTATTCCTTTTGTAGATCATTTTAAATGTTTTACATGCTTTCTATTTCCTATTCCAATCTTCAGTAACTCACATATTCATCAGCCCCTCACCATGTTCCTTACACTTCAAGGTCTAAAGCACTTTGCTTCTCCCTCCAGCAGTGGTTCCTCTTTTTACAAAAATAAAACAGAAAATTTGAAAATGCGCATAACCTGGCTTTTTTTTTTTAAATTCATTTTCAGAACTAAAAGGAAATATTGACAACTAAATTACCGAATGGAGGGCATAACAGACGAAAATTGCCGTTTTAATGATCCAAATTTGAAAATTCCGATTTTTTGTGAAATTTTGAAAATTTCCCCGATTTTTCCCTATTTCCAGAATTAAAAAAATTCATGATAAATCCCTGATTTCCAGGTTATGTTGCCACCCTGAAAAGCATTTTATTTATAAATAATCTGATTTATAATTTGAAAGTTAAAAGTAATGCAAATTTACTCCAATCATGCATGAAAATCAACATTCTAGTGTCCAAAAATGATTAAGTGAATAGATGCATAATACTGTACCTGCAGTGGACTACCATTGGCCCCTTAGGTATACCGGCACCCCCAACCCTAAAAGCTTCAGCCTCCATAGCCATCCCAAGCAGTTGCTTGGCAGTAGCAGGTGTTTTGTGGTCTGGCCAGGTGGTATACCAGAAATGATGAACAGTGTGAGTTTCACTTCCCCTCTGAAATTATTCATAAACACTACAGTTAGAAAAATGCTGAAAGCTATTATTTTGAAAGGAAAATTATTGCAAGGTCGAAATGTGGCAATTTTTGGACACAATCTTTTAAATGTATTTCGTTTTACGAGGGCATATATAATAAAGTTGTAAATGCGTTTTTCAGGAAGTTTTATTGAATTTGAACACTTTTTTTTTCAAATTATTTGCAGAAACTAATTTGGATTTAATTTTAGTGAAAAATATTATTATTATGGAAGATTCTCAAAACGATTGCCCAAAATGAGGTTAAGATGACCAAAACTGACTGCTCGGAGGGGATGCATAGCCCCAAACGACTGCTTGCAGAGAATAGCAGCTGTTTTTAAATAGCAATGTGCTGTTGTCCGGAGCTAAACTGTAACTGCTCAGAGGGGATAAAAAGCCCCAAGGGGGTACCAGCTGTTTTTGAAAAGCAAAGTAGCATTGCCCTGTCTAAAAATCGATGACTTAGATGCCCAAAATGACTTTTCAAAGGAGGTACTAGCTGTTTATGAGCAGGCCATAATTTAATTTTACCAAAATTTAAGCAGCACATAACCTGAAAATACAGTTTCAAGTTGTTTTGTAAACCTTTTTTAAATGTTGCCAAATGCAATTTCCCTGCATTATCAGAACTTGGACAAAAGAAATTGAAGACGTGTATGCAAGAACCAGACTGCTCCAGTTTTCAAAATTATTCAGGATGAATGAAAAACACTACATTTCTTGCACGAATAATACAAAAGTACAGCTCTTTTTCTTTATATCTCTATAGCCATACCTTAGAGCAGTGGTCGGCAAACTTATTAGTCAACTGAGCCAAATATCAACAGATCAACGATTGCAATTTCTTTTGGGAGCCAAATATCAACAGAACAACGATTGAAATTTCTTTAGACAGCCATTTTTAAAACTTAAAACTATATAAGTAAATACATTGTTATTAACTTAGTTAGGGTACTCCAAAGCTGGCCTTTGCAAAAATCGTCCTCAATCTAAATAAGGTTAGTTCGCTGAGATCAACCCCTTCCAACTCTTCCATTCACACTCGTCTTGTATTTCGTCCATCTCCTTTCATTCATCCTCTCTATATGTTCAAACTATCTTAACATACCTTTCTCAATCATAATAATAACTGACAAACACTAATGTGAAAAATTGCCTTGCATCTCCTTGGAAAGTTTGGGTAAGTTAAGTTTGTAAGTTGTTGTTTTTAATTTTTGCCACGAAGTTTCAACGCGCCCGCCCGCGGTAATTTGTGGAAGAGCCACACTCAAAAGGCCAAAGAGCCGCATGTGGCTCTCGAGCCACGGTTTGCCGACCACTGCCTTAGAGATATCTAGTTTGCAAGGACGCCTTTACTTTCCCTTCAGCAAAACACAACATTCATCATGCAGAGTTTCAAAAGTTACTTTTTTCATTATAAAATATTTCAATTATTAAAATTTTATTAATTGAAAAACTATATGTAATAATTACCCTCAAAAACAGTTCTCGAACAGTGTAGCCATCGCGAGGAATTACACGAGTGACGGTAACTTCAATATCATTATACCGATCTTGGTAGTCTGGTATATATGGCTCACACTTTACCTAAAATGAAAAATAAACATATTTCCAGTTATGTTAAAAGTATGACTGTCAATGGATATACAGCATGCTTAATTGGATGTCTACATTATGATAAAAGATAAAAAAAAATGGGAGAGGGGATCCTAAATATCACAGTTGGTTTTCTCTATCTCACAGTTGGTTATACTACTGCTATTATTATAAAATATTTGGTGGTAGTAGGACCCATCTATTTTTAAATTATCATTTTATAGGACTGACATTTTAAATAAACCTACTGGCGACAGATTAATGGTCAACAATGCCTACTCTCTTCCCCTTAAGGTAGTGTTCCTGTTATGCGTTTTTCAAAGGGTGCCGCGCCCTGCCCTGTTTTTTGTAAGTGCCGATGCGCCCTGCCCTTTTTTGTAAGTGCCGATGCGCCCTGCCCTTTTTTGTAAGTGCCGATGCGCCCTGCCCTTTTTTTGTAAGTGCTGATGCGCCCTGCCCTTTTTAGAAGTGAAAAATGTACCCTGCCTTTTTTCAGTATATTCTTTGCACCCTGTAATTAAAAAAACATTTTTCCGCAAAAATATTTGCGATCTTCGTCAAACGAGGATATCACACGAAATTTTAGATGGTTATAACTCTTAATTTCGGTTGCCTATGACGAATGCAACTTCCAGATGGCACTCAAAAATTTTTTTATTCATAAAAATTCTTAAAATTGTAGAAATTTACTAAACGCGATCTGCTGCGATCTCTTTTGAAAGACTTGCAATCCTTTTGGTTAAAGGTAAGGAAAGTGCCCTTTTAGTCAACAGAAAGTGCCCTTTTAAATAAAAAATAAGTGCCCTTTTTGACAAATCCCCCCCCCCCTTTTTAAAAACTATGTGAACACTACCTTAAGGGGATGCAACTTCTAAAAATAGGTACAACACTAATATTTGTACAATAAATTAATTCACAATGAACAGAACATAAGATATCTAAAACTAAAACTGGCTTTGTATGCATTTTCCAAAAATTAAAATAAGGACCTTTCAAAGACCCTGAAAGCAATTTATAAGGACCTTATTTTTTAATGCTAAAAACTAGTATACATTTGTTACGAAAAGTTATTTCTAAAGTCGCAAATAGGCTTCTTAGTAAAAAAAGTATTAAAATAAATTAATATAATTGAGGAAAATAGGTAAAATCAGCTGAAAGCTGTTGGTTGTAAAGAAGTATTTTTACTGAGATGCAAAGTTGTGTTTAAATTCTCATTAAGATAAAACATTTTTAAAAGAGGTTTAGTAACATGGTTTAAATGATAATTTTATTGATCATTTGCTTGATGAGTGTTTTAAATGATAATTTTATTGATCATTTGCTTGATGAGTGATTTAAATGATAATTTTATTGATCATTTGCTTGATAAGTGATTTAAATGATAATTATTTTATAACAAAGTCATCTCAAGGACTTTTTAAGAGTCTTCTGTAACTCTGAAGTTTTCCAAGAATCTTTTTATAAAAAAAAAAGAAGTTTCAAAGTATTTTGTAAAAGGGTTTGTATACATTTTAAGAAAATAACAAGGATTTATAAGAACTTTTCAAGGACCTTAAAAGCAATTTACTAGACACTAATTTTTCAATGGAAACTACTTGCATATTTTTTTAGCGACAAATTAGCTCTAAAATTGCAAATATGCTTCTTAAACAATTGTTTTTTAATGTACAAATTATAATAAATGAATATAAAAGAGGAAAATAGGAGCAATTGTCTGAAAGCTATTCGGTGCAAAGAAGTTGTGGGTTTTTTACTCATATACAAAATTGTGTTTCATTCACATTAGGATCAACCATTTTTAATAGGGGATTAGTAAAATTAATTAAATGATAGCAGTTTGAAGGATATTCGGAAGAGCCTTCGGTAACTTGAAAGTTTCTAAGGACCTTTTAAACAAAAATAAGGTTTCTAAGGACTTTACAAAGGCCCTTATGAAACAGAAATAAGGAGTATCTAAAGACTTTTAAGGATCGTACAAACTCCGTTTAAATAAATTAAACATGAAACAAAATTCACATTACAAATATATTTAAGTCTAATAGGGACTAGACACACAATTATAGGACAGCAATTAGCTTTTCGACATTTAAACTCACTTTCATCTTTTCCTTCAGCTTTGTGATCATCACAATTAAAGGGCTCTTCTCTCTCCACACCATCAGCCAGAAGTCATTGACAGTGTGAGGAAGGGGACCTTGGGTTGCTATATAAGCTTTCCCCTCACCAGAATAGCCCTAGGAGAAACATTAAATGTGTGTAAATAACCAAGCGTAGAAGTTTGAAATCAAGTTAAAATTCAAATTTAAAATACTACATAGTTGCATAACCCTCTGAATATCTATAATAGAGGAAAACTAATGTTAAAACAATAGTTATGTTTCAGCATGTGCTGTATGGAAAAAAATCTGCAAAATAGGCAGTGATAACCGAGTTAGTTTGTTAACTGTCTTGATTGAGTTTATCAATATCAATCAAATCTTGTAATAAAGGTTTGCTACTTATAACAAACAGTTTAAAATTCTATCTCAGGATTTTCTTTTGTTATATATCCTGAATTGTTATGAATAGCCATTTTGTGCATTATAATTCTGTGATTTTATAATAATAATAAAAAATAATAAAATGGGCATTGGACATCTGGTTTATTGCTAGTTGAGGATGCAGAGCAGTGAAAAATTAGTTTATAGATGCTAAGACACAAATTAGTGTAACCAACAAAGTTACAGCCCTCTGTCTATCTCTCTAAAAAAAAATTAACTAATAAAAATGTTAGTTTAGTAAGTTAATTGTTATTTTTTATACACATATTCTTTTCAATGATAAGTATATATGAAAACTGTGAAAATTATGATTTCATATTACCCTATTAATCCTTTAATGCAGACTTTTCTTCAATCTGTATTTGAATGTACAACGTCTTAAGGCTGATACTTGTATTACAGAGTTAAAATATATTTAAGAAAAATGTACATATTCAGTGCTCTAGCAATTTGATCTAGTAATCTAGAAATTTGACATTTTTAACACATTATTCAATTTAATATAAAATTATAGATTAACATTCTAATACACATTTCGCCTTTTGTAAGGTATTTGATCATAGCATTTGATTTCGTATTCATATTTCATTCAATATATATAAAAGGGGTTGTTAATGTAGTGCAGCTTTGATCATCAGTACACCATAAAAGGTAAAATTTTTCACTTGAATATATATGCTCATATTAATCAATTTTCCATAAGTTAACTACATTAGAGTTCAACTGATTTTGATTAATATATTTAATTTATTACATTCTAAATATATACAAATAAAAAAACCTCTACTGGATTTCAATTGAGTTATTTATACATATTAAACAGATTTACTTGCTGATTTTGCTAGTATAAGGAACTATGCCCTAGAATAAGAAAATATGTTATTGAACTAAACCCACATGAAGTATTAAAATGTAATGAAAAATTCTTGCATGTCCAGAGTACTTTCACTTCTCAATTGTCGACATATTTGCTCCACATTTAAGCCAGTTGCAGAAAGAAGCAAATGTATTGAAGCAATTTGTATATTAACCTTTAAAAGGGGAATGTTTGATGGAAATTTATAGTTATGCAGCAAATAAAAAGTAAAGCTACTCACTCGGACATAATTGGCATTAATGTATGACGAAAGAGGATCTTCAAATCTTTCATACAAATGCACTCTAGATGTCTCATCTGTTGGAAAGAAAAATAGTTCATTTTCAAAACAAAACACATACACAGGCTCTAAATAAAAACCTAGATAATACATTGCATTTTTTATATTAAAAAACACTAATTAACATTCTTACTCGGCAAAATAGTTTTATATCTGTTCTTAGTTCCAGAGCCTGCTACTTCTACTTTCTCTGGGTGATTCATGGGAATTTCCTAAAGACAAGAAGAAGTAAGATATACAAAATTATTAAATGAATGACAATTTAGGACATGGCTGCCACTCAAAGACAAGATCAAATTTGTCTAACATTTTTTAGAGTGTTTTGCAGCCTGTCAAAAGAAAGTAGAGAAAATATCAACTTAGTGAAACATTGATTTGCAAACACTGTCATGCGGAAAGAAAATTATATTACTAATGTTGAGAAAATAGCATTAGAATAAATTCAACTGAAAACTAATTAGAAGTTATGTTACTTTTTCGAAATATTTGATTTATTGTCAAATTTTGCCAAACATTAGGAATATTAGATGCATTTTACCCTTCTCAATTAACTACTTAAACCATGCTTTTGCTCATCTTTATTTTCATGCAAGGAAAAATACATGCAAGATTACTTAGAAACACTCCCTAAGTGTATCACATGATTTTTGAATTACCCTTCATTAAACAATATTTTTTAATTGAAAATTTATAGGACATAAAAAGTAAAACAAAAGTTATAGTTTAACAAACATAAATTAATTTACAGTTTTGTGTTGCATCGAATATTGTAGTATACATCTATAACATTTGGAAATGGAGTCTTTGATCACTGAACATACCCAAAATTCTGTGTGAAGTGCTTTCACGTCTTTAAGAGAAGTTCTCAATTGACGACGAGTCATTCTCTTAGCAGCAGATTGCAAATATTCTTCAGCTGAACTAAAAACAGAATAACAAACATTTTACTTTGAAATCAGTATATTAATTATAAAACATTATTCTTTTAAGAAGAAATATAGAATATTTTTTTTAATATTTAGAATGAAGAGTTTATAAAATATACTTTTAAAAAACCGGATACAATTAAATCTTATTTTTTTAAAATTTGAATACAAGCATAAATGAACATATTTATAAATATCAATTAAATGTTTTAAAAGGTGAACAAAAAAATGAAACAATTATTTTTATGGTTTCCTGATTGCTTACTTTGAATCCAATATTTCTATTAATATCATAAATTGCTATTTTTAACAAACACATTTTTAGCATAGATAAGTTTGGTAAATTGTCACACTAATAACTCATTTTTTAAACAAAATATTTTTTTAGTGAAACAAATGCAAATTAATACATAACAAGTAATAAATGTATTTTTTAAAGCTCTATAAAGTGTGCTAGAAAGGATATCAATGAATTTTATTTTATTAAAGTTGACATAAAGAATTATTTGATTTAAAAAAAAAAAAAGGCAAGTTATAAAATTTTAATTCTTTGTCAATGAAGATTCTATTGAATTTTTTTTTTACTACTTGTTTTTACTTGTTTATAAAATAATTGTTACGAATAAATTTAAAATGAGACCAGGAAATAGTATTAATATATTTTGTACAGTCAAACCCCGTTATAACGAACCCTCAACGGACTGGTTCAGAAGTTCGCTATAGCCGAGGGTTCACTATATCCGAATTTTCCAATATTGACGATATAAAAAAATTATGAAGTCCTCACATTTCTGTGCGAAATAAATTAATTACACTGAATTACAATTTATAATGGGCAATAATAAAGTGAAATATTTGTTCTTAAAACACAGTTAAATAATGAAATTAATTATACTACTACTTAAATTAATTTATTTGAAGTATGAAAAGAGTTGTGATTTTTTGTTGAAGACATCAAAAGAAGCCATTACATTCTTATCCACAGTTTCTTTTGCAAAGAAATTATGCAACATGTTCACAGCTGCCTTAGCATCAGAAATTGAAGGAATCTGAACTTACATCACCTTCGTATTCAATATCTGAAGATAAATGCTAATCACCATTTTCTGTTTTCTTAATAATTTTCGCTTTATCAAACATGGAAAAAGCTATTTGCTCACTAACAGGAGTGACTTTAAACCTACGCGAAGTCTACTAGTCAAACGATAATCGGCAATAGACTGAAGCAAAGCATATATGCTGACCAGTTGACTAGGGAAGAGGAGGAGCTGAACAGGGGAGTCTATTGTCACCTTTGAGGAAACTGGTTTCTGTCAAAGGAACAAAGGGTGAGGAATGTGGTCAGGGCGAGTCAAATTTGCCGTGAAAACCTTGAAAACCGTTAATTTTAGTTCCCTACATCCGAATTCCTTACTTTTGAAGATCGTTATAAGCATTTGAAAATACATTAGTGACATAGGAGTTCGGTTGGGACCATTTGAAAAGTTTGTTACAACCGAGGGATCGTTATACCGAGGTTTGACTGTATATACATATTTAAACTCAATTTATCAAAAATTTACAAATTAAATATATTCCGCATATCTAACTTGGTGGAGATGCATTTTTAGAAAATTTATATACATTTCTGGTTGATAAGGGGTTAATTTTGTAATTATACTTTAATATTCATTGAACTGATATTTACCATTCTTTTGGAGGTGTACCACAACAAATGTTCTCTTGAGAACGATTTAAATCTAATGTAAGGGAAGCGTTTGATCCCCTTCTGTTGAATAAAAGAAAATCAAATTTTCAAATTAATATAAATAATTTAACACAATACAAAACAAACTTCAGTTAATGCTACAGGTTCCTATAAAAAGTTACAATTAGTAAATATATTTTGATCATTTGGTAATAATTTTGTAGCTGATACCAAAAAGAATAAAATTGATTATGGCATACAATCTGATGGCTTATTCCATACTAATTTCAAGGAACTCAGCTGAAGGGTGAAATCAATTCTCTGTTGACACTAAGCTTTCAATGTCATCAATAATCATGAATAGTAACAAAAAGTAAGCTTCTTGAGATGTTTGACCTTAAAGTTAACATTTCATATTTAGTTGTGGTCACATACCAACTTCATGACACTAGCATCTCTGTTAATAGGGCTTCTGCAATGCTGCTGTCAGTGTAAAAAAAGGCTAATGCAAACCTTCTTCAAATATGAAAATAACTAATTTTTTTAATTAAATACCTTCTTCATTCACTTACCCCTTCAATTGCCAATTACAGTACAGGGTGGCAACAATATTCTGGAAAAAAATTCCCTGATTTCCATGATGGTGTCACAAAAATTTCCCTGATTTTACAATTATATTAAAAAAATTTACAATACATGCTTTGTATAGAAACAAAGTATCCACGCTACAATGATCCAATAAATATATTGCATTATAAATGAAAAATTATATGCAACACTTATTGACAGTTAAAAGAATAATTTATGGATACAACACAAATTACGCAATTGTGACAGGAATAATAGTATTTAAACATGTTTTCTGGAAGTAGATAATGCAAAAAAGCATTTTTTTTTTCAAATTATTTCTTTTGTAGATAATTTTAAATGTTTTATATGCTTAATATTTCCTATTCCAATCTTCAATAAATCATATATTCATTAGCCCTTCACATGTTGCTTACAATTCAAGGTCCAATGCACTTTGCTTTGCTGCTCCCTCCAGCAGTGGTTCACGTTTTTACAAAAATGAAATATGAAAATGCGCATAACCATACTTTTTAAAAAAATTCTTTTTCAGAAATAAAAGGAAATATTGACAACTAAATTACCCAGAATAAATGGCATAATAGACTATGATTGCCGTTTTAATGATTCATATTTAAAAAATTCCCTGATTTGATGTGAAATTTTGAAAATTTCCCTGATATTTCCAGAATAAAAAATTTCCATGATAATTCCCTGATTTTCAGGTTATGTTACCACCCTGCAGTAGTATGCTAGTACATAGTCACATTCAAGACAGAAATCTTTCATAATCAACTGCAACCCCTTGGAAAAGATTTTTTGTTTGCCAAATTATATTAATTTTACACAGCCCTTACCCTCCAGAAAAACTTATTTTAGGGGTAACGAGTAGGCTGTTATAATTTATTGAATATGTTTTTTACATGTATATGTAAAAATATAATTATAATATAAATTTTTAAGTATATTTATAATGCAAGAACTTGGGATCATAGAGCTAAAAAATGGACAAATTAACAACAAATATGTGAAATAGCTATTTTGGTCAACATAAAATAGATTTGTAATCAAATACCATTGTTATTGTAACTGAAAGCTTCGAACTTTTACAGGGCGGGTGGCCGAAATTTTGACAAAAATCCCATGTTAAAATCAAACACACGCCTTCTAAAGGTTAAATGAATTAAAATAATGAACCAAATTTTTAAAGCATTAATTGATTTATCGTTTTTATCTAATTCTTTACGTACAAAGTGCTTTACTTTAAATATTTTTATGTGCAATTTCACTAAAAGATTTAACATGTAAATGCACTATCTTGTAATAAAACAATTGAATTTGAATACAACAAAAATCACTCATAAATAATAAAAAAAAAATTAAACAAACCTTTCTAACAGCCCCCTTCCTCGTCTTAGAGGACTTCTTGTAGGGCTAGGTGTGTTCTCTGAATCTGTGTCTGCAGCCGCCACAATGTGGTGGTTCCTGATCTCCGGCTGGGGTTGGATGACCCCTACGCCGGCCACCGCTGGTCTCAGGATTGGCTGGAGGACCACATGGCGGGGCTCCTCCACTGGTCTCACTTTGTTCTTGGTCAGACGGTGGGAGCTCACAAACATCTGCTGAAGGAATAAAGAAACATAAGATAAACTGAAAAATATATTAACTGTAAATGCTTAATTCTTTGACCATGAAACACATAAAAGTATAATTTAAAGCAACAAAAATCGATTTTTTTAAATAAAAATATGTTTGTATGCATTTATATATGTCAATAAATGTTCAAGTACAGAAAAGTTGTATATATAAGTGTATTAACCAAAATATTTTTTTTTTTTAATTTAATTATTTTCAATTAAAAATAATACGACATATATACTAAAAATAAAGTATGTTTTTGATCTAAATTGCTACAAAAAAAAATTATAAAACATCTTAACAGTTTACTCGGCCTTAAAATTTCAATATATTACATTACATTGTTTACATTATAGTTCAAATTAATTTTTAATGAAAGCTTATAGAACTAATAAATTAACTTTTAAATGAATTTTATTCATATTACACATAATTAATATTTATACATAAAATGTTATAATTCCAGTTGAGCAACAATCTGAATTAAAAATCTATTTTTTATTTAATTTTACAAAATGCGTAATAAGGTATTTACAAATACTTACAATTACCACAAAGACACAGAATATGGCAAACAAGCTAGCTGAAATTAAAACAGCCAACTGCCAAGCTTCCCAATTTTTGTCACTAAAAATGCTCTGCACAGTAACTTTCTTCCCATTTGAATAGTGATAAGCATATTCCTGAAATAACATGTTAAATATATAAAACCATATACATTTTTAATGACTATATAATTCTTGAATTTTATTACTTAAAAAGATAATGACTTTTAGTGTAACAATTTAACAGTTGAGTTAAATTTAAAAAAAATTCCAATACTTACATTTCCATCTAGAATATCAAGAATTTTAATAGAACCTCCGGCATTTTGAAGTCGTTTTCTAACTGTCAAGCGTTCTATGACCTCAGAAGCAGGTCTCAGTTTCAATATACCAGTATGATTGCCTTGTTTGACATGGGACACAAAAAACATTTTCACTGTTCCTGTGTAAGGCTAAAGGTATGAAAAGTGAAGAGTTAAAACAGTTACATGAAATATGGTAAAAAGTATTTTCTAAGCAACTTTAATAATTTTTAAGTTATATTTTAAACTATTTAGTCTACTAATCCTCACTCATAAGACATACCTACATTTTCAGAATTTAAAAAGGGTTTAAAGTAATATAGATTAATAATCCTCTAATGCAAAATGCTGTTTAAAAAGTTATCTCAATGCTTTAAATTAAAAAAATATTTCAAAAGTTTTATGAACTTTTATATTATGTGTATTACTAGGAAAACTAGAAAAACACGAGCAAATATACAGGCTGTGTCCGTCAGGTAAATAATAAATACAATATGCATAAGAATATAAAATAAATTCTTACATCATATTTAGAAACTTTCACTGTATCAAGCTCTAAATTAGCATGTTTTGCAACAGCCTCACTCAGTTGTTGAATTACATCCAATCCTGTCATTGGCTCTCTTAACTGTATAGTCTGTAAATAAAAAAAATTCCCAATGACTATATAAGATTAATAGAAAGTGAACATTTCTTTCTTATTTCACAAACATTTAGACAGTATTACACCCACTTATTTTTTTTAAAAGTCTGCCATAGTATATCTTTAAACTAATATCACCGATAAAATATAATTTCATCAGCAAAATGTAACATAACATTTCATAGGGGGGCATAAAGATAAATAAACATCTTTGTAGGCTCTATAGTATTTTTCCGCAGTATCGGACCTGTCAACCTGGAAAAGTGTGGGATATAGTATTTTATTAATTAATATTAAATGAAAAATTATTTATAATACATTTCATTCAGATATTAGTAACTTTAAGCCATTCCATTGTAATTGCTGTTACTTATGATAATACATTACATTTTTATTACAAATTAAAATTAAATATAGATATAATTTCCCAAAGTTCTGACAAAAATCTCCCAAAATCTCTAAATATCAATCCTGCTGTTTGTTATGCGGGATATTTTATTTTTCATGCAGAATTAAATTATATATTAAAAAACGAATAGTAAAAACATTGTGCAAGCTTACAAAAATAATTTTGTTGCTGTCTGGCACTAATTTATCGACCAATGTCGAAGACACAATTTGCTTCTTTTCCACACTTTCATGCAAAGCCTTCAATACTTCAGGAGGATAACTCCCAGATATCTGCAAGATGTTAATATCTTTAGTCTCTTCAGGTTCCTCCTTTTTTGCCTGCTTCTGTATTAGATTGTAATTACTATCCAAATCCTCATCATCCATCATTTTAGGGGATGAATCTGAAAAACAAATTAAATCAAGTTTTATAAACAAATCAGTTACAATTATAATTGATAATTTTATTAGTGACAAATACCTTAATTTTTTTTTTTTTAAATTTCAAGTAAACAAATTATTTTAATTTTTACTCACAACTTTATTATAAATACTTCTCAAGCATTATACACGTGGAATTTTAACAGAAAAGAGTCGAGAAGGTTAAAGCAAAAAAAAAAAAAAATTAAATAAGAGAACATAACAACTAAACAACCCATTTTCAAAGACATTTGTTGTTGGAATAATAAGTCTTTGTAATAATTCATACTACGGATGTGATGAATAGCGATTTGGCCAAATAGCCGAATATTCGGTTGACTTTGAGGCCACATACCAAATATACTAAAAACAGCTTTTAAATTCTTTACACAAGTAAACAACCCAAGTACCTGAGGTAAAGATTTAAGTGTAAAATTATCATAATATATTTGTAGTATAGTAGTTGTATTTCTACAAATAGTTAATATTTTATAAAGCAAACAGCAATAGAAGAAAAACTGCAAGTTAAACCGATGATAAAGACAAAGAGGAATTCTGCTCAGTAGCAGAAAGCAAAAGAATCGGGAAATTACAACATAGCAACTGGGTGAATGTAAAATATGGGGATGTGGTCTTTTAACTCAAAACAGTAGATGATGAATATCGAATAAAGTGTTATAATGCACACAAAAGTAAAAGGAAAGTACAAAACAAACCAAATTGCGGTTAATTTTGTCGCTCCCACATTTGTAAACTGTTATTTTTTTTAATAAACTCTATTTTTTTAATATAATTTTCTATGCCATATTTAAAAGTATTGCATATAAAAAAATTAATGTATTAGCATATATTAAGGATTTTTTGAAGTTTTTAAGTAAAATTTCAATTGTGGACAAAATGTCACAAGGATAACATCTATCATTTTACTTAAAACAATACAATTAACTTGTGTTATCAAAAAGATTCAATAGTTTCTCCATTTTGAAGAGATATAATTACTCTACTATATCCGTGAATTTGAGTTCTGTATTCTCATATAATTCACAGACATTCTACATTAAAAATAATTTTTGTATTTTCCAGTGGTCACAATTGAGTAACAAAATTTTGATTTATTTCCCAGATAACTAAAAAATATTTAGCTACATAATATTTATGTTTTATGAAATGGAATGACATGAACTTTTAAAAGATAATTTTGAATTTTACCCTAAATATGATTAGTATTGTAAAAATTGTAAGTTTTTATGAAAATTTTCTCTGACGGTCAGTCACAAGTGTAACAACACAAGAGAGATGGAATGGACGTACCCCTAAGCTGATAAATAAAAAATTAAGAAAGCGTTAAAGCAGAAATGGCCTTCCCCAAAGTTCGTTATGATTCCTCATACCTAAAAGTATGCAGCACTCACTCTGGTCATGTGTCTGTCAAACTTTCATAGGACTTCTTAAATGAAGTCTCCCTTATTATTATAATAAAATCTTATAAACCGAATACTTATATACCAAAATGTAAAATATTTCATCCTTAGCATTGCTTTGTAAAGATTTAACAAAACATCGATTATTTTTCTGTCGACCTTGTCCACTGTTGTTAATAAATTTGTACAAGCGTTTGTTTTTACCCCTCTTGGAAGGAAATACAAGTAAATTATTAACTAAATAATATGGATGAATATAACTTCCAATTGAAATATTTAGTTTTAAATTACGAAATCAATTACTTGAAGGTAGGGGTTGAATCCACAGATTAACAATATCATGATTGTATTGCTTTATCGAAAATCTAATGAGGCAACCATTAATATCTTTACTAGGGATGAACCGGATAGTGGTTTTGCCGGATACCGGATATCCGAACTGGATTTTGCCGGATATCCGATACAGAAATCGATCAAAAATTTTAAAATATTTTTTTATTCTGTAATATTTCCCGATTCCTTATCTTTAAAGTGATACCAAAATAGAATAAACATTCTAAAAACTTTTTTATTTACAAAGGGTTATTCTAGGATGCTGCTAACAATGGTCGTATGTTTTGTACATTTTACACTTAATTTCTGAATAATTGTAATTTTACCATATGCCCTTTCATTCCAAACGTAAAAACTCAAGTTTGCTTAAACTTTTGAGAAATTTATGTTTTAATTCAACTCTATATTAGTTGTGAGATGTAATGACCCTCCACCATAACGATTCGTTAAAAATATAATTTTAAAGTAAAAATTTGAAAAAAGGTGGGTTTTTTAAAGTCTCTATTGGTTAAAGGGAGAATCTGCATACTGTGAATACATTGGTAGAATTTTCAGGAAAATACTTAAAGCAAGAACAAAGAAAATTGATCGCCACAAAAAAAAAATCTTCGATGTTTTATTCATCCGGATATCTCTATTGGTTAAAGGTTTTGGAAAATCGGAGATCCGGCACTTTACTTCCGGATATCGGATAGTTGCCGGATAGTTAAAAAAAAGCCGGATACCGGATAGTTACCAGATATCCGTTTCATCCCTAATCTTTACATGATATTTGGGTCAGATTTACTGTACGGTCACCCTTGGCGCAATTTTTTCACATTTGGCGATAATTTTTTTTAAATGGCAACCCCCTCTGACCCGACAAGGAATTGCAGCAACCCTATTGGAAAACAGTCGCCAAAACGGCGAGATTTCGAAAAAGTCGCCAAGGGTGACCGTACAGTGAATTTTTACCGATATTATTAAGCAATAAGATCTGTATTGGTGAATTTTTTTTTGTTTAATTATTACAATCGCGTTGGGAAAATATTGACGTTAAAGTTATGTCTTTTGCTACACACTTTGACAACTTCTAAGTCTTCTATCCTATATCCTTTTAAAGTAGATTGATTCTACAAACTAATGAAATATTTAAATATGGGAACGTCCATTGTTACTCTTGTGACAGTCAGAGAAAATGTTCATAAAAACGTACATTTTTTACAATACTAAACATGTTTAGGATAAAATTCAAAATTACTATTTAAAAGTTCATGTCATTCCGGTTCATAAAACATATCTAATATGTAATTTAGTATATTTTTGTTGTCTAGGAAATAAATCAAAATTTTGTTACTCTTGTGACCACTGGAAAAGGCAAAATACAAAAAGTGTTTTTAAAGTAGAATTCCTGTGAATTATATGAGAATACAAAACTCAAATTTACAAATATAATAGAGCAATTATATCTCTTCAAAAGGGAAAAACTTTTGAATCTCTTTGACAAAATCTGAATTAATGGCATTGTTTTAAGTAAAAGGCTAAGCGTTACTCTTGTGACGTTACTCTTGTGACATTTTGTCCAGAATTGAATTTCTGCTTAAAAACCTCAAAAAATCATTAATATATGAACTAATTCTCGATTTTTTTTATATACAACAGTTTTAAACATTGATATGAGTCTAAAATAGCTTAAAAAGGTATAGAATTATTATATTAAAAAATAGTTTGCTAAAAAAATAGTTTACAAGTATAAGAGCAACAAAATTAGCCACAATTTGGTTTCTTTTGTATCAAATAGCATGATCATAAGGTTCAAACTTTTGAATTCTTTTTACTTTTGTGTGTATTAAAGCACCTTATTTGATATTCAACATATACTGTTAGAATTAACGGACGACAACATAGTTTACATTCACCTACTGGTTATATTGCAATTTCTCAGCTCCTTTGCGTTCTGCTACTGAGCAGAATTGCTCTTCGTCTTCATCATCGGTTTCACTTGCAGTTTTATTGCTGTTTCCTTTATGAAATATGAACTCTTTGTAGGAATTAACGTGTGTTATGGTCAATGGTAGATAGTGGCATTTTGGGTAGCTTCGACAAAGTGTTTTTGTGTGCCCTTCACTGTACAATTTCTCCAAGAGTAATACGCAAATGAATTCTTTGGCTATGATTTCTTCATTTGGTACATAAAGTATGTTTACCATTGTTGCACCATGAACAAGTTCTGCAAAATCAGCTGCTTTTTGTATAATTGCTTTTTATTATGCACTTCATTTCATAGACATCACTTAAAAAAAGAAAAACAGCACCGATTCCATCTACAGCACTCGTACCATAAACTGTTGAAAAAAAATGTCCATGAAAACTGTTAATATTTAAGTGCTGACATGTTTACAAAATTATATTTTTGTTTACATTGGCCTGTGCAACCATCAGAAAAAACTGGATACACTTTTGACCAATGTATTTTCTTGGAGATGCTGCATTAAAATATTGTGCAAACACATTTACAGAAAATCTGTATTGTATTATGTAATAGTCGTTCTATGATATCTTTTCAAAATGCACATTCTGAATGTCTACCACCATTCAAGTAAAGTATCAAAGCACCAGCGACATAACAAAATTGAAACAACAGGCTTGAAACAACAAATTTCCCAACTTAACGATTCGAAATTCCCAACTCAATAGTGCTGAAAATTTCCATTTCCAACTTATCAGCATTTTTCATCTTTTTTTATATACATTTTAGGTAATATTAAACAGTTCTCTCACAAGCATTGATTTGTTGCACCCATATTCTAATGCAATGTCCGCTCTGAGGTCTAATTTAAATGTAATAATACAAGTTAGGCCATTTCTAATCTGCCCTAGCTTTCATTTGCTAATAATATTAATTTTCTTCAGGCATAATTTTTCTCAAATTGGGGATTTTTAGAAGTAGAAATTCCCAACTTTCAGGGTTTCCAGATTATAGTGGGGCCGTGCTCCCCCCGGTGCAACGGACCTGCACAGCACTCTAAATCAATAAATCTTTAGGAATGGAGAAAATAAATCTGCAAATGTCCTATGAATTACTTTGAAAGTTTTTATGAAAACCACAAATACACACATTCTGAGGACCTGCTGTCATAATTGTTCTGTAATTTTAAAGTAAATAAAAAATTAAAATCATTCATTTTAAAAACATGAATGACTGCAATTTAATTTGTTTTAAATTAATTATGTAATTAATTATTAATATAATTAATTATGGAAAAACTACTCAAGAACTTATTCTTAAAAAGGGAAAAGCCAAATAAACTTAAAATATTGTTTTTGTTTTGGTCTGAAGACAACCTATTTGATTTACTTGCCAGAAATGTTATGCGTTACTCTTGTGACACAGTTATTTGTTACTCTTGTGACAACACAACAGAGGATGTTCTATGCATGACACACAAAAAATTAATGGTGTAAAATATGTCTTATTCCACCAAATCAGAGATTAAAAGGTTTCAAGTAAAAATGTTAAGTAGTTTTTACAAATTTGAAACTTTTATATGTTTTTTGTTACTCTTGTGACAATTAAACATCACTATTAAATAGAGTTAAAATTTTATTCAAAAGCTAATCTAAAATATTTCAACTATATATATATGATAAATATGTAAATGGATTATGAATTTGTATATATAATGATTTCAATTAATGAACAAAATTAAGAAAATAATATAGTATTATCGAAGTGACATTTTTGGCCCCAATAAAAGTGAAGAAATAAGTCAACTTTCAGAACAATTTGACTGCAGACTATTATTCTTATGAAATAATACCTTACAAATTCATATCCAGCAACTTTCTAGGATTAAATTGATATACCACACTTACAGTTTGGTTAAAATTTTAATTTCAGTAAAAAGTTTCATTTTTGGTGGACGTTCCCATATATATATATATTGTATTGATTATTAATTTGCGAGTAGTGCCATTCTTGTTAAGATTACGACACAACCTACAGTAGTTTACGGTGTCAGCACTGGCACACTCTCTCCTCTTGGATCAGGGAAACGTTATCATATCTAATTATGATAAAAACCTCCTCCCATTTTAAGTAAATTATATAATTTTTACTGACAGGCGTATAAGCCTTTTCCCCCATTTTGAAACAAATTTTGAGTTAATTTCTCAGCTTAAATGCAAATATATACAGCATCAGGCACGTAGGTAAGGGGGTTCAAACCCCTCCCATTGACAGTCCAGAAAAAAAATTACAAATCGAATTACTGTAAAAATATCTTAAAAACTAGAAAAATTTCAATTTCTAAATACTTCTTGTTGTGTGAAGCAAAACCTGGTATTTTCGGGGTTTCTACCTCAAAAAATAGTTTTTAAAAAGCTTCATAAACATGTTTTTGAGGTCATTTTTATCTCAAACTAAGTGTAACATGATGTCATCGTGTTTCATTTAATAGCACTTGTATTTCGGAGACAAAGGAAAAATATTGTTAAACGGGATCCATATATTATTTTAAACAAGGAATCTTAATATTTAAATTTGTTCTCTAAATTTATTTTATATTCACTAATTTTAAAAATAGTGAATGACTGATATTGGTAACGATTTCATGAAAGCAATCGATAACCGTTGCTGTTTCGATATTTATGCCAACGTATTCCTGTTTACTTGAATAAAAATTAATATAATTTTTTAAAAAAATGAAAAATAGGGGGGTGGGTCGTTTTTTGTGGGGGAAGTAAGTTAATCAGTGACTGAACCACCCCCATGACAATTCTATACCTACAAACCTGTACAGAATCAATAAAATGGCAAGAGCGGTCAGGTGTGGACTTAATTTTACAAAACCAGAGTTCTAACAAGTTGCAATTTTTATCCGACTTCAGGAAAAAAACACATCTGCATTGTCTAGAGGTCTACCATTAATTTCCCGCTCTGATAAACAATATGCAAGACAAAGTTAATAATGCTTAAAACAAATTAAAATTTCTTATTTGTAGCTTTGGTTCACCTTTCTGATTAACATTGAGAAATCGCTTGAAACTATTTTAATATAGTCATAAAAAAATGTCATTTCTTAGATTTAAAGAAAGTTTTTACTAATTAACCATTAATATTAACATATAAACAACATAAAACTAAAATACAAGTTTGATCCTCTGTGATTAACAATGACAATAAGAGATAATTGTAAACATATATAAGGTTTATTTAATCCATTATTGATGGTTATTCGAATAAGATACAAAAAATATTTTTAATATTAATGGAAAGAATATTCAAATGATTGAAAAGAAATAGTTTGTTTATTGTAAATCATGTTTAGACATGGAAGTAAAGACTGCCCAATCATGCAAATTTCGACGATCACAACATACAAATTAACAACAAATATATATGATTAAGATTTAATAATGATCTAATTTGAATTAAGGAAATAGAAATAAAACTTTCTTACCTGCAATAGTGAATATAAACAGACATAACACCCATACTAAGTTCTTCCCTATCCTAGCCATTTCAAATCGCAGCTATTTCACGCATTAACATACATACATTCCGTAAAGGAAATGATCTTGCAAAGACAGTTAAGAAATCAAATATCGGTTACATTTTTAACAATCATCAATAGATGCATATAAAGTTTTGTATTTGCGATGACAAACTACAATCCGGTAACATTTTAACGAAAGCGGAAAGGAACCATCTCAGATGCTGTTGTTAAAAATAGTAAGAAAACAAAAACTGAACAACACAACTGTGTTTAAAGATACGGCTCAGTATATTAAAACAAATTACGGTTCTTCTCATTTTGCAGTGCTATTGGTTAATTTCCCTTCCTCGTTGCTAACTTAATCCAATCATAAGATTTCTTAGAAAATAAGATACCGTTTATATAAATATTAAAATTAAATTTCAATATCAGTTAAATTGAAATCGGGTCCACAGAAAATTTTCAAATATCTTAAACAAGAATAGAATTTTAAATTCAAGTTTAAAATACATATATCACAAAGAATTTACAAGATTCAATTATAAAAAATTAAAATAAACCTAAAAATATATTAAGGTAAAATATTTTGCTGGATGGCAGCACGGTTATTTGTTTCATTACAAACTGTCTCGTCGTACGTAACTTCGTAGATTCTTGTCGTGCTTGAGATAATATCAACAATTCAAGGAAAGTTTTACTTAAATAAAATATCTCAGATTTTTGTAATATATAATTTTTATTTCCCTACTTATATTATAAGCATTTGACGACCGTGCTTATGTAGTTAGCAAGCGACATGCAATTGAAGTTTCTTAATTAGAACGATTTTTGTGATAACTGTTTAATTCTAAAAATAAAGAAATGTTTTTAACGAAAGATATTCTGTCGCCAATTCAACTAAAGCGTCTCACTGATCACCAGTATTGTTATACGGGTCGAACTTTGCTAGATCCGATCGTTCAACCCTTTTGGAATTGGCTCGTTTTGAAGTTGCCCCTATGGCTCGCTCCGAATCTTATGACAATTGGAGGACTGTTTATAAACATTCTGACTTCATTGATATTGATTTGTTACAGTCCGGATGGAACTCAAGAGGTGAGTCTATTTGTTTTTTTTTAACAATCGTTTTTCTATATTCTTAAATTAGTTTGAAGTGTGTAACACTTGTTTTATTATTGTTTGGTACTTTTAGGATCAATATATACTTATAATAATTGTGAACATGTATAACAATTAAACAAGAATTATTACATAATCACACTTCACTTTAAGTTTTAAATTAAATACTAGATTGCATAGTTCAGCAGTTAATATATATTCTACGATACCCTTGATCTAGTTACCATTTTCGTCAACACTGCAAGGAGAAAATAGAGTTCTTTGATTGGCAACAAAATAGGTTTTATGTCGCTGAGAACATGTTAGCATTGCGAATTTTGCTTTTTCAGAAACATTGCAAAGGGGTAACGTACAATGCATTTTATCCATCCAGCATAGCAATGGCCTTCATATGAATAAAATAAGACAATGATTATCATTCTAAATACAAACTTTGGAGACTGGACTGGGAAAATAAAGGAGCACTCTGCCAAATCAATTTTCATCAAAAACTTTGATGTGGAAGACCTAGGGTCTATTTCCAACACCAAGATATCGCTGTCACATAAATAAGTGGATGAAGCTACTTACTGTAGATTAAACCAATAAGGAAATTTAAAAGAAAAACTTGTCTGGTGGCAATAATTAATAACTTATACAACACTATTGCTAACTAAATATGCAAAGTCATTACTAAATAGCGAATTGTAAAACCAGCATAATAACTAATATACTGCAGCGTACTGGAGTTCAAAGACCCTTATTTCGGTTCCAAGAAATCGAGAAAGGCATGCAACTCTTCGGCAGTGTTGATATCTCAAACCAATGAGAGTTCGCCAACGAAAGAGGCCCCACGCAGGGGAGCGGCCGCTTTCGACAACACTGACGGAGAGAAAGACATTCCCAGCAACCCAGCCATAGTGACAACACCAGCAATCTCTCATGCTGCTCAACCTAACTGTAATTCCATAGATAACCATTAAATGTAAATTCTCATAACTTCTATAATTACATCATTAAATCTAAGTTGTTTCCTAAATACTATGGCTATCATCTATTTGTCCAACAACATAAATTAAACCTTCCGATCTTTGGAGTCAACAATAGCGTGGCCATCACCCAACAAAACTACGCCGCCGCACTGATGACCCGGATAATAGTAACACGCACCTGCAACCAATAATCGGACTCTCATTATGCCAGCGTAGTCACCGCATCTACGTGACTGCGCACCTGCCACCTGTAATCCAGACGCCTACACTCTGCGCCACTCCTGCCTCGGACAACTGCAAGCCTCAACTGATGACCAGCATCGCAACCTGCGCATCGGACACCTGCAACACCCTGCGGATGTCCCTGGAATTCCGTCCGCGCCACACTGCTGATGAGGTCATCGCCTCGCCTCTGCACTCCGACAACGGGATGGTAGCCGCGACTCACTGCCTGCGACCGCATCCGGCAACACCACCACGTATCCGGCGACCCACTGCCGTGACCGCGCGACACAACAACACGTCTGCGACCCACTGCATGACAACAACACGTCTGCGACCCACTGCATGACAACAACCACACATCAACACGTCTTTGGCGATCTACTGCCAAGACAGCGCAATCAACACACACCGTTCTGGATTACCCCCTGCAACCCGCGGCCTGGCAACAACAACAGTCCGGAGCACTTCAATCACCACTGGGAATCCCGTCCGACCATGGGCGCAACTGTCGGCACGGTAAACAAACACACCTCCTTTCGCCCCACCCACCCCTGCCTGACGAAGCGGTGAACAACCCCCTGCAAGTCACCCCCTTCTCCGTCGGCCAGACCACCTCCGCTAAAGCAAGACGCATCCCTTCTTCCAGGCACCCACAGCGCACTCCAATCACAAACCTCCCGATGTCAACCGCCACATCGTTTTTCCAGCATCCACCCCTTCAAACATAATGTGAATATTTTCCTTTGGCTCCAAAGTGAAGAGTTCGCGACCTACTTTTTTCCTGCAACTATTACAGAGGGACAGGCTTTTCCCCTCTCATCCTCATAATTCAAGAGCGATTTCCACCCCCCAACAGGATTTAGAGCCACACTCCTTTTCAGTTCCCCGGCGTACGAAAACCTGACACCTCACAGCGTCTTCTTTCTCCCCCCACTACTGGACTCACTCAGTGGGGGAACGTGAGACTCCCCCCTCTTCAACAGCTGATGTTTGTTTACATCCATCCTTCACTTGGGCTCATCCTCATCAGATGCTTCTTTGAGTGCCTGCTTTTAAAAGTGTTTTTTTTTCCACTCCTTGCTGCTATGTGCATCTGCTTTTTAGTGATTGTGGAGATGTTCCTTTTACGGAAGTGCAAATTTAATTATTAATGGCATTCATATCTTAATTTTAATGGCATTCATATCTTAATTTTAATGGCATTCATATCTTAATTTTAATGGCATACTTTAAATTTTAAAACAGTGTTTTTAATGCCTATATTTTTGTATATACTCCCATAACAAATGCTTCACTTCACTCATACGCCATTTCTTTGTACTTCTGTCATTTCAATAACCTGCAACTCCAGTCACCTGCAATTTGTGTTCATTTTTTTTTCTTGTGATTGTACAATACAATCACTGGATAGGGGCTACTGCAGCGTACTGGAGTTCAAAGACCCTTATTTCGGTTCCAAGAAATCGAGAAAGGCATGCAACTCTTCGGCAGTGTTGATATCTCAAACCAATGAGAGTTCGCTAACGAAAGAGGCCCCACGCAGGGGAGCGGCCGCTTTTGACAACACTGACAGAGAGAAAGACATTCCCAGCAACCCAGCCATAGTGACAACACCAGCAATCTCTCATGCTGCTCAACCTAACTGTAATTCCATAGATAACCATTAAATGTAAATTCTCATAACTTCTATAATTACATCATTAAATCTAAGTTGTTTCCTAAATACTATGGCTATCATCTATTTGTCCAACAACATAAATTAAACCTTCTGATCTTTGGAGTCAACAATAGCGTGGCCATCACCCAACAAAACTACGCCGCCGCAATACAAAGATCACAAAATATAGATTGGAAAACTAATCAAATTACAATTTTGATTCAAAATTGCACATGCTTGTAAAATAGTATAATGCAACAATTTGCACATGAGTATAAAACATTCTGCAGGGTTGCCAATTTTGTACTGAAATCATATTTGGCAACATTAATTTTGACGCCTTCGAGGAGTGTCCCCTACTTTAACACCCTCAAGTTTGTTGATTATAACATATTTCTAACCATTCCTTGTAATTCTTGTTTGTGTCTTACAGGAGTCTTGTTAGCAAGATTGTCAATTTGACCTAAAATTATATTTAGCAAAATTAAATTTTACCCCTTGGTAGCGTGCCCCCTTATTTTTCCAGTAGTTGTATCGTTAAGGTGTAGAACCGTGCTGAAGCTCGCTTTGTAGATGCTATTGCTAAAAAGCAAATAAAAAGACATGAAATGTTATATTATAACTTTTTTATATAATATATGAATGCGAAAAAATGTAGAGTTCAGGCTAGGATAACTTTGTCTTGTTTCCCTTTAACCTTTAGAAGGCGGGTGTTTGATTTTAACATGGGATTCTGGCTGAAATATAGGACACCCACCCTGTAAAGGTTAATAAATAAGTTTTCAAATACAAATAAAATATCTAAGTATCAGTATAATATAAAAAATTACTGTAATTTTATAAATTTAAAAAATAATAAACAATCTTTTTTTTTTTTGAAATAATTATTATTATTTTGCAATAAAAGTTTTCTTTTAGATTAAAATTATTCTCTTTTGAAATAAAATTTAAACCAAACTGTTATTCTAGGTAAAATCTAAAAACAAAATAAAAAAACAACCGATTTTTTTTTTTTTTTTACAATTTTAAGTTAGCAGTGCTTGTTGTATTGTGCATAGCAATATGTAGGTGAGTTTCTATTCTAATGTTTATGTTCTTTTACAAATATTCGCTTTTTTTTTCAGGCTCCTCGCTGGGCTTTTCTATTCTGTGCCATCGGTCTTTTTATTTACCAGACTTTGGATGCGTGTGATGGGAAACAAGCCAGAAGAACTGGTAGCAGCTCTCCACTCGGTGAACTCTTCGACCATGGATGTGATTCGCTTTCTACTAGTAAGTAAACAAACAGGAAACGGCATAGACATTTTAATTCTATTATTTAATACTATATCATAATAGGTATAAAAAAACATCAATAATTTGGAAGTTTTTGAAAATTTTATTTTATATCTTGTTTGTTCATATGTTGTGAAATTTAGCAATAAAGAATTTGATTAAGTAAATTAGGCTAATGGAATAAGAAAAAAAATGTGGCTTTAAAATAACGACTACAATTAAAAAAAATTAACAATATTTTTAACTTTATATGAATAAACATTGTATTTAAATGTCATACTAACTTACTGGTTTCGTCCTTTATTTTCAGTTTTTGTCGCACTTTCAGTCTGCATTGCTGTTCAGTTGGGCACTTTTCCATCATGGATGTTCTTCCAGTGCTTTATAGCCATGACTCTATTTTATATCGCCCATTGGCAAGTCTACGTTTCCGGAATTCTACGATTTGGGAGGTATTTATTTTATTACATTTTTTTACTTTATATACCTGATTTACACAGATCAATTTTAAAGTAACAACTTATTTAATACTTGAACTTGTAACATTTTAATGCTTTAAATATCTATAAAAAGTATTAAAGTCTTGAGGTTTTCTCTAAACTATTTTGTCGCTGTATGTGCTATCCAAATTTTAGGAATGCAACTAAAATGGCAATGAATGGTGACATAATTTTCTCAAAAACATGCAAGAGAGTTTTTTAATCTCAATTCTGCTACATGGTAAAAAAAATCTACTTATCCAAATACTATATTTCAGTTTCAAGTAAATTTTTACAAGTTATATTAATTAAACAAGTTATATATTCCAAATTGATCTTTCTAAAAAAATTTTAGAAACCAATCAGTAAAGCTCAACATAGTAGAACCAAATGAGGAATAGTGAAAGCGGAAGGAAAGAAATGGATGTGAATTGTCAAGATATCATGGGACGTTAGATAGCAACCCTACAATCCGAAAGAATAGGCCCTAACAAACCTAGCTTGTTACGTGCTACTTATCAATAAGACATAAGTTTAAAATAGCGGATATAAATAAGATTTATTACTGTAAATTATATAAATATATCACAACAAACAAGGGCGCGGATTGACCTTAGACCATTCGGGGGAGTACATGAGGGTCACCGTAGCTGGGTGGCCAAGTCATGTTGGCGCTGGGATCCTTCCAGAATGAGACGGCAGTAAAGAACACCTGGAATATCTTCACCACTGGAATGACTTATGTACAAGATCTTTAAGCACAGGCACCACCCAAACTCCGGTGAACCGTGAGGCACTCGCATACTAAACTCCACGTCGCTTACAACACTCTGACCTCACAAGAGTATAATACCATAAAACTGACGAGAGATGTGAACGATCCCGTTTATATGTATCTCCACGCATGTGCACTGGTTGACAGTCGAAATTAGCATACAAGATCGTCTTCTTAATCTGGCACAACGACAATTACGCCGAAATCAACCAGGCCTTGCAAAAACCTAAAACTAAGCGGTGCAAAACGGGACCGTCACAAGCTGTCAGTGTGTTTTCAACGAGGTCTGCATTTTTATCATGTTTTTTAAGTATAAAAGCTTTTCAAAGGATCATTTGTGTAGTTGTGTGATGCAGGATTCTATTAATTCCACTTTGTGGGTAAATTAAATTATAAAATAAATTATCGCCGAGTAATAATAAAAAGCCTTTGGAATAGTGCCAAATACATGACAGAGCCTCATTTTTAAGTGATTGCTTACTTCACATTGCAAACGGTTTGAGCGCACTTCCATTTTCTCTCCTCAGTGAGTTAAATCGGATGTGTAGGAACAATTTTTTTATTACCCTAATAAAAAAAATCAAAGTAATACACATGAAGATCTTAAATTTTTTTTGTAATCTTTGCTATTTCATTGTTATTTGAAATATCTATTACTTCCAACAGGTTTGATGTGACTGAGGCACAATACACTGTAATGTTCATACATTTGATAACTGCAGTATTTGGGCAATCTATATGGTCTATACGAGTGAGTACTCCTATAAAACTGAAATTTATGCATTTTGTGTAGTTTTGCATTTGCATGCTTTTTCTAATAATGTACATCTCTATTTGCTTAATCAAAAGTTTACTAGATAAATTTTTTTGTGACAATTTATTCTTTCATTTCTAGATTCCTTCTGTCTATATAGAACTGAAGCTTGTTCCGATATTTGCCGGAATTGTTGCTGCCTCGTTTGCATTTTATTCCAACTTCACCAGTATCTTTACTGGTGGTGCTGGAAAAAATGGATCTACTGTTGCAGTAAGGGAACTGTTTAATTTGTTAAAATATATTATATTGAACTTAATATTTCTCATTGAAATTTATTTATGACTTACACTTTAACTGTTCTGAATTTTGTAAGGATAAGTTATAGTTGAATTTGTTATAACCTTTTAATTAAATGTAATTGAACTGTTAACAGTTTTTCATTAACATTTGGGAGAAAAAAAAGTATATTTACTTTAGTTATTGTGCTCTACTAGCATAAAACTTTTTAATGAAAACTATTTATGTAAAATTGTCATCTGAAAATAGTTTAGTTTTGAAATTCCGAATATTTTAACAAGTAAAATTTTAAGATTGAGTTTAAAGAGCGCTTTTAGAATTTTTTAATTAAAACTTGCTGTTAACTATTCATTGACTTTGGTTAAAATAACAGGCTAATTTCATAGTGACAGTCTGTGGATACATAAATTGTTTTAATATAAATTCTATCTAATTATAATTACCTTAAAGTTTTTAACTGAAAATTAATAGTCTTCTCATAACAAGTATTCTGAACCATTTAATATTTTTAGGGCACAAGTATTTTGTCTCCATTTATGCCGCTTGCTCTAGCTGTAGTGCCAGCTTTCATTATATACCAGAAGTCAACTATGAATATTTATGAGCATCATCCCTGCTTATACATTCTGGCATTCGCTATGGTAGCATCAAAAATTACAAATAAACTTGTGGTATGTATTTTGTTATAAAAAAAATTATAAGTTATTTATGGTCAACATAAGTTATGTGTAGTCTGATGTTTTTACTTATATTTGCTAAAAAACCTTTTTCATTACAAATTTCTAAAATAATTAGATTTCGAATCATTGCATTTATGGAATCATTTCCTAGTTTCTTATTTATGTACTGAACAGCAAAGTATTGCAGGCATTTCTCTGGCTGCTAATGATTCTAATGGTGGAAAATTATTTTCAATGCAGATGACATGTAAAACTTGGTTATTCATTCAAGTACCTTTACCTACTTGCTTAACAGTAGTTAAATGGGCTTGACATGGATTCGGTTCTAAAACTAGCTTTTAAGCTACGCAGGATTGAAAAACCCTTGTTACTGCTTGCTTTATTAAATGTTTTCCTAAAAGAAAACCTTCATAGATATCTGCTTTTGCAGTTGTACACCATTTCATAATATTAGTAACTAACAAGGATATTCTGTCCAAAAATATTTTTTTTGGGCCAAAAAAAATCAATTCATGAAAGATTGACACAAAAAAGAATGCAAGGCATCTTTTTCGTGTATGAAATAAACATGTGTTTTGAATCTTTCTAAACATCTACATAAAATTGGCCATTCTACACCGTTGTTATTATTACATGCATTAGCATTAACATATACCTCTCTGATTTGTGAATAACAACATACAATACATAAGATTCTTATTAGGCATTTAATGGTAATCATGATAGGAATAAACAACCAACCAATTGAAGAGCTGAGTAGATGGGCATACTAGGTGACAATTTAGTGAATTGTAGAAAACAGCTTTAAAGTTTATAAGATATTGTACAATAACATGTATGTAACAGCTTTTTCCTTTGAAAACTGCCTTATGCGAAGACTTTCCAGGATAAGGGAACTTTCTGTACTTGCAGCAGACCATAACATGTTCTTTCACCTGGATATTTATATATTTTTTTAAATGTCATGTAGCGTGATCATCCATTTAGCTCTTCAATTGATATCTAATAAATATAGATGTGTTGTTATAGGATAATAAAATCTAGCAGGTTTTTAACTACTGAACTAGCAAAGTTTCTACAACTTAGTCATTAGGGTGTTGCCTTTTGGAACAAATGATCACAAGTTCTAGACCTGACAGGGGCAACTAATTTTTTTAATGTATATGCCTGAATGGGTTCTCAGCAACACTTGGCTATACATCTAGTATATGATATTTGTAACTTATACTATACTCAGATCTATTATTTTTTTAGGTTGCACACATGACAAAAAGTGAGATTGACTATTTAGATTCTGTGTTTGTCGGTCCAGGAATGCTCTTTCTAAACCAATATTTCGACACGTTTATCAACGAATACATAGTGCTTTGGTTATGTATGGTAAGTGTTCATAATAATGGATTTAATTGTTTTTTTTCTGTTTGTCACAAACTTTTAAGATGCATGTTTTGTAAAATATGAAGTTGTAGTCTCCATTGTCATTAAACTTGGCCATATATTAGATTTCAATACTTTTTATGGTCAGTCCTTTTTTGTGTTTAGAACTTGGCCTCTTTTACAAATATTTTTTTTTGATGAGATTTCTATTCTTTTTGTAGGTGTTCTATGATATACTCCCATGTTTGAAAATATGACTTTGTAGCCATAGCACATAATGCATACTCCATATTACCCTCCCTCTGCCCAGTCATTAAATAGTGAATAAACCTTACAAAAATCCACCCCTTATTTATTTAGCAAATGTCTTCCCCTCTAGCACAACTTGAAAACTCAATTTCCATGTTTTTCCTCTCTTATAAAGCATTGAAGAAACAAATCGAACTAAACAACCAAATCAAACTATTCCAACGAAATATTTGATGAATTTTGACTCTAATTTCCCCAGTTTGGTGATATTTTTACATATCTGACCATATTTTAGTTATTTTGCCGACATTTTGATGGGTATTGGCAACATTTACTCATCAGCCAATCAGGATGCATTTATCTGTTTGTATAGTACACCCAATGGTATGCCAAATATAAACATAGATAATATCCCGTTTCTTTCAATCTAGAACTTTGGTAACAATCAAGAGCTGATTTAATGAGAAACAGGTTTTAAGAATCATCATCTCCAACTAACTTCTATTAGATCTCTATATCATATCAGGAAAAGACATAACACTTCTTCATTTGGCGACTGTATACCAATACAAAGACAACAGGCTATGACTTCCTAATGTGTGCTGTATCTTATTATGGAAAATTTACGTAAAAAAACATTGCCAACCGATTTTTATAGCCTTCATGTGCCAAATTCTCGATTTTGGAATTTTTTCCTTTGTTTGTATAGTAAACCCTATATATATATACCGAATTTCAATATTCTAAAACATCCGCAAGTACACTAGTAGTTGCGATGATCAGTGCGCGAGTGTCATAACTGAGCATTTTCAAGTTCGATTTTCTCAGTGATCAAAAGATATAGAAGGGTGATTTTTTGTTGTGGCTTAGTTACCACCAAGATACAATAAATAAAGTATTTACTTATACTTGGGACATATAAAACACTGTAACAGGTTGACCAAAAGTTTGGTTGATACACTTCCGATAAAAAAATAGTAGTGCCGACGGTGAACTTGGAGATGTGTGGCTCCAAGACACACATTTGTAGTGTGATGCACACAACTTGGCACCGCTCGGTTTCGATCCGAGGAACTTCGGTTGCTACGCCGATACTCTGCCAGTCAGGCCAAAGTGATCACTCTCGCCTAAGCGGGAGTATCGGGTAGAAGCAATGAACCGCTCAGTGAGTCGGACAGAGGAACGATTGATTGCGATGCAATCCGATGCCCGTGAAGCGTTATCAAGTGGGCCGTAGTCGATGCTGTGAAGCGTTATCACGTGGCAGTAGTTGATGCCTAAGTGGTATCACGTGGCAGTGGTTGATGCCGTGAAGCGTTAACACGTGGCAGTGGTTGATTCGAAGTGGTCACAAGTGCTAGTTCGAAGGTTGCATCAAACTTTCTTACCGGGTCACCATTTGTGGCTCTAAGACACACATTTGTAGTGCGATGCACACAACTTTGCACCGCTCGGTTTCGATCCGAGGAACTTCGGTTGCTACGCCGATACTCTGCCAGTCAGGCCAAAGTGATCACTCTCGCCTAAGCGGGGGTATCGGGTAGAAGCAATGAACCCTACAGATGCACTAACCATGTATCCAGTTACAAGTTGTTTGGATTTTTAAAAAAAAAGGTCTTTGTAAATGGCCTTTAATGTCTTTGAAAAGCCGTAGAAACTACTTATTTTTATTTCCGTAAAATGTGTACGAACCCTGTACTCCCTGAATTAACAGGGTAATTAAAAATAAATTTAAATAGTAATAGTTTGAAATATAAAACACTGTTGGGGAAGCAACAATGGGCAAGTTTCAAACTTTTAACATTTTCAAACTAGATCTGTGCAACAGCCTATTTTCATAAAAATCAAACCATTTGTAATTATAGTCCTAGCTAAATTTGTTAACATACCGCAAATCCCTGTTTTCCAATAGACATTTACTATAAACATGCAACTTAACTGTATTTTATTTCAGGTTTATTCAACAGCCAACCTCCTCCATTACTGCACCATAGTCTGCCTGCAGATCTGCGCCCACATGCACATTCGGCTCTTCGTGATCACCCCACGCATTGCCATGGGCGACGCAGACTACGTCCGGAACAATGCCCTCTCGGCACCTCTGCTACAGAACATCTCAAATGGTAAACAGTGGCTTCATTCGGCCTTTCACAAAAGGGAATGAGCTTGCTCTCTTTTCTCAATCTAGCGACATATGTTTGGTGCCAAATAACTGAATGAAAATTTTATAACATTGGTTCTTGTGGATTGTATACAGTTAGGCTGAGACAGTCTTATAAACTTATTGTAAATAAGGAAGGTTGCTTTTAAATTTTGAGATTTCTTAGTTTAGTAAAAATAATGTTCTTTTTTTTAATTTATATTAAAAATGCAGGAATATACATTTGTATAACGTTTATAAAAGAAAATTTGTATAATTTAAATACTCAAAAGGTTTTTGATAATCTTATTTTCCTTTTATAATTTTAAAATTTTTATATGAAACATTTGATTGGTAGACCAAATATGTTGCACGTTTTTTGTTTTGTTTTTTTGATACTGGTGAGTGATAGTTATTGATTTTATATGAAAGTTTTTATTTTATTTTGAATTTATTGTCTCCTCACTTGTTATGCTTATTATGCGAAATTTCTACTTACTTTTTCAGACACAATTTTATGTATACTTCTACTTGTTATATATAGTATTATATTTCTGATATTTTTCTTATCCTTACAGTCAAACCGCATTAATACAAACTTCATTGACCATAAAAAGAAATGCATAATCCCATAGTACTATTTCAAAACACAACACTTATTCCTACATTACAAGTAAAAAATATATATAAAATGCCTTTTATTACACTGCTTGATCACATTAATTTTTATTATCTGGAATGCAGTTAGTTCATTGATTTTTTTTAATGGTAAATATTACAAATTGTTGTTTTTACCATAATTAACATTTATCCGATATTGATTGAAGATTGTGCATGTGTATTTCTGGTTTTTCAAAATTCATTGTTTAATTTTACTGACTTTTAGATAAAATTTCTTTTTTTGTGAATTTCTGATGGTTTAATTTGGTTTGTAAAATCAATAATTCATATTAAGAGAGATTGTCGTAAGGTTATTTGACTGTAATGATTATTTTTATAATTTAATTTTTTTTGGTGTGTATATTCTGCTATGCATGTACATTTTACTGGAATTGATAATTTTTTTTATTTAACTTTCTTTTTTATTTGTACAAGAATTTTGTTTGTAACTGCAAATTCAAAATATAATATTCTAAGTAAATAATTAAAAAAAAATAATAAGTTCATATTCAACTTTTATAAAGTAATCAAGTTTTTGAATACATATTACATCATTGATATTTTTTTTCTAATTTCATTCTTCATTTTTTACCTTTTTAATACGTATGTAATAATGTTAATAATTTTTTTTAAATGATTGTTTTTGATATATCGCATATTTTTTAGCTTACATACAACCCGTTTTCAGTTTCAATTTTCTTTAATAAATAGAAAATGCACAAAAGTTATTTTGCTCAATTTTATTTTGTTTATTATTTTATAAAAGTTTTAATTAAGAATGTATAGTTCTTAACCTAGAATGTTTATTGAATTAATGTTATAAGTGAAAATGTTATTTAGAAGGTATAAATGAAAAGGTATTGTACGGCTCTGCTTATTTGGCAGAAGAGTCCATTTTAAAGCCAGTGTAGAAGCACAGCGAGGCCAAGGGTTGCCGTCCGAAGCCTTTGGCGATTGAAATTTTTTTGCCAAGTTTGTGACCAGATTCTGGTTTGTTTATGTTTACAAACATCATGTGGTTTCTTGCTTCACGTTTTATCAATTTCCATCCAGCTTCTTTTTTTGCATCATGCCTGGATAAGGAAAGATAATATATTCCAAAGAAAGGAATATCATCTAAAATGTGCTGAATTTCTTTCGGAAGGAATCTTCAACAAAATAATTATTAAAACCATTTTTTTTTTTAAATTGCTGACCATTTATATAAACAAAAAAAAAATCTTTTTTGAGGGGGGGGGGGGGGGATTGTTCAGAAAAATGTAATTTAATGTTCGTTTTCTTTTAAGTTCAGAAAGAATTTAAGTATAGTATTTGGAAATCCTTTAAAACTGCCTGTTTTATGTACATGTTAACTTTAGGAGCAACAATAAGTTTGCTTCAAAAATGTTCTGTAAACTCGATTTCAATACCCAAAATAACTTAACCCAGGATAAAAAAAAATCTTTTTTAAAAATTTAAAAAAGTATATCATGTCATTCTTCAATTCTCAAATGACAAATCCAATACGCTTGAAAAATTTTATTCAAAATATGAGGTATAAACAAAGTGCCAAATATAGAAGCCCTCCCTCAAACATGATTTTCCTATTTGTTCGGTTTTCAAACTTAAACTGGTCCACTGTTCCTGCCAAATACCTGGAGCCGAACAATATCATTGTATTGCCTTTTAAAAAGTTTATAACTGTGTAAATGTAATCTGTGTGTTGTTAAATAATTAGTAAGCAGTTGATTTTTATTTTCAAAAGTTACTCTCACAGTCTTAAGTGTTATTTGTACAACAGATATGTTGCAGAGAGTTTACGATAATAATTTGCACACTTTTATATTGAAAGTTATTTGAAATTATAAAAAAAATATGTGGTATGTAAATTGGCGATATATTTTCTTATATCGAATTTCGTTATAAGCCAAAACTGCTAATGATATTACGCGTTTACTGTATAAAACTTTGTAAAGTATATAGGGTAATTGTTGCACAGTTGAAGTGGAACAATGTTGTTAAAAATTAACTTTTATTGGTTCAAAAATACTGTGAGAAGGTAGTAAATAGAAAATTTCAGGATTTTTTTGTTGAATAACTACTTAAAACTATGTTTATCTTACTTATATTGAACTGCATAATTTCTGTCAACTTTTGTGAATTGTAGAATGTTGCATAAATAGTCATAAGACATTTCAAAAAAGAACTTTAAACTATTAAACAAATGTTTTGCAAAGATGAATAAAATTAAAATGTTAACATTATCAAAGATTTTTTTTAACAAAAACAAATAGAAAATGCGATTTCAGTATTTTGATTTTAAAAATACGTATAGTGATATTTCTACGATTTTTGACTTTCCTTTTTGTTTCTAAAATGTATCATTTAAATTTATTGAAAATTTTTAATAACAGCACATTACATTGAATGCAAGATTACATTTCTTGTATAGTTTTTGGTTTTGCAAACTTAATCAATAATGTGTATTAAAAATATGTATTTTGGATATTTATATATCAAATAATATTTTCATAAAATACTGTTTATTTTTAAATTAAGTTATTTAAAGTTTAATTTAACGAATTATTTTCCGTTATATTTATTTGGATCAATTTTGCTATACTTAACTAAAATGTGATTTTGAATGTAGCAATATTTGCTGGAGAATATTTATTTATTGAATCTTATGCTATCTTGCACAATTCTAGTATCTCAACATCTTACTCATGTGACTTGTATAACTTATCTTGACTTGTTAAAGTCTAAAAGTAAATAATTATAAGTGCTAAAAATGTTTTCTATACATTTTGTGGATAAAACTTTATTACCGGTATTTTTATTTCATTGTTAATTTTATATTTTGACTTAAATTTTTATATAACTGTGATTTGTTAATGTTTGCATTTTATATCTATCCTGTTCCTTCTACTTAAAATCAGCAGCATAATGCTTTTTTATGGATGCAGTTAAGTGTACAAGATATTTTTTTACTAATTTTTCTTGTTTTATTTTTGCTTGTAATTAAATATATTTAAATTAAAAAAAACTATTACAAGCCAACACTGTATTTATATTCCATTTCCAACTAAAATGTCAGTACAATTATTTCGGTTACTGTAGTGTCATTATGTTATATTTTTAACTGAATGGAATTAAAAAATTTTAATATACAATATTTGATTATCAATTTTCTGTACATTTTGTTTCTATCGTTAGATTTTTTTAATTCATAAATATGCCAAGTGATGACTTTCAAAGCTGACTTATGTCATTTTAGAAACTAACTACTAATTCCTTAAAAGTGGATGATTGTTAATTGTTGAGTATAGATGTTTGATGTTATGAAATGTATTTTTATACAGATAGTTATATCATATTCATGTACTTTTAAATTTAAAATTTTGCTTTTTAAGTACTAAGTATGTTAATGTTATATTTTGCAAGTGTTTATATTAGCACATTCCTTTTGTTATAAGTTTCAGTAGATGTATTTTTATACACGACTCAATGGATTATGAGTTTAAAAGCAAAGTATATCTTTACTCGTAAATTGTATCTATAAAATGTATCTCAGCTTGTGGCACAATTTATGATGAGTATTAGAGTAGTATTACAAAAATAATTGTTTAATTGTATTGCTTTACCAATGTTTAAGCATTCCTTAACAACTACTTATATTGGGATAGCTCTTAAAAAAAAAAATGTAAGTTATTTTATTGCTATATATGTGCCTGTATTTTTTTTTTACCAGAGCACATGCATTGGCTACTTTAAAACTATTTTTTGCTTAAATATAATATTTTCAGAAAATACATAGTGTGGAAAATGGAGAATGTGTTGATAATAAATTTAAAAGTAGAAATAAAACAAATTGCAGTAATTGTGAGTAAAATATTATGGTTGTTTTACATTTTCAGGCTTCATATGCAAATGTTTTTTCTTGTGTAAATGCGTAGAAAGTAAAATATAATTTAGTTTGAATTTTTATCTTTAACTGATTACTACTACTGGGAAAAATAAGTCTTTGGAAGGTATCTTTTATGTCTTCAAAGACATTACTCTTTTGAATGATACAACTGCAACTTGTAGATTGTGTTGATAAATCCTTGCCAGAACTTGGGAAAATTTGCTAGAGCAATGAAATCGCTTGGAAGTAAAGATACATTTATGTGATTTAATAAGAGAAAATGCTTAACAATCATGAAAAATTATTATTTCCAGAACTATTCAATGTTGCTACATAAACTATAATAATTTAAAATGCATAATGTTATTTTTACTAGGCTCATGCTGTATATTTAATAGATTAACTTGTAAATAATATAGTTAACATATTAATGATGTTTTTTAAAAACATCAGAAGCATGTGGTTATTTTTTTCCCTTGCTGAATGTAACATTCGAACTTAAACATGAACACACATTTATTGCTTATTCTATGATATATGGCCATTTTTGAGTACTTTTTATTTCATCTAAAATTGAAAAGTTTAAGGAACATCAATTCTTGATATGTCATAGTTACACTCATTAAATATTTCATATGTTTACTTGTAAATGCCTAATGAACCTTTGCTGTAGATATTTTTGAAAAGCGACAAATATATTGTATTTTGAACATTGGAAGTTTGTAATTTTAAAGAAGTCTATTGTTGTTTTATAGCATTGCCGTTCTTTTGTTCTTAATTTTTTAAAAAATTATATATAAATGTGTTTGTTTTCCTATTTTATTTAACAAAGAACACGTGTTTTCTTTGAAGGAGATGCTCAAATTTAAATTGGTGATGCTTATGCTTAATTTAATTTTCTGTGATAATAAAGTATTCTTGGTTAACAAATCTGTGTGGATTATTTTATCTGTACTTTCCTTGAATTCTTAAGGGGAATTTGTATCTCATCTCGTCAACTTGTTTGTCACATTGATGCATTTAAAATCAAAAATTGGTTGTAAAGTTTTGAAGAAAAAAATAGTGTAATTTTAGTGAAAGGTACATTTTTTTATACTTTAACACGGATACAGCATACATTTTCTTACAATGTAAAAAAAAAGAAATACCAAGCAGGAAATTGTATGACTATAAATATATCTATGATACATTTGAAATAATTGTACAAGTTTTACAATCGCCTTATAAAACAATTGTATGACTGTATAACTCCAATGTCCGTGACATTTAAGTATGTAACAGCAATTTGAATGATAATTTAAATTTTATATAACAAACTTCCATGAGATAATTGTATATTACAGAAATAATGTAATTTTTCTATATAAAAATATTTAGTTAAAAACTCACTATTTACTGAAAAAAAATATTAAAACAAATACATTCCTTATTAAGTGTAAATTAAATGTCCCTTTGAATAATGTCCTGTCTATGTGTCTTAAATGTACCTTTTATCGATTACTGCCTAACATAGAATGAATGTTGATAGGATATTACTACATGTTTTTTTTTTTTTTTTGGTTTTAGATGCCTCGTCTGAAACGTCAGACAATATTTCAAATGTCCCGTCATCTTCATCCTATCAGCATTCATTCTTAGAGGAGGTTATATCGCACAATGAGGACAAACTGGATGATGAGATTCCCTGAAAGAATGCAGTGTAACTTGTTCCTGGGAAAACCAGTGTTTGTGAGCTAGAATTTAGTTTTATATGTACTATAGATCTTTATACGTCTGTGATAGAAAGCTGGCTTTCTTGATATAACCTGCATGTTTTTATTTTAATTAATGCACATTTAGGTGCATCTCGTTTGAAAATATATGTTGCGGGACGTTAAAAAACAATGTGATGCAAGAATGAAGTTTACACGGGCGAAACACATGAAAATGGGGGATTTTTTTAAAATTTGTTCTTGGACCAAAACTTGCGTATTTTGAACATGTGCAACATAAAAGCATCAATAAATTAATTAGTTTGACATAAGATATTGTTTACAACTTTGCGTTACCAAAATCTATCTGCAAGTAAGATTAAAAATATATATAAAAAAAAAATATTTTATTATTACTGTATCAATAATTGCTTTAACTTATTATCAAAAAAATATATTAAAAATTAAATAAAATAACAGTTATTTAATCTGCATTGATTCCATCTCAATAAAATATTTAAATATTCCTTTTTAAAATATTAAATCAGATGACACCATTCAAGAATCATGTGGGACGCATTCTGTGAAGAAAGGGATATAGGTTGAAAACACATGTGGAAAAGAGTCTCGGCTTGCATCACATTGTAATTATTAAATTGATCTAAAGCTTATTTTTGCATAAATTATTATCTGTGCTACTTTTCAGAACTGTCCATATCTGTGCCAGCAACTAAATTAATCATACTGGATAGTGATAAAAAAATTAATTCCAATTGTTTTTACAAAAGTTGATAATGTAATTTCTGTAATATTTCGTCCGTATAAATTGATAGAATGAATATTAACAATTAGTACAAGTTGCAAATATATTTTAAGAAGAGTTATAAAAAAATTTCATAATTATAGAAAAGAAAATAGGTATTTATATTTAATGTATGAGGTAAAAGATGTGTTACAAAAGATGCAAGATATAAGATGCATTTATAAACCTTGGACAAAAGATTTTGCAGATTTAATTAATGAAATATATCAAACATGCCCATTTTGATGAGTGCTAAATGGCAGAGTGAACACCTTTGTAACAAAATTGTATTACACTGGCATAATCATGAAAGAAGAGATTTTTAAAATAAAGAATATATTTTTCAATGATTTCTTTACAAGATTGCCCAGTCAGAAATTAAAAAAAAAATGGTGTATAATGAGCTTTATTTGTACTTAACAAAGACAAATTGAAGTATTTATAAATTGGTGTTTCAGACCCATGCAGTAATTAGACGATTCAAGCATTGGTCGCTAAACGAAATCTCTCAAGGTTTTTTTCTCTGCAACCGAAGTTAAAAAGAAACTAAAATTACTATAGAACCCAGTGGCGGCTCGTCCACTACAGCAAATACAGCCAGGCTGCACCTATATTCAGTATTTTAAAACTAAAATCAGATATTTTACTAATTTTCTTAAATGAAGATTAAAATTGAAAATGAAATTTCTACGGTAGTAAACAAAATCTCCGATAAATAGCAAGCCTGTTACCGTAATGCACAATTCACGAGGGGAAAAAACTCCATTCAAACAAAACTGCAGACAAAAAGCGAAATTCGAAATCGGCTGCATCGTTGCCATGGCAACCGCTACATAGTATGGAGATCCCCCACCCTGCTAATGCACTGCATTTGTGAGAAGGTACAGCCAAAGTGAATTTTCTTGTTTTAGCTGCACTTGAGGTTCGATATGCTGATTGGCTCGTGGGTGAAAGGAGAACTTACGAGAATATCTCCTAACGGAATTGGATTTCGTGATACATTTACTGTGTGCTGTTGTTTCAGGACATGGTCCTGCTGTTGTTTCGTTATGTAAGTTAATATTAAACTTGACCGATTCGCATGTTTAAAAGAAAGCAGGATTGCTTTAATTTTTAAAAAATAAGTAAGTGTTTTCTATTTTTTTTACATGTTATCATTTTGTAAAAATTGAAAGGAAACTTTGATTTGGGTAGTGAATAATAAAGAATTTCCGTTCATGTATGGTTTTTTTAAAATACGGTGGGGGGTATTCACATGATTTCGGCTGCACTAACATTTTCGACCACGGGCCGCCACTGGTAGAACCTCATTATAACAGACAGTTTAAAAAATTATAAAAATTGAAATCCTACAGGTTGAAGACTATTTAAATTTCTATTTTTTTCAAACCAATGAATTTAAGAATGAACCAAGACCTTCTTGTTCTGAAGGTTAATGCAGTGTATAGGTACACATATTTTTCGATTTGACTTACGATGTGGAAGGCTGTTTTTATTAGATACATAATAAACATTTTATAGACAACTACTGTACTTTCAGAGATGTACATCCTGTTGCATTACACATATGAGAATTGTGATAAACCGGACTTCCATTAAAACAGACAACCTTTAGCTCTTTTCAGTCTGTTAATATGAAGTTTTACTATAACACTTTTTATTTTATCTAGAGGTCAATTTAAATTGTATTTCACATAGTAGTTTAAGAAGACCATTTGTGGTCTCACTATTATGCCTGCGCTTAGAAATTTGGTCCTAATAATATTTGTCTTACTGAAGGAAGTTTTTAATAAATGTGACATTTACAATAATTTCATCTATATTGCCATTTTATTTAACTTTCTATCACTATATATAAAAATGACAACTAACTTTGCTAAAATTAATATAAAATTTAAGAAATCTTCCAATCTGTTTATGTTGAAACAGTTAAAATAACTGACTCTCAGCAACTCTTATCTGTAAATTATAAACTTCAAACACTGCTGTATTATATCAGGTGGAAAGATCGAGATATTACTCTGGGCACCACCTAACAATATTGGTATTAAAAGTTGAAAACACAGAAATATTTTTAGTCATATTCACTGAAGAAATATTCTTTATTTTAAAATTATTTAATTTGAGGAAAGAATTACCGAGTCAAAGTCAAATTTGCTAAAATCGAGATCTGCCGTTTTACCAAGTTGGGGACTTGTAAATAAAAAAATTTATGTTATTGAATGTATTTCCTTAAATATATATCATTTTAACTTGTTTATTAATAAAACAATAAAAATATCATTCATGCAATAAAATTAAAATGTGTCACTATAGTGACTTACAAAAAGAGAAGGGGAAAATTTTTTTAAAACTAACATATGATAAAAGAATAACAGTTAAGTTGTTTAATGGTATGCGTAATGTCATCATGATTCCTTATCAAAGACTTTAGTAAATACAGTAGAGCTCCAATTATCTGGATTAAACAAAGTGGATCACCAAATATCCAGATTGCTTTGAGGGGGAAAAAATAAGAAATCAGTAAAATCCATGTTTGAAAAGTTTCTTATCTTTTAATACTCATTAAAATACATTACATACTAAAGCAAAGTTCGTTTGTTTGCTAAGTAATAGCCTCTTTGTCATGAATTGTCCAATTATCTGGTCCATTATCCATCCTATTATCTGGTCCCAATTGATCTAGATAATAGGAGTTCTACTGTATAGCATTTTCGGGAAGTAACTTAAATAATTTTATGAATTTCCCAATTACCATATCTGGACGAAATGTTAAACATATCTGCAGAATCTTATCACAGCTCTAATTGCAATAGTTGACTTAAAAAATAATGCATATTAAAATCCCAATATTCAAATCCTTTTGTTAGGACCTCGTAATTTCTAAAAATATTCTTGAGTTTCCATTTTAAAATAACTTTTAAAGAAATCTTTTATATATAAATTGGTTTAACCATATGAGACTCTATATTAACATTTTTAAAGTGATGGCAAAAAATGTTTTATTGAAATACCAAATACTCTTTCTCAAGGTATAATTATATTTTTGTAGAATTAATAACTTTTTTCTATTTTTAAAACAAAACTTTTATTAGGTCATTTGAATATATTGATAAATTGTAATTTTTTTTTATTCAATTGAAGTATTGTACAGTGTACTATAAAATTGTAATGTATTTCATGGATTAATACATTGAGTGAGTAGTATAAAGTTTAAAAGTGCCTTTTGAAAATTCAGTATTCAAACAAGGTGTTACTTTTATGAAAGTACATAAATTTAGACATTTGATTTTATGAAAAGACCAATATTTAAGAACACAAGACTTATTTTTATAAAAGGACTTTTAATTTCTCTATTTGAAAGCAAAGAAAATTTCTCATTCGGCATTAGCTAACATTTCTTGCAGCATATTTGAACATTCAAAACATGTTTTGTCCGGAATTTCTAAATAGTATTAGGTTATGCATCACTGAAATTGCATTTGAATTTTCTATCAAACTATTTTAATTATCCAAAATAATATTGAATCAAAATACTGTTGTGTCCCATTGAAATTAACTTGCAATGATTGGTATCTGTACATGAATCAATGCATTTATGAATAGGGCCCGATTCAGACATTGAAGCAAGGGAAGCCCGCCTTTAAATGGAGACCCCATTGCTCTCAAATAGACTCTAAAACGTCAAATTGAACTGTTATATGCACTAGAATTCTTGCTCCTGAATGACATTAAATTGAAACATTATAATATAACAAAATATATTAATAAGTAACGAGTATTCTGTCCAATTAAGGGACAATATACTTTACCTGAAAAGTTCCAATTGAGGCCTGTGGCAACCTTTTGTCTGGGCGATAAACAAATGTTTCCTTCTTTGAGAATATGGTAAACTTGGCTCCATTCGGCCGCAATTGGGCTACTGCCACTTCACCCATGCCGCTCGGATGCATACTATTTGGAAGAAAGGTTGGGAAAACATTTTACCTTGGCTATGTAGGAGTGTGACTTGACATCACCAAAAGGGTTTTAGACTTTTTTCCTGGTGCCTTTTATCTTCTTTTTCTTAGTAAGTAATAAAGTAAGTGTGGAAAGACATTTAGTGTATAACATTTAACGTATATTTGAAAGCCAGAAATGCGTTTTTAAATTTACCCAAACCTATGAGGACTATTTTTTTTACTTTAACTCAAAAAGGTGTCAACGCTTAGTCCTCCCTCTAGAGTTCATTATTATTTTAGCTCAGTGGACAAACATATTTTGAATGTTTGTTCCCTTAAAAATCATTGTTTTTAATATTTTTGCTTTCTTCTTTGCGCTCTTTTGGTTTCTTGACAGTCATTTGCTTTTGTTTTGTTGTACAAATGAATTTATTGCAATTTTTAAAATTCATATGTTTTCATCTACTGTTGATGCATCTTTTTGCTTTGTAATATTTCTTTTATGTTGATTTTTTTTTGTTTACAAATTCTTGTTTAACTATTTGCATGTAAAAGGTTGTGTATAAAATGTTTATATATAGTATAAAATTTAATTATTTACACTACAAATACTTAGCCTTCACCACAGCTGTTTATTTTAGTACTTGTTGTTAGTTTTTGCTTAGTGCTATCAAATTTGTTCGCCAGGGTATCTTGAGTGTCTTGCCTTGTTTTAATTACCTTACACAATCATTTGCATGTTTTTTAACTACTTAATATTATACAAATAGTACCCTTTTAGTAATATAAGTCTAAAAGAAGTACAAAATAAAATACCTTGTACACTTTAGAAGAATATTTTATACACACTTAGTTACAACATAATATAATTTTTAGAATAACAGAAAGCAATGTGTATGGTTTCATTAAAAATATGTTGATAACTAAAACTATTAACTGTTTATATAATTAATTTTAAACTTATAAACCTATTGCATAATAGAAAACACCAATAATATGAGATATTAACATAATTTCTATAAACTTTGTTACCTCTGGCAGATATTTGATTTTTAATTTTTTCAATATAAATATACATATACCATAGCAACTAAAAAATTTTAATGGTTTCAATTCAAATCTCTATTGTGTGGATCTAGAAATTAATACCGATTTTTGATTGATATGGTAATATACGTTAATTTACTACAGAAGACATCTATTTCTTCATAAAAATTAAGATTCGTATATATTTTTTCGTTTAAAAAACTATTCATTTTGTCATGTATTGATTTGCTTCAATATTCTTCGATTTGAAGTTGCTTTTAAAGCAATACATTTATGACTATTATTTTCTTATATATATAAAATTTTGGTGTTGTAACATTAATTTACAAATAAATTTCTGCTATGTTATATTTGACTAGGTTTTTCCCTTTGCTATTTTCATAATATAATAAAAACTATTTTATTGTGTAAATTGTAGAAATTTATTACAGACCTGAAAAGCCATGCACTCTTTAGCAACAAACATTTATCAATTATTGGTAATAATATAAACTTATTGATTATAAATTAGCTGTCTCCTCTAAGGATCCAAAATTTGTAAGTTTTTTTGTTTAAATTCCTTAAAAAAAAATCTAAACTCAACATCTGGAAAAAGGTCAACTTGGAATTTCGACTTCCTGTATATCTTTTAGAGAAAAGTTACACCAAGAGAATTAATTTTTCTATGTGTATATTATAGTTTAAAATTTATTTGTTTCATTTCTTAAACTGCCTTTGATGTTGAATTTAGAAATTTAAAATAGGTTATGCCTTATACATGCTCCAGATATTAATATAATTTTGCTGGTAACCGTTTTAAATGTTCCTCTTTTTTTAAATAATATTTTCGATTAAATTTTTTTATTGTTTTTATTTAATTTTATAAGTAATTAGTGTTTGTTTATTTCTAAAAGTTGAATAAAAAAATACTTTATGTTTTATTTTGTATGTGTTAAAAATCCTACTTTCAAAGTATTTTATGTGCAATGATTTGTTTTTCTGTACTTGTGTAATTTCTTGCTAACCATATATTTTAAGTGTCTTATTTTGTGTCCTATGGATGTAATGCAATATGTATAATGATAATTACATATTAGTAACTTGATTATTTTAGCAAAAAATTTCTGATAACTAATTCACAAATTAAATGTGTTATACTTATATATGTCTTGTATGATAACATTGAATTTGTCTGACTTTTTTCTTTAATTTAGAAATTGGCATTGAAAGAAATATGTATGTCAAAAGTATGCACTACTATATAATTAAAATTATATTTTTATATAAATCAAATTAAAATTGGATAACTGTAATTTGAAATCTATTTAAAGCTTAACATATTATTTTGATTGAATTTGATATGTCATATTCTTATTTGTCATTGTTAAAGTTTTATTAGTTGGAAAAATTATTATTTTATTTGTAAATTAATAGGGCAATTTTTTTTATCTAAATTAAGTGTTTTTCATGCTTTATTGACAATTTATTTTTAAAACTCTTAATGTTACACCTCATCTTGCGAATGTGTTTATAAAAATTCCTAAGTATTGTAACTCTTGTTTCTATTTGTACATTTAGTTTTATTTTGCAATAAAATTAATTTCAAAACTAATTATTTTATTTTGTTTATGTTTCTCAACTAAAAAAAGAAATTTAAAAAAAAATTCTGTCTATGTCTATCTTTTAATAAAAACAAACATAGAATTAAATAGGGTGTTCTAACATAACATAGTGGGCCAAAATGAGGAAGAATGTAGATAGTAGATAATATTGCCAGTAGATTTCATTTAAAATGTTATAGAATCAGTCCCACGCATTTTATAAAGGTTATATAGTTTGTATTTTATTTTATTATGCGAACACGCACTTTTATTCTGTAGGCCTGTGATTTTCCTCAAATTTAAAAATATTTTCACTTTTTTGTTAACCCAATGCAATATTTTTTTATTTTCAAAGTTAAATAATTCCTCTGTTAAAAAATATGAAGTTTCAAAATTGGCTAAAAAAAATATTTGTATAAATGAGGGCGCCGAAATCATGGTAGCTTTTGTCACAAAAATTCTTTGAGCCGTTCCTGTACTAGATAAAACACAACTTTGATATTAACACATTAAAAATTACGTATATGATAGATTTCATCTGCAGTGGCGTAATAGATGAGGTCACGGGAACCACAATGCAGGGTGGACAAGGCCACCAGAGGACCAAGTTAAGGAACAAAATAATTCTGCAGCTGACGATTTAAAAATAGCTTGGAATATCAATCTATCTGACATAAATATTTGTATAAAATAACATTTATATTTTAGCACTTCACTGCTGTTGACAGCCACAGTTCAATGTTTCAGTAAAAAAAAATTAATTACACAAGTACACAGTGTAAGCATTCATTGTACGAAATTTTCAAATTCTGGGTCGTCTGTGTGGAAACTAGTTTTCTAATTTAGGTAATTTTAAATTTGGTTTTCAAGTAGTATTCCTTACTGGTAGAGGAAGTAGGGCATATGCAACAAAATATTATTGTAAACAGGAAAGGCTCAGGAACAGCTTTTGTGTCAAAAACTAACAGGATTTTGGCGCTTCCATTTATACAAATAATTATTTTGGGTCACATTTTTTAACATTGGAATAATCTAACTTAGTAAACAACAAAACATTGCATTGAGTTCACTAAAACGCAAAATTTTAAAATTTGAAGAAAATCACTGGTCTACAATATAAGAGTGTGTTTCACATAATGCAATCCAAGCCATATAACCTCTATAAAGTAATATACAGTTAGAAAAAATAATAAATGTATCTCTCAAAGTAATTAATTTAATTATATAATTATTATACATACACACACATATATATATACCTATCCTTGAGCAGAAACGTTACATTTTTACGGCACTGTTTATAGACATAGCTTATTAGAAAATATATTTTACACTTTGAGGAATTATACAAGTACAATTTTGAGGTTAAAAAACAACCGTAGTGTAACTTTGATTTCTTTAAGAACTAATTTTAAAAGATGGGCTGCACAATTATGGTATCACACAATGTTAACATTCTACCTGTGCTACTCCTGTTCAAAGATGATTATAAATTGGAGACGGAGAAATATTTGATGTAATATGCACGAATTAAAAATTGTACTCTTGTTACAGTATAATGTATTTTAAAAGTTTCACAATATTTTAAAGTTTTCACAAATTGGAGACATTTTACTTATTATCCAACGCTGATAATAATTTTATGACATTTTTCATTATAGCATATGATAACATTATTGAATAATATATATTTTGCATAATTTGAAAATATTAAGCTTTTATCAAATATAAAAAAACGTAAGTTACATTAAATTTATGTTACTTTTACTTTTAAAATCATCATTTTAGTATAGTCTATGAGTTTTTATATACAATATGTCTAATTATTACTCAACATTTTAGTATATTATAAAATATGAGTTTTTAGATACAATATGTCTAATTAATACTTTTAAAATAAAATTTTCTAGTTTTTAAATTTGTATCGTACTAAATACGACAATAAACATTAAAAAGCTTCATATTATTAAAGTACTAGAGATACTATAAATACACTTTTTATGTATATAATATGCAGGTATCATATTAGAATAAAACTTCTCTTAAAAGTATTTTAAATATTTATATTTCATTTCAATTAAATGAATCAAACACACACTTACGCGTTAAAATTTAAAATTATTCTCGAAAATGTTCACAGGTTGATAATATACTCATTTAACCTGAAGCGCAGTTAAATAATTCAAAATTTCAGATGCCAATCGAGGATTGGTAGTAACGATATCGGCCCATTCGGAACTCTCGCCGACTTCTTTAAAATGCCAGCTAATGAAAATCTTCGCAGCATTCTTTAATTCTTCGTCATGCAAAACAGAGAGCAACAGCACACTTAATACAGATTTAACCGTAAGACTGCTTCCCAAAATTCGGGAGCACGAGCTCTGAAGACTTTTGACTTCGTATTTGTCTGCCACGGAATACAGAGAAAGCACCGTGTCACAAGTCTTGTCTTCTATCTCTCCCGTGTACAGATACATGATGAAACAATCGAAGACGTGGAATTCTACGGCTTCGATATCGATGATGTTGGAACGACTTTCTTGCATGCTGTGGTCGAACATTTTCCTAAACACAGGAGAACGACCGCAAAGGATACCTTTATTTGCGAAAATAGTTTTATCGCCGATACGAATCGTGATGTCTTTTTCTAAACCGCTTCTGTACATAGCTTTCAAATCCTTCAATAGATCTTCACGGTCTTTCGAACTTGGAACGTCAATGAGCGAGCTTTTGATTGAACTATTTAAAAAGCCTCCGAAAATTAATTTCCCTTCTACGACCAGTGTATCTTTCTGCAATAAAAAGTAAACATAATTGTTTTCCACAATCGCATTCACTTTGCTGATTTCATTTTTCGCATACCCTTTCCAATCTACATTCCCCAAAAGGGTTCTTTCACCAACTTCCTCAACCCCAGATGTTAATTTAATCAGAGTTTTTCTTTCGGTATTTTGGAAAGCTATATTACATTCCACGTTGAATGCGACTTTGCTTGCATCCAACTTTCGTAGGTAGATAGACAGATAAGATTTCCTCTTATTTTGCATCATTGTTGACATTACAAATTCCATCTCTAAGCAGAACTTGTGCGCCATTCCTGGGATCGGGTAAAAAGGAAGTCCTTGAAACACACGGGGTGTTCTGGTGAAATGGTCTATAGTCCATGAAAATGGGTATTCATGAAGAGAATTGAACGTATACATACAGTTTTCAACTAACGGCATTGTACCTCCGTCAAAATTCATTCTGTTGCTGAAACTCGGTACTTTCTTAAACTAACAAAAAAATGAAGTATGAAAAAGTCTAAAGTCAACAGCTTGTAGAGTATCAGGCACAAGTGTGATTGCTAATTTGAGACACTGCGTAGTAGTAGTGTAATAGATAAGACGAAACTGATAAGGCTATTTTTTTCACCTGTTATTCAAATTGATCAAAAACATTCTGTTCTATTACTTTAAAAAAAAAATTGTTTCTTTTGAAGTAATAATATATTTACGTCAGACGTCACTTCATTTCAGATTAGTACTATTAAATTTCACTTGGCTTCAAAACGTTGTTGTCAGATAAAATTGCAAATAATCATCCACATGGAAAAATAGGCGGGCACAAGTCCTCCTTCTTAATTTAAGTTATTTTACAAATATCGAACTTTTGAAAAAAAAATATACTTATGTAAAAAATATATATATATAGCTTGCGGCCCTAGGCAGCAGCCTAGCCTAGTGGTAAATCCGGTACTGAGATAACAACAGAGCATATTTTAAGGAATTTTAACTGGTGGGGCAAATTAAATTCTGCAGAAAGCAGAACCCTAGACGTTAATGAAAACTTTGTACTTTAAATAGCAAATTTTAAACTAATTTAATAAACTTAGTTTAAAATTATATGTTCTATAAAAAATTAATTAAAAAGTTTATTTAAAAAAAAATAACGAATTCATGAAATTTTCTAACGATTCCTAAAAGTATGTTTTATTTGTTTTCATAATGCAAAATGTTATATATAAAAAAAATTATTCTTATTTAAAAAAAAACTAATGTTTGTGTTTAAAAATATATATTTCCTACATTTCCGCCATTTTACTTCACACAAATGTAAAGTTTTAAATCTATAGTGTATATACATCTAAATCATTATACTTAGGTAACTTTTAGGCTAGTTCCCGAGCATATTACAAATAAAATGTGAATTAATAACATTACATTAATAAGTAGCATTTACTTTATAAGATGAACAATAATATTCGAAAAATATTTTATTTTGTAGCACAAAAATGTTGAAAAGTAAGTAGTTTTAAATTTTTAAAAAACATAATACTTTCTTAAAACTTATCATTTCTGAAAAATGTTTTTATATAATCTCTGCTTTTGTAAATTGCTGCTCCTACAACTTTTGTCGCCGTTCCTTCAGCTGCAGAAATTTTAGCACTGAAGGGCGGTGATTGAAAAATGCTGTTCCTTCTCCATTTAAGACTATGATGAGTCTCTTATTAATTGTTTCGAGATTATCTGACTGCCTATGATCTGACATCAACATGTTGTAGCAGGAAATTACCCTTTCCACTTGCATGGAATGTGGTGCGACCAAAAGTTAAAATTACATGAATGGAACTTCTCTTTCAAACTCCACTTCCCTTAAAGCCCACATTTTTTGAAAATATTAAATAATTATTTTTCAAGATTAAAACAAATAAATTTATTATGATGGGGAAATAGAAGTTTATTGTGAATCAGAGTTATTTGAGATTTATAATAGTATTATTAAAAAGAACAGTATTGGAAGCACTGCCGTTTTCATCGAAGCATGCACATCTAAAAAAAAAACTAAGATAAGTAGTTGAATAAAAAAACTAGTATTAAATGGCATTAACAAAAGTTTTGACTATTTTTTTGCATTGTTTTGAAGTAATTTTTTTAAATCAAACATTCAGACACTTTTTCATTTCTACCAACCTTTATTAAAGTTACTCAAATATTTCATGTAACCTACGCATAAACGTAATCTTGTATTAGGCCCACGGGCTCGAGGCTCCCCCCCCCCCCTCAAATAATTTTGAAAACTTTAAGCCTCTGAACACCTACGAAATAAATATCCAATGAAAGATTTGGTGGCGAGACTAAGTGACCCAGGGGCGGCTCAAGGTAAATTTTGCACATGGGCAAGAAGAGATTTCCCCCTCCCCTACTTCTTACCCCCTCCCCAGGCGGGGGGGGGGGGGGGGGCTGTTATGCTAACCTTTTTTTTTTTTTAATTTTTAATAGTATGTGGATAAACATTATCAAAAATTGCATGATTTGACACAAAACATGAAAATAATTTAGTAAAATTGGTTTGATTAATAGAAATAATGATCACTAAAATAAAAATTAATTAAAAAAAAAAATTTGCAATAGGTAGCAAATCAACATAAAAACTATTTTTATTAGTAATATCTAAAAAAAAATGTAGTAAATGACTTTTAAACAGGGAAAAAGGTAGTTATTAAAATTTCTGTGGGACTCACCACTTCTCTTGAAGCATTTTTCTGAGTATGAACGACAGATCTTGAATGTTATTATGTTTCACATTTTCCATATTTGCCAGAGACTTTTTTAAATAAAAAAAATGCGGAGAAAGCGAAATGCGATTTTTTCCCTTTATTGGACAGTACTTAACCATGCACATCACTGACCGAATACGGATTCCACACCATCCACTATGAGAATGGGTGTGATTCCCCCCTCAGTTCTCCACCGACCTGATGACCTCTCCCAGCAGTGCCATAAATTAGACACTTGATATGTTGGCTGACGGGTGGGCATCGGCATTTTCTAGTTGAAAAGTCTATTTATCGTTCTTTCTGATTGGAGTGCTCTTTTAAAAGATTGATGATTTTCCTGAGAGAGAAGACCCCTTTTCGAATGCTTGTTATCTCTATCGAGTATTTTATTACCCCTTACCCCAGGGGCGATTCAATTGCGTTTCGTATTACAACGGAGTCTGGAGAATTTACATCTACCTCTGGGTTTACGCACAAGATGTTTCTTACCCTAATCCTCTCCCAAGAAATGTCACCCGTGGTGAAGTTGGGGATTTCTTTGTTGTTTATTTAGTGCTTTACAAAAAAAAAGTATAATTGCTCCCTATATCTTAGGAGTTAACGATTTTAAAGTATTATTTCTGAAAAGGTGACGTGTATTTCAAATCCATGTAAAAATAATACAAGCAGTAATTTTCGAATTAAATAGCCCTGTTTTAACAATAATGTTTATTTTTTTTTTAATCTTTTGCAATACTCTTGGACTTTTAATTCCTGAATGAGTATGCCATGGGGTGCCAAATTGATCAGAATTGTTTAGAAAGTGGACACACTCAAAATCGATCATTCACGAAGTTTACTTGTGATACAACAAAGAACTTTATATATGCACAAATTTAATTTATTTGTTTACAATGTTAACTTATCAAAAAATGCGTAACTTTATGACAAATATGTTTTATCCCATATTTCATTAACTATTACCTATTTACACGATCACTTCTTCATTTTGTGTTACCGATAATCCATCAATCAATTAATCTTTCTCCTAAATTATTATTGTATTTACAGTTTAATTTTAAGGTTGTACGCCTTCTATAAAATATATATCGGAATATCATCGTACACTACGATATTCCAAAATGCAATGCATTGTAATATTTACCATTAAATTATAATTATATTCACCTGGTCTTAAATAATAAATTGAAACAAACACACGGGGAATTATAGTGTTTAATAAATATATATTTCAATGTTTTAGATAATATATTCAAGATTTTTGATTCATAATTGCTTTAAACATTAGTACTAGTAAACAGTAGTCTCGCAAAAAAAGCAGAAAAAATCCATATGCATCGATTTTAATGACTTCATGGAACATTCAGCTAAATTAAAAAAAAAAAAATGGATAACGCGTTTGGTAGCGACTGCGTAACAAACAAGTTTATAAACAGATGAAATGCCGGAAGGTCGTGTTAAAAGTTAATTAAGAAATCTACCCTTGTATTTTTATACACATTTGCTTAATAGGTAGGATTTCTTTAAGATGTAGACAAATTATATTTTATCTGCAAATTTTGTTAGAAAAGAAGAAAAGTGTGTGACGTGGTGTCATTTTTATTCATTAAAATTTTGATGCATAATATTTTAAATGGGATATTTTTGTTAATTTTATCTGTAAAAAAATATTAAAGTAAAATTAACTAGCTCAGGTGAATGTGTATTTAAATAAATGAATATTTATTGTCAAGACAAACAAAAATTGCACAATGTTTTTTAAAATTTTCTTTTTTGCCGGCATAGAAATATATTTGCAAAACACTAGGCAACGAAAATATAATATTTAAAAAAGTACATTACAAAAAGAGAAATTTGATATTTTTATTCAGATAAAATTGAAGTCTATAATTATTCCAATCTTAGAATTTGGCAACATTAAATATTTAAAATTTATCAAAAAATATTTCAGCAGAACTTAACCCCTCATTTTAACAACATTAAAAAAAATCGATCGTATTATAGCAAGTGTCCAAGTAAAGTGTAACTAGTAAAATGATCTTGTAAAAACCAATTATTAAAAAAGGAAAAATAAATTACATAATATTTCTTACCTTTCCTTGAAAGCATGGAATTGAGTCAATTATCTTATTTTGAAATCCGAATTTATTATTGGTATAACTTCCAACAAAACATTCATTTATCTTTTTTCTCTGTAATATTTTTTCAAACTAATTTTTAATGCTAACAAACATGGCTTGATTTTTTTTAATTGACAGCATCGTCAAAGGATCCCTATTTCTTAAAACAATAATGTCGAAAACACAAAAACATTTTCCCCCCACGCATATTAAGAGATTACTATACAACTAAAAAAAAAATGTATTATATGGTTAGCATAAATATTTGCAAAAATTGCAATAACAATAAGAAATTTCAAGTATAGATTATTTTTATATAATGGCCCAGCTAAAATACAGTTGGGGTCTCTAAAAATTTTTATAGGGAAAACGGTTGGTACTAAATTGTCGTTAGTATTATATATAATCGAGTGACATTTGTATATTATTTATATTAAAAAACAATTAAAATTTTATTTTTAATGAAATGGACTACAGAAAAACAAAAACTATTGGATGTATTATAAAGCATTTAACACCTGTATTTTTTTAGCGGCACGGTCACGTGATGGGGGAGGGAATGGGAAAAACGCTAACGCCACGCTATCAAAGGCGTTGCATCAAAGAAAAACATATTTTAATATTTCCACGAAATAATTCTATTAAATAATAAGGGACTGAGTTCCTTTCCCTACTCGCTAACGCTCCTTAGACCCCCTACATATTGTTACAACTGCAGTAGTTTTTATTTATATTAAAAAAAAATAAGAAGAGCAATCATTCAAAACATATTTTGTCATATTAAGGGGATTTGTAGGTAAACGCGCAATTTACTTTCCCTAAAATACATTGACTCGTATACGGATTCCAGTGTTTACAAAGTTAATTTCAATGGAACACTGCGTGTTGTGGATGTGTAAAATAGTTTAGTTCGATTAAAATTCGGATGGAATTTCAGTGATATAAAAATTAAATTTTTATAAATTTTGGGTTTAAACCACATTTTGAATGTTTGCTCCTCATTTTATGATCTGAAACTTCAAGTGTTACTGTTTTTTTTATGCGTAATACTGTAAAATATATATTATATATATTTTGAGTATTACGCAGATTTAGATATTTGAGCAACTTTAATATCGATTCTACCGAGACGGCCGCCGTTTGAGTTTATGAATTAAAAATAACTTTTATCGTTACGGAAAGGACCGTTCATATATTACGTCACGCACCTATAGGGAAGAAAGGAGTCTGCCCGGCTTGATTGTGCGAGGTGTGAAGGGGAGGGGTGAAACCGATCATGATGTACCAAATTTTATTTTATAAAACAAATGCTGAAAATATGTTTAATAAAGAGTTGGTTTGCATCGAATCCTTGGGTCTTTCTTACACAAACACACAAAGTAGGGAAGGGTAAGAGGAGTCTAACTTAGAAGGACAAATATCAATAAATGTTTACTCAGTTAATACAATTGTCATACTATAATACATATAAAAGGAAATATTTAATGACAAAAACGCATATTGTCATTGCGCACACGATATATTCATCTATGGACCTACAATTTTACATGAATCAATATTGAGTGTAGGTGTCTCCCTCGTTCAAAAAAAGTTTTATAAAAATTAGTCTGTTTAGTGTTTGTAAACGCAATATCTCAAGAACTGATTATAGTACAAAAACCAAATTTGATAAATATCTTCTAGTTGCTGCTGTTTATACATGCCAAATGATATTTATTGCATAATATATGAGGGGTAACATTTTTATTTATTTGAATCCTTCTGGGTATGGACACTCTCGTTAATTCTATCCATAGAGCGAATCCCTTTCTATTCATCTGCAAAATTAATCTAGAAGTCCAAGCTTAAAATAGCTAACGGATTTCCACTTTAATTAAAAAAAGTTCAATCCTTTGTTTATTTTGTAATAAGTATTTTCAAAAGGATTTTAAGAGAGTGCTGCTATATCTTGCTGGTTGTTTGTGATGGAAAGCTTCTTAAAAAACAGAATGTGGGCAGGGGAAAATGAAGCGAGAATTGACGTGTTCGTCGACGAGAAATATTTAAAATGGTAGAGTCTGTTCGGTTCGCGATTCCTGACTATAGAGTATGTTTTAAAAAACGTTCGACACTCACTAGTCAGTTACAATTTTAAATCTCCCCGAAACGTTTTTGAAATAAATTTGTTATTCATTTGTATTGATTAAAAAAAATTAAAATTATAAAAAATTATACAAAAAAATGAAATTACATAATGTTCATGTTATTACGCCAGGAATATTACTAACGTAGTATCTAATTTCTGCTACAACATGTTGATGTCAGATCATAGGCAGTAAGCTAATCTCGTCGACACTATTAATAAGAGAATCATCATAGCCTTAAATGGAAACAGCCTTTTTCAATCCCCGCCCGTCAGTGCTAAAATTTCTGCAGATGAAGGAACGGCAACAAAAGTTGCCAGAAGCAGCAATTTACAAGGACTGAGAGTATGTAAAAGCATTTTTCACCAATGACAACAAGTTTAAAGAAATTATTATGTCTAACCTTAGCTAATGTATATTACAATACACTGATATGATAAAGTTTTTTAAAAACTTAAAACTACTTATTTTTCTACATTTTTGTGCTATAAAATAAAATATTTTCCGAATACAAATATATAGAATATTATTGTTCATCTTATGAAGTAAATGCTACTGTATATATGGTCGGGTACTTGTCTAAAGTTTACCTAAGTGTACATATTTAGATGTATATGTACTTTATTTTTTTGATAATTAATAAATTGAATTACCGAATTAAATTTAATAATATTTAAATAAAATTTTGCCTTATGACAGCAAATAAAACATCCTTTTATGAATCGTTAGAAAATTTCATGAATTAGATAAAAAAAAATTAAATAAACTTTTTACTGAACATATAATTTTAAACTAAGTTTATTAAATTAGTTTAAATTTGATATTTTAAATACCAAGTTTTCATTAACTTCTGGGGTTCTATACTTTCTTCAAAATTCAATTTGCCCCACCAGTGGAAATTCCTTAAAATATGCCCTGCTTAATAGTGTGTCAGAAACTCGACGGACAAAATTACTTGTAAGCGAAATTTAAGCAACGACGACTTTAATAATGGATGGCTTCTAAACTAATAATCGTATTGAAACAACAATAAATTCTTTTTATTTATCAAACATTTCTTAACGAATTTATTTTATTTCGAAATTTTAGGATTTTTAATTTTTGAGATACGATCTAAATAGCAGAAAAAGAACTGAAAATTCCCCATATGGCTTACTTTTTTTTTAAATAGAGATATACTAGAATTTTATTGATATGTACTAGAATTTTTTTAATTCATAATAATTGAATAAAAATTAAAAGTTGACCAACGTCAAATATCCACCAAATGTCAATATTTAAATGCTTATCTCTGCTTTATGCTCCCCCACATTAAAAACAACTCTGTATTTAAACAGAACTATTTATTTAAGGAGAAATATGTATTTAAAATAACTGTTTATTAAAAATAATTCTTTATTAAAAATAACTCGTATTTAAAAAAAAAACAATTTTTTAAAAGAACTATTTATTTAAAAAAAAGTATTAAAGAACTGTTTATATAAAAATAAATCTTTATTTAAAAAGAACTCTTTATTTAAAAATAACTGTTTATTAAGAATAATTCTTTATTAAAAATATTTTTTTAGAAAATAATTTATTTAAAAATAACTCGTATTTCCAAAAAAAAAAACCCTCTTATTTAAAAGAACTATTTATTAAAAAACCTTCTTTATTAAAAACCAATATTAATAAAAAATAATTCTTTTTTTAAAAGGACTGTTTATTAAAAATAACTCATTTTTTATAAAAAAAAAAGAGAACTTATTTAAAAATCACTCGTATTTAACAAAAAACTTCTTATTTAAAAGAACTCTTAATTAAAAAGAATTCTACTCATTGGTATTGATTAGATAAAGAAAAAAGAAGAAAGTCAATGCACGTTTCCCTTTTTTGCAACCAGTCGGCATAAGGATAATTTATTTTTAACGTCACGCACTTTTGAGGGGCAGAGGGTGTCTTAACTTGCACAACGTATGGGAACAGGTACTCGACGTATGCGTGACATATCAAAATTTTGAAAAAAGCAGATTTTTTCCCCTTACACAATAGTAGGAGTTATTTTTCACAAAACTAATTTTCTTTCTAATGTTCATTATTGAGTAACTAAAATAAAAAAATTAATGTCATTTTAAAAGATATATATTTTTAACTCTTTGTAGTCGAGGCCTTTTTCCTCAAGACGATTTTCCGCATATTTGGCGAATTTCTTTTCGGTGGGGCCTGATAAGTCACCTATCAATCGCAAACGGTTAAGGTTCCAAGAAATTGTAAATTATCGCTCTTTTCTTTGAAATGACAGTTCTTCATTTTTAGCCGACTGAAAAGCGCGCCAACCAAACCTCCAAAATAAAACCGCCAGAAACTTTAAATAAAACCGCCAAATCGGGCGCCAAGTCGAGAGGTTATTAATTCGACTGCTATGTATTTTTTTTTTGTATGTTCGCGCATGATTTTGATTCTAATTCAGATATTTGAACAATTTTGTTTGTTGTATAATTGATGTTTCACTTGGGAGTCATTAAAAAAATATATCCGGTTATCCGGGATTTAACTATCCGGAAATCTCACTTAACCGGACTGTTAAAAAACAATATTTTCCTATTTCATTTTCCTATTCTGTTTTTGTTGGATAGAGAAAAATCCACTCAGGCAAAATCTGCTAAAACATAATCGGAAATACGGCCATTATATATCCGGAAATGTCGATTAACAGGAGTTTTTTTAAAACAATTTATCCGATTTCAAAATATTTTCATTGTTTAACAGAAGTTGTACAACAATGGCATTTCGTTTAACCAGCATTTATTGACATTGATAGGGATTGGTTTAAAATATACATTGTTGAGCACAAGTTTCTACTTATATTTCTTGGAGAATAATAATAAGGGGCGAACCTCCTGATAAATCAAAAACTAAAAAATAAAATAATCTTTTTTAAAAAACTGGTAAACCGACTTATAAGAAAATGTGCTAAAAAGTAAAAATTAATTTTTAATTTTACGACCAAGTTGAAAAAATGTAATTATTAAATATCTAAATTATACTTATTACAACTTTTTGAAGTTGGTACCAATTTACAAAAATCATACATAAATTTTGGCGCCGATTTCCAAAGTTTTAATAAGTATCAAATTGATATTACATAATTAAATTTTTTCAACTTGGTCGTAAAATTAAAAATTATGGGGGGGGGGGGGGACGAACCACCAATGATTATTTCGTCAGTTTTTATAGTAGAGCTAAACTTAATATACCATTTTGTAGGGAATAAAGTCTGCTATACATTGATATACAAAAAATTTGCATAAGGGACTATCTTCATACTCGAATCCGCACCAACTTTAAAATTTTCAATAGCAACACCTACTTTTGATATCGCAGAAATGTTCCCCGCCCTCGAAATAATTTAAATATAAATTTTCGTTAAGTTCCCACATTTATATGCAGAGATATTGAACAACATGTATCGATCTTATCTGAGGAGCTACCTCCACATTGAACAAAATATAAGTTGTACTATGAAATGAAGGACGCGTGTAGTAAATGTTTTGGCGTTAGCCGTGGTTCTTCTTTTCCCGTGGTCATTCATTCCCCCACTCCTCGCCTTTATATTAGAATTTTATGCCAACGCGATACCAGCGCTTTTAATTCTTAAAAAATTGTGAAGATTTCTGTTAAGTTCTGCAGATTTTAAATTTGTGTATGACCCCTGAAATGATCATTTGATGCACATTTTAATATAGCAAAAAAACTACAAAGAGGAAAATCAAGAAATTTTAGATCTGCATATAAAGCGTTTTTCTGAATCCATCACTATCAAAATATAGCATGGTTGCAATTCATACATTTTATGAATAATTATATCCTAATTTAAATAAAATTAAAAAAATATACATATAAGTAATGAAAGTTAGTGTATTTTATTTGGGTCGTTTAGAAGTAACACAGATAAAAATATCAGCTTAATAAAATTATTATTTCGAAATATATGATTAAAAGTTTAAGAAATTCATTTAACATTACGAGTTCTAAACTTTCGATATTCATAATTAAAAATCTACTTAACTAAATGACTTGCAAATTGATATTCAATGATAAATTTTGTCGTAGATTCTAAATATTGAATAAAAATTGGGTGTTGCTATTGGAAATTTAAAAGTTGGTGTGGATTTTAATAAAAATATAGTCCTCTATGCAAATTTTTTGTATATCAATGTGTAGTAGACTTTATTCCATACAAAATGGTATATTAAGTTTAGCTCTACTATAAAAACTAACGAAATAATCATGGTGGTTCGTTTTTTTCCCCCGGCTGTACCATGCTGAGTTTATGGGTTTTACCTTTTGGGTATTTATTCGCTATTGATTTGTGAATTTGAAAATGTATAACTACGTTTTAAATGTTTTATTGGAAATAACTTAACGTTCCTTATGGCCAGACATACGGAATTAAATAACTTGAAAAATGGGAAAATTGTAAAATAATGCCTAACACTAAATGAAATCTTATTTAAATTATATAACACTCGAAGCAAGCAGACAAAGAAACATAATCTGTGAAATAGAACTATTTTTATTGAAAATCTAATTAATAGTGAGGGCAAGTTATATACATCAAGTTACAAATATTGACTTAATTCGATGAACATTTTAGTTATAGAATGATAAATATGTTTTAAGCGAACAGCAGTAGTGGCGAAATGCTTGAGCGACGCTTTGGGAAGAAGTCAGGACAAGGTGTCCGATCAGATATCAAGTCCAGTTTCAGGTGTCAAGTTAACACCGACTCAAATACAAGGCCATGCCTCTGATTTGTGACGTCACCCTGAGTAGGCTGGATTTCTCCTTCTCCGCTGTGTTTCTTCGATTGAAGCGCTTGGTATTTCGAGTAGACGAATAGCATTTTTTCTTTAGAAAATGAACTGTTACGTTGCCTAAACATTATTTACCTTACCTTTGCATTTCATTAAAGATTTTTAAATAAATATGCCCAAAAAAATACTCACATTAGCATGAAAATAAAAGTATCAAAGACCAAATTAACAAAAATTCTTTATTGAACTGAGCGTTTATATACAGTTATGCAATTTTATATGTTTGCACCTTTTCCACAACTTTGATCCCTTTTTTCAATGTCTCAATTTTTTTAGACTTTTTTTCAATTTGAATTTTTTTTATATAATTTTTTTGCTTGCAATAGTTTTTCAATAATGATTTTGTAGCTGAAGTTAATATTAGTATTAAAACACTCTCAGAACTATGGTCCGCTTCACATTGATCATCAACAACAAAAATTTATTACAATTTATTAATTCCAAAGTTTTTTCAACCACAAATGAGCGGTGATCAGTTATTTGTAAAAATTTGGTCTCATTTTCTTTTAAAAGCAAGTTTTACATAACAATATAATTGTAACTTACAGCATTTACAATATCTGCAGATGGGTAGATTAAACCACCTCTGTCCAGAGATTCAATTAATTTATATTTATAGTTTCATTTTAAGGTGTTGTCAATAATCATTTGTTTTGAACTATATTTAAAATTTAATTTTTTCATCGCCGAAGGAGCACAATAGCCGGAAAGGTATAATAATAGGCATTGAATTTTCAATGCCTTTAAATTCTTACTCACCAACATTTATGTAAAAATCCGAAACACAAGGACTGACAGTCCTTGTGTTTCGGATTTTACTTTTTAACGCTTTCTTCGGATTTTACTTTTTTACAGTCTGTATTAGTAATAAAATAATCTTTATAGAAAAAAGGAAAACCGACTTTAAGGAAAATGCGTTAAAAAGTAAAAAATAATTTTTAATTCTACGATGAGTTGAAAAATTGAATTATTGAATATTAATTTTATACTTAGTACAACTTTTTGAAATCGGCGCCAAAATTTGGGTATAATTTTTATAAATTGGCACCAACTTCAAAAAGTTGTACTAAGTATAAAATTGATATTCAATAATTCAATTTTTCAACTCATTCGTAGAATTAAAAATTATTTTTTACTTTTTAGCGCATTTTCCTTAAAGTCGGTTTTCCTTTTTTCTAGAAAGATTATTTTATTTTTCCCTTTTTGGTTTTTAATTTAGCAGGGGGCTTCGCCCCCTCTTATTATTCACCGAGAAATTCAAGTAGCAACTTCTGCTCAACCGTGTATATTGTAAAACAATCCCTATCAATGTCAATAAATTCTGGTTAAATGAAATGTCATTGTTGAACAACTTCTGTTAAACAATGAAAATATTCTGAAATCGGATTAACTGTATAAAAAACCTCCGGAAAATCGACATTTCCGGATATATAGTAGCCGGATAACCAATTATTTTTCCAGATTTTGCCTAAGTTGATTTTTCTCTATCCAACAAAAAAAGAATTTTTGAAATCGGACAATATTTTTTTTCAAACGGTCCGGTTAATTGAGAATTCCAGAGATAGTTGAATGCCGGATAACCCGATATTTTTTTCAAATTGCTCCCATGTGAAACAGCCCTTATCCAACAACAACAAAATTGTGCAAATATCTAAAGTAGAACCGAAATCCCGCGCGAACATATATAAATTAAAATATGTGTAAAATTAAATACATAACCGTCGAATCTATAACCTCTCGACATGGTGCGCGATTTGGCAGTTTTAATTTAAAGTTTATGGCGGTTTTATTTTGGAGTTTTGGTTGGCGCTCTGTTCAGTCGGTTAATAACAATTGTATTATAATAATAATTGTATTAGTAATAACGATGTCAAATACTTCCCTGTTTTTTTTTTTAAACCAGTGATGTTTTAATCTAATTTAAACCTGACATCTACATGTTATCAATTTACATTAAATTATAAGCATAATCACAGATACCCTGGTGTAATGTGTAAAGTCGTCCCTGTGTGTGTGTGTGAATTACACGAAAACATTTTCTGCGCAACGTCCGATCTTTAGGAAACGAAAACAGCTGAACTTTTGGTGTTTTCGTGTAATTTCCCTGACAATTGGGAACACAGCTTGTTTGTAAACCTTAACTCAGATAATAAATAATAATCGCAGACTAAAACACACGGAATTTTCACCCATTTTGAGAAAACACAGAAGTTCGCGCTTAAAAAAAAACACATCACGAAGCGAAATCTTCCGTTTCTACCAGCTACCATGGCCTACTCGTGATGACGTCAGCTCCGGAAAGGTCACGTGAGGCACGGCCTTGTCTTTGAGTCGGTGTTGGTCAAGTCCGGTGTGAAATCCGGTGTCAAAATCGGGTGTCAAATCCAGGTGTCAAGTCCGGTGTCAAAATCAGGTGTCAAATACGGTGTCAAAATCAGGTGTCAAGTCCGGTGTCAAAATCCAAATAAAATCAGATGCCAAATTAAATGCCCAGTCATTTTATCAGTTGCAAAAGTAATATTCAATATAAAAAAGGCATATAAAAACCACACATCATACAATTCTGTGCCTCCAAAATTCCAATATTTACACATTTATTCACAAAAAACAAATAGGAGCACACAGTTTCAAGAAGCAGCTCTAGCAGCTTTTAAATAGCTGTCGAATGCGTCTGAACTTCTTTTTAAAACTCTTCCACTATTTTTTCGGTTTGGAAGTAGATGCTGAAGGTTGCATCTGGTGTGGAAGAGATTCGATGAGCAATGGAGGAAGCGGTGGATTCAACTGGATGCAGTAATCCCCGAAATGTTCCTCGTCATCATGTGATCGAGAAGTTGGCGCTGTTTTCACTTCGGCCACTTCTGGAATGGGTTCCAAAGAGCATTTGAAGACGATCTTGGATCTGTATTTGCGAAGATGTCTTCTTTTGTGGTGCTCGATAAACCAGTCGGACACCTGTGGCATGTAAAAGCCAACCCTTCTGTCTTTTCTGGGTGGCTTGACTGGAGGAACCCGGATCACATCAAAAGTAGGCATGGAAACCTCTTCAAAATCCAACATCCGCACTTTCTCATGGAGCACCATAAAGAAAGTGTAAAACGCAGTGACAATAAACAAGGTCACGCTCTGTGTGAGTATCACTTTAAAGAAACTCAGAATCGCAAGGATTCTAAAAACGACGAAAGCAAATCTTTCTGCCATTTTGACTTGTCAAACGCAAGGATACCAGACAGTTAAATACAATGAAATCTGGAGCTTTCTACGAATCTCAACTTATTTCTTGTAATTGCTTTATTGCATTTGGGGTGTTGTTGTATTACATTCCGTTTGTTGCGATTAGAATATAATGAAATAAATAGATATCCGATTGTAACAGCAACAATTAAATTTAGTTAATTGAAAGTATTAGTTCAAGTTCAATTACTTTGTTGCAAGATGATCGAGATTGTGTTGCAATACGTACGATTTTTATAGCTACAAACCAGTAGTATAATAAGTCGAAAAAGTTAAATATAAATAACTTCAAAGGAAAAACTATTTTTATTTCCATACATATTTTTTTTAAATTTAAATATACTGAATTTTTTTATTCATATATACTAAATTTTTTTTCCATATATATACTAGAATTTTTTTATATATTCGTAATTTATTTTCTCTTGTAATAGAATGTTTATTGATATGTACTAGAATTTTTAATTCATAATAATTGAATAAAAATTAAAAGTTGAACAACATCAAATATCACCAGATGTCTCTCTCTAAATGCTTCTATGCAAGTATTAATTTTAATATTTTACTATCAAACAATCCCCTCATTGCTTATTAAAAATAACTCTTTATTTAAAAATAACTATTCATTTAAAAAGTCAATGCCCGTCTGTCTTTTATAAGCACACAGTCAGCATAAAGATCGTTTATTTTTTACGTCACTCACTTTTGAGGAAAAAGTAGCGTCTTAACTTACATAACGTATGGGAAAGCTGTTATATTTAACCTGTTCTTTGTGCACCTTACCCACGCTCCCTTGTGTTTGCGAGGGGGAGGGGGGGGGCAGTGGTGGCTCGTGCACTACAGCAAGTACAGCCGGGCTGCGCCTAATTTTATTAGTGTATTTTAAAACTAAGATATGTTACTAATTTTCTTAAATGAAGATTAAAATTGGAGATGAAATTTCTACGGTGAGTAAAAAAATCTCCGATAAATAGCAAACCTGTTGCCGTAATGCACAAATTCAGGAGGGGAAAAAACTCCCTTCAATCAAAACTGCAGCCCAAAAGCGAAGTTAGAAATCTGTTGCATCGTTGCCATGACAACCTTACGTAGCATAACTTCCCCTACACGCTAAAATGGAGGATATGACGACATAAATGCATCCAAAAAGGATTTTTTCAACTCTGCTGTACTTGGGATTTCGTTAAAATGATTGGCTCCTGCGTGAATCGTCGAGGCGGGGTGGGCGGAAAACGACAATTTCGAAGAATCTCTGCAAACGGAAATAGTTTTCGATAAGTTTACACGTGTGTTGTTGTTTCTTTACTTAAATTAATATTAAAATTGACCAATTCGCAAGTTTAAAAGAAATTAGGATAGATTTAATTTTCAAAAAATAAATAAGTGTTTTCTATTTTTTCCACGTGTTATCTTTCATAAAACTTGAAAGGAAACTTTGATTTGAATTTCAGTAATAAATTTTAAAGAATGTCCGTTCATGTATGGATATGGAAAGTGTGCGTGTGTGTGTGTGTGGGGGGGGGGGGGGGGGGGGGTTACATGATTTCGGCCATTATTCCGCCATTAAAATCGAAGCTATCGCGGCTTCAAATTGCCGATTTATCAAAAACTTCAGAACAATTAGTTAAGTACACTGCAAAAAATTATTTTTACTATGCACCCGTTAATTTCGAACCCTTAAGGAAAAATTAAGAACACTGCTTCGTGATTTAGAACCACTGTCTTGTTCAATGGGAAATTATTAAAAAATAAAACAAGTACTCGTGTCAAGGAATCCGTGGCATCAGACGCAACAATTTACTTTTAATCAGTCTTTTGACGAGGTTTACGTTGGCAACCAATCCTTACTTCTGTCTGTGTATAATTTGCTAAAATGACATGATTTCTGACCAATATTACCACGAATAAAATAGCCCAAATACACATTCCATTCTCGCCCCCCCCCCCCCCTCATGTCACGTACGATCAATATACATCCACAATTCACTAAAAGCAACATTAAACCACGCAGAACAGAAAATTCATGCAATATATGGACGATCCCTCGTAAGATTCCGCCAAATTTACCTTTGCCAAATTTACCTACATCCATCTAATTAATATTCGCATATTTGCTATTTTCAAAAAACATGGTCTGGAAACGTTAAAATAAGTAAAATTAAAATTAATAATGCTGGCAATAAAGTTCCGGTACAACGAAAATGCTCGCAAATAAGTACCGGTATACCGTACTGGCGCGTACCAGCCCTACTACAACCGGTGGTGTTCAATACACGCTGGAATCGTCTGCCTTGTGCACATAATCTAAAGGGATGGCAAGCGTTGAAATTTTTTTTAACCAGTCTTTTGGAATTTAGAAATTTAATAAAATAACACATGTGTGTGTTTATATTCAACATAGAAAACAAAATCTAACAAAAAAATTCAGAAATTTTTTTTAAAAATATTATTCAAAATTTACAACTGCTTACTTTTAATTGACAACTAGAAGTGATCTTTAAAATTGGCCGCTGGAAGACGTTCGCGCCTTTTTCAATGACATTACCTACGAGTCAGATTTTGTTTTCTATGTATTTCTATAGATGGCGCCACGAGATATATATTTCGCCTTACATTTGATTTGTATTTCTGTTTTATATTATAAACAGGCTTTTTTTTACAATAAACAATTTATTTCTTATTATATATGACTATATTTTTTGGTGCATAAAATAGTCTTAATGTCTTAACTTCATAAACAGACTTCAACAAGGATTTTTGTAAGCCAAACTCTACCAAGCTCATGGGCGGAAATTAACAACTACAAAGCGGTTTTAAAGAGCAAAAAAAATTAAATTTATATTATTTTAAATTTATACAAATAATTTTTAGAAGGAAAGAAAATGAGTTTAATTGATGTCAGTGTTATATGACAATCTGAAAGATAGCAAAGAAAGTGTCTAAACCACAGTAGATCTGCTATATATACCTCCATTCGCGAAGTATATGATAATTACATTTAAAAAAAAACCAAATGCTTAATTTTTGCATTTTTTTAACTAAAGGGCAAAATCAAAGTAACGGACGTACCTTTTGCAAGAATAATAAAAATGTTAAAATTATTTTACTCCTCAGTTATTAATTGTAGGTAAAAATTTTGGTATATTTAAAAAGAGCACAAAATTGCCTTTCATAGTGATAAAAATTTTCCTTCTCATGTGAAAATTAATTTGAGAAATATACATTTTTGAGCATGGTAACGGACGTACTAATTTTGGACATGAGTTTCACAAGCATGCTAATTGAGGCCCAATTCCTCTGAATTGATAAATCTCTTTGACATATATATATATTTTTCAATGATTTGAATGTACTAAGTTAGAAAAACAATCACAACATTTCGAAAAAAATAATTTTATGATGGTAAAAAAAATTATTTTGTGTCGGTAACGGACGTACCAGCAATGGTAACGGACGTACCTTTTCCAAATTTTTATTGAAAATTCATGTTCTTTTCATAATTTTGTAAAGAATATCAATAATACACAAAAGTTAATTATAGGCAAGACTATTTTACATATTAGAAGAATTAATTTAATAAGATAATTACATTAATGGCATAATAATAACATTAGTACAGGTAAAATAGGTTTTTCATTGACAAATGGTGTGCATACACAAAAATTTGGGAATAACCTTGTTAAGGCACTAGAAATAAAGATTCAATGAGTCCCCAAATAATAAGGTTGATTTACCATATTTAGGGAGGGGGGTAAAGGGGGTTAATTTTTAAAAAACTCAAATGCTGCTTAGTGTCTACGAGATCCTGAAATTAATGCTAGCAATAAAATATATTGATTTGTTCAACATAGGGCTACGAAATTGGTTTAGGGTACTTCAGGAATTAAAAATATAGACCAACTTGATCTTTAAACATGTATACACTCAATCAAAGGACTGGAGAAGACATTTTTCAACTATTTAAATATATTAAATCAGGTGATGTTGAGGACATAATATTTAATACAGCCAATGGGACTAGAGGTCATGTGTACAAGTTACACAAAATCAAGAAAGTAGAAAGCATTATTCTTACAATAACATAAATTGAATAGTTTGCCTGAAGGTGGTTAATTTGTCAGGAGTAGCTGGTTTTAAAAGACAACCAGATAGACATTGGTAAATTGTTCCGATACGATAGTCTGTACTTCGTTGGCAGTATTTGTATACACTTGCATACAAATCATCTTGATATTTTTAAAAGTAATTCAAACCATAATTAATTAACCCATCCACACCCACGATCATTAAAAAACTTGTAAAGAGCCCAAAAAGTTATATTCTGGTGTTCTGTAATTCAAGTATATGCAAGATATTCATAATATTCAGAGATTAAGAATTATATAATACTCAAATATGATTAAAAACATTTTGGTATTTTCAACACCTAGCATGCTTTAAAAGGTGACACTAGCCGATTGATTGAAGTAAATGAAAAAATTCATTTTCTGAAAACTGCATTAATAAGCAATAATGTGTTTTTTAAAGATAAACTATTCAACTAAAATTATACTCTTTCCATGTTGTTATTAAACAGATATCATAAAATTGTCACATATAGTTTTTTTAGTAGAATTGTTACACACAGTTCTGCATATTATTTATAATAAGATTTTTAAAAAATACTATTTTTAAAAATAATTAGTAGTTTTAAATTTTGTAATAGAATATGTAATGAACTGATAAAATGTATAAGTTTATTGGTTTTATCGAGAAAAACTTGACTGTTAAAATGCATGGTTTTTGGTAACGGACGTCATTTTTATCATCATAATATTCTTTTTCTTGAAATGTTGTGATTGTTTTTCTTACTTAGTACATTCAAATCATTGAAAAAATTATATATTTGTCAAAGAGATTTATCAATTCAGAGTAATTGAGCCTCAATTAGCATGTTTGTGTAACTCATGTCCAAAATTAGAACGTCCGTTACCATACTCAAAAATGTATATTTCTCAAGTCAGTTTTCCATGAGAATGGAAATTTTTGTTACTGTGAAAGGCAATTTTGTGTTCTTTTTAAACATACCAAAATGTTTGCCTACAATTAATAAATGAGGAGTAAAACAATTTAAACAATTTTGTTATTTTTTAAAAAGTATGTCCGTTATTTTGATTTTGCTCTATCTTTAAAAATAATTAGTTTCAACTTTTGTAATAGAATATATGACGAACTTCTAAAAATATAAGTTTATTTCAATCAGAAAATAATATAAACACTTTTAAATTGGTTTTAATGAGAAAAAATTGACTTTATGAAAATGCATGGTTTTTGGTAACGGACGTACTGGTACGTCCGTTACCATGATTTACCCAATTATTTTTTTTATATAAAATTTCTTTTTAAGTATAATGTTACTTAAGTCAAATAAAAAGTAAACCTAAAGTTTCAAGTTTTTCAGTTCAAAAATAAAGTTGCAGCATCAATATAAGCCAAAAATAGTAACGGACGTACCAATAAGAGCTAGAAAAAAAAATCACTAGCATTTTTAACCATACCAAACAAGTTACAAAAAATCTTAATATCAAAGTTAGGACCCTTAACTATTATGTAAACAAAACATGCTAAAAGAAGAATATTGTTTGATATTATCCCTTTCACTTTTATAGTCCAATCGGTATCAGATATGCACTGCATGCTTCTAAGTGAGTGAGACGAGTCTAAACATGAACTTGTGAACCAAAAACTACGTATATTATATAAGCATGGAATACATATTTAAAATCTGCAAACTGTCACCTTTAAAATGAGGTATCATTTATGTATCTACTGTGATTTTGACATTTTGAGAAAAAGTTTACTTTGATGTGATTTTGCCCTAAAATATATTTGTAATTTATAACTATCGAGAATATCATACTAATTGTTTTTATAAAATTGTTCTTTGAAATTTGTGCATTTTTGGACAAATGGTTTTCATTCAAATTTATTTATAAAATTTAAATTTGAAAATGTATAATATATGTCTTTTTATGTATGTCCCTCCTTTTATTTTTCATTTGTATATTCTAAATATAAATTGATGAAACAATACTGTATCTTTCAGGGCCAGTCGAGCCCAAGTCTACTTTTGTTTCATTTGCTATAGAGTTATACAGGATTTATGATAAAATAATAAACTAATTTATATTTCTGTGTTTTGTAAATATTTATATGTGGGATATATTTACACATATGCGCAATAAACTTTGAACATATATTTAAAATTAGAGCAAAGAAGATAGTCAAATTTTAACATTAAAATAGATTGGTAGTATAATATAGGGAATACATGACGAGAATCAAAATTCGTCATTTTTCTTTTCACATGTTTCATTGTATGGCAGTGGCGGCTCGTGGACTACAGCAAGTACAGCCGGGCTGCACCTATTTTTATTAGTGTATTGTAAAACTAAAATTATAAATTTTAGTAATTTTCTTAAAGGAAAATTAGAATTGGAAATGAAGACGAAATTTCTACTGTAAGTAAAAAAATCACCGGTATATAACAAACCTGTTGCCGTAATGCACAATTTAGGAGGGAAAAAACTCCATTCAATCAAAACTGCAGCCAAAAAGCGAAGTTCCAAATCGGCTGCATCGTTGCCATTACAACCTTACGTAGTATGACTTCCCCTACACGCTAAAACGGAGGATGAGACGACACAAGCGCAGCCCAAAAGCATTTTTTCAAATCTGTTGTACTTGGGATTTCGATTAAATGATTGATTCGTGCGTGAATCGGCGGGGCAGGCTGAGGGAAACTGAGAATTTCCAAGAATCTCTCCAAACGGAAGTAGTTTTCGTGATAAGTTTACACGTGCGTTGCTTCGTTACTTAAATTAATATTAAAATTGACAGATTCGCAAGTTTAAAAGAAAGGGGGGATTGATCCAATATTCAAAAAATAAGTAAGTGTTTTCTATTTTTTTCGCATGTTATCTTTCGTAAAATTTGAAGAGAAACTTTGATTGAGTTTGAGTAATAAATATTTAAGAATGTCCGTATGTGTAGGGTTGTGAAAAGTGTGTGTGAGGGGTCACGTGATTTCGGCTGCACTAACATTTTCGTCCACGGGCTGCCACAATATTTGCTTCATAATTTGGTTTCTCGCCATTTTTTTGCTAATTACAGTAAAACTCTAATTATTCGGATAAATTGGGAAAAAATCCTAATCCGGATAATCCAATTTCCCGAAAATTGGGTAATTATTCACGAACAAAGGTTATTTCTTAGAAAAATAAAATTTCTTTTAGTATAATATAATTTAACGACTATTAAAAACAATATCATTCACCGATAATAATCTTTTAAAATGTAGATTTTACAATAAATTTCCGGATAATTTGGCGATTCTCTTTGTTTGTATAATTGGAGTTATACTGTAGTTTAACATGTAAGCAAACTTTCATTGAAATTATTGATAGTTAAAAATTGTATTCCTGTATCTCAAAATCTTAAAAAAGCAGAGCATCGGGAATAGAAATAAACTTATTCACCGATAATAATCTTTTAAAATGTAGATTTTACAATAAATTTCCGGATAATTTGGCGATTCTCTTTGTTTGTATAATTGGAGTTATACTGTAGTTTAACATGTAAGCAAACTTTCATTGAAATTATTGATAGTTAAAAATTGTATTCCTGTATCTCAAAATCTTAAAAAAGCAGAGCATCGGGAATAGAAATAAACTTATACCATTTACTAAATTGTATTCTGTTAAAAAATATATTTCGAAAAAAGGACGAAAAATAAACCATTTCTCAAAAGAAAATAAATATAATAAAATGCTCTTTTAATACTAATAAAAAAAAAGTCTAGAGGATTTTCCCCGATGCCGACATAGTTTCGTGTATTAGCATCATTAATAAAACATGCCATTTCAAGCAATTATTCCACGGATTCCTAACCTTTTTTTTACAAAAAATGTTACCGCGGGAAATTACCATATTATCGCAGTTAGGCCTAACCCATAAAGCACATCTTAAAAATTCGAATCACAAGCGCAGCGTTCCGTGCTTGAGTAGCGAACGAGAATAGCTGTATTCCATTGTATTTTTATCTCTAACCCATAAGTGTTAGGACATCGAGGGGCTATTTTTAGCCATCTTGTTAGAAAGATAGCTTTAGGGCGGGGACTGCGGAAAATCATTGGGCTACTTTGTGCTATATATCTTTGTTCGACATTCCATCTTTATTGAAAATTTAGCGGATTTTTTAAAAAAGGGGAAAGATTGCCCCATCCGTTAATTGAAAATGCTGATTGATGGTTGTTTTTGTAAATTGATAAAAGTCTTTTGAAAAATGGTGAGTGAAGAAAAGTAGGTCAAGGGATAAAAAAATGCAAGGGATTAAAAAATAAGAGAAAGGCATATTTAAAGACGGTTCTTCTACAAACAATGGAACTAGTTTTTTTTTCTATGTTTAAAGATGATCTTAGTATGATTAAGTCTTTTTTTAATGAAGATTATCCATAATTAAACTAATTAAAATGCGGGATTGTAATAAATTGTATTACTTAATTTTTTTTCTTATAAATCTGAATAATTCTTTTATTTTTATTCAATAGTTCAAAACTAAACTTATTATAGTGGGACATCTGCGTGATAAATACTGTATTTTGAAACTTATATTTCGTTATTATGAATAAATATTTTTGGGGGTTTGATATTTGAATTGATGTAATCAACTAAACAATGTTGATAATATAAATATATGAATTTTTTAAGGATATTATTGACATAATGTACATTAATTTACTTTTGCGAATTGATCATTTTCAATTATACTTTTGCTTAGAATTTTTTTCAATAACGTACTAAAATGATTTTTTTTTTATGAAACTTTAAAGTCAAGTACGATTTCAGAATTTAGAGTTCATGAAATCAATTTGATGCATACTTCTACGTTACTGATTTAATGAACATGCAATTTCATTTAATTAAAAAAATATATTATATATTACACAAAAAAACTGGTATAGGCAAATTTTTGATATTATTAAATTTTTTATAAATTATTTAAATGTATTTTTACCTTACTGAAAAAAAACATGAACATGAACTCTTTACCTATGTGTGAGTTGCTTTTCTTGCATATTTATAAACATTCCATATTTATAATTTCGAACAAATCAGGTGTTAAACGAATCATCATGATTTTGCAAAAGGTAATGAACTATTTATTTTTGGCCTTTCTTTTATGTGACGAACGCGAATTTCGATTTATTTATGTGAAAAATAAATATTTTTGTACTTGCGATGATTGATGCAAAATGAAAGAGCTTATATTAAGACGATTTTAAGTTATATATAAATCGAAAACGCAAATCTTTTCGTTTTATAGTCCTGTTTGCGTTTTAGCGAAATATTTGTTCGGACATTGGAGGGTTACAATATAAACAAAATAATGAAAAATTTTGCCAGATTCTAATTTAAAAAAATAATTGTATGAAGTTATTAACACACATTAAAATAAAATTATTTAAAAATTAAACAAAAAATTCGACTATATTTAGCTAAAAGTAAAAGCATAATATTATGCGATATTATATATTGGAGTGAAGATATTATTTTATTTTTAAAAAAATTATTTCAAAAGATATATTTTTTGAATCTCTTTCTTTCTCTCTCTCTCTCACTCTCTCTCTCTCTCTCTCTCTCTCTCTCTCTCTATATATATATATATATATATATATATATATTCTAAAATGGAGTATTTTTATGGTACGGACGTATATATACGGCCTTGAACATCACTTATTAAGTACAAAAATAAACCTTCCAAATAAAATAAAACTAAACTTTAATCGAAATGCACATTCAGAATAAAACATTTGAAGGAATGACGTTGGAAATCAACAAAATTTATAACTTAACGAAACCTAGACTTTAAACGAATAAAAAAAATGCACTTTTGTCTTATCGCAAACTATCTCATTTTCCGTATTTTTGTGTAATAAGCGTGGGGCCCTGTGAGGAGGCACACGTCGCACATCCCTAAGGGCTACCCTGCTTTTCGTCACAAGAATTTTTATAAGTTAATAATCCAAAATAGATTTTTTTTACTGATGTATAACCTTACGTAAAGTATCTAAAAAAAAAAAACTAACACAAATCCACTTAAGAAATGTCTTAATAAATCTTTAAATTATGACTAAATCCTTTTAACGACGTTTTAAAAATGGAGAAAGGTTAAAAATAGCGATAAAGTAGTAAACTTTAAAAGTGCGCTAAAATGGAAAATAAAACAAAAACTAAAAGTGTAATTTTTATAGATGAAATCAGGCTGGAAATTAATTGTAAAAATGTATATTTTGTTTGCTCTTACAATTTGTTTGGTGGAATTATATACTAAGCATACTGGTTGGATTATTTAAAATCGAAAATTATAGTTTTTAATATATATTTATTTTTCAGATTGTCTCTCGGTTCTTTTAAGGGGGTCCGATACCTTCGACATTTTTTTCTTTATTTTTATACTTGTACAATCCAATTTTTTTTCTCTTTCTAAATATGCATAAAAAACCATTTTAAGACGCTCAATTTTTTTTTAAATTGCACATTTATTTTTAAATTAAAATTTTAGTCATTTTTTTAACAATTTTAAAATTCCTACTCCTTTTTTGTTTTTCAATATTTTGAAGCAATTTTTTTTATTTAAGATTTTGAATAATATGTAAATAGATGTATGCATTCAAATTTTGATTCAGATACATCACTTTAAAAAAATAAAATATATTAGAAATTTTGGAAAAAAAATTGACGAAAAAAAATAAAATTCCATTTTAAGTGGTTTTAAAAAAACAAATTATGGTAAAAATAGGAAATCTGAATGCATACATCTATTTAAAATATATTTATCTTGCTATACACACAAAAATTATGATTTTAAGTATAATAGTAAAAAAGCCTTAGCATTTTTAGTGTTAATTAAATTTCAAAACCACGAACAGAGATATTTGCTTTTAAAGTTTACATATGATACAACTATGTTATAGGAACACATCATTAAAACATTCATAACTAAAAAAGTAATAGGAATTTTTTGAAGCAGTTTTTTGTGAGTTATTAAGATTAGTTTGAATATTATTTTTTAAATATAAAAAAAAAATTACTTTTTTTGCGAATTTTGGGTATCGGACCCCCTTAAAATCAATCGACACTAAAAACTCTGTGTGAATTTTCATTAAAATAAAGTTTAAAAGAGTGTTTGTAAAATAAATTGTAAAATATATATATATATATATATATATTTGCTTGTTTAATTTATATTATAATTTTTTTATTATTATTATAAATGGTTTTATTTTATAAATTAAATGAGTGCTGTATTTTTAAAACTGATATAGTCACTTTACTTACATGAATAAACATGAATCGGCTTTCTAAACAAAGCCAATGTAAAGGTAGCACTGGGTCAACGCCACTGTTCAGCTTTAAATGTCCCTTTTTTACATTTAAATAAATATATGATATTCAAAGAGTGCCCTTGGAAAAATGACCCACACAATATTAGTTTCACTGAGCTCTAGTTTTTTTTAGCTATATTCCCCATTTAAATATTCACAAAAGTAATTTATGTTACGAGAAATGTAATATATTTTATGTTTGTATTTAGTTTGTATTTCGTTGCATTTAGATTTGTGTAGAAGTTTCAGCAGCGGCGACTTGTAAGAGGAGAATGTGGCCATGCTGATCACTCAGTTATCGAATTCTAAATTCACATTTTAAGATACTAATTAATCATGCATAGTTCCAAAATTATTCCATATATTAAAACATTTTTAGCCAAATAAAACTGCCAAAAAGTCTTATAAAATGCAAATCACGTTGATTTTCTATTTGGTGGCTGGAAAAAACAAGAAGTACAATCAAAAGGTTCGGAAAAAGGAATGAAATAAATTTTCATTTCAAAACATGCAAATCATAACTAGCCCACGTGACGATCACACGATTTTTGCAATTGTAAAGTTGTTTTCACTGCTTGTATATATAAATATTTTTTTCCTGGGCATGCTATTTTATATTATTAAATTTTTTAAAAATTGATTGTGAACAGGTAGCTCGTAAGTTGTTACTAAAACATTTAAATTTAAAAAAAAAAGTTGTAAAACGAAGTATTTATGTGAATTTAACCCTTTGCACTCCGACGTCGCCTCTCAGGCGCCAACATAACGACCCGTTCTTTTGTTTCCCTGTTTTTTTTTAATAAACGAAAACAGCATGATCTTGTGTTTAGAACATTAATCTATTTTTTCTACTTCTCCTCTTGCCGTACAAATACAAAACAGATTAGGATTTTATTTCCCTTTATGAGTATAAAAAAAATATGTGGAAAATAACGTAAAGAGAAGAATAACTGTTCCATAGAAAGAACACAAATCGCAAAGTGTTCTTGGAGTGCAAAGGGTTAAACATTGGGTGCATATTGCTAGAAAATCTAGAAATCCCTATGAGCGTCTGGGGGTTAAAAACACGTCGAAGGTTGTGATCTGCGCGCTCGACAAACCCGATTTATAAACATTATCCTGTGGCCTTTACCCTTTTAAACGTCATTCTGATGTAGTTTTGAGCATGCTCTGCAATCGTCTTTTTGATTTTACCAAAGCAATGGGTGACATTGGTTCGAGAGAGATACTTTCTCCTCACACGCATTTTAGGGGAAAAGATAATAATCTTTTTTACTCGCGTTACGGAAATAATGATTGAGTTTGCGATGAATTTCAACGGAATTTTGTAAAATCTTGGAAAACATTTGTGTTTCAATGAACAAAAGCATATTTTAATAGTTTGGAAAGTATGTATTTTAAATATATTCAGCATTTATAAACGTGAAGCCACTACTCTATTGTCATATTATGTCGCTCAAAAGTGTAGAGGTAGAATATTGGGCTGCCACAAAATGAGTCATGGCTCGAATCACTGCTAAGGCATGGATGTTAAAATGTCATTTAATTGGATTCTAGTTTGTTTGACATTGCGTTAATTAAGATGTAGTCTTATGGATCTACTATTAACCCTTTGCACTCCGTTGGCGCAGCTCAGACGACAACATAACGACTCGTTTTTTTAACGAGTTCCTGTTACGGTTCCTTTTAACGGCTCCCTGTTCATTAAAATAAACTCAAAAAGTGCCTTGTATGTAAAACACCTCGATCTTTTTTTTTCAACTTGTTCTCTTGCAGATCCAAAAGAGATTATGATTTTTTCCCCTCTATGAACATAAAAAATTCTGGGAAAAAAAAAGGAATAACTGTTTTTTAGAAAGAACGCAGATGTCAAAATGTTCTTGGAGTGGAAAGGGTTAACCAAATTGTGTAGAAAGACTGCTATTTATGTTTTGAGAGTATGCCTTTATTTTTCTAAAATCATTTTTGAAAAGGATTAGTTTACCCGATATTTTCCAACAAAGGGTACACAATTTTAAATTCCAAATAATAAAAAAGTCTTTTGAATTGAGGTATAATATATAATTCGTATCTATGAAATTAATTCAGATTTATTTTTTTTGAAAGAGATACGTGCATTGAAATTATAATTTAAATTTTCTTGCAATAAAAACAAACTTTTTTTTTTTAGCTCAGGGAGCAATTCTGCATTTTTATCAAACCCGAACTTTTCTTTTCACCGCCTACGAAAGTAGAGTTTAATGTATTCGTTGTTTTGCCTTCCGGGCATACGCATTTGAAAGCTTTCGAAATATATGTAAATTTATTAGCTAAAGTTTCTTTAAAAACCCGAACCTCTGATCTCAAGAAATCGATCGCGATAACTTATTCAGTCTTCATGTTGTTGAAACCTATTAAATGAAATTAGTTTGGCAAAAAATCACGCAGAGAAGTGGTTTCCGAACTCATGGTAATCGTCGTATAGTGGTTAGTGAGAGGTTTAAAGCGTGTTCATGGGAATATTGATAACATTTTCAAGATGAATTGGTGATATTAAAATAATCAATGGTTGTTTATTTTTTTATTTTATTGCAAAAGTATTAAATAGGAAAACTAAGTTTATTTAAAGAAATATATATTTATGTTTCATCTGTAATATTATTTGCTTTTGATTATAATAATAATTGGTCAATTGGTCAAAAATTAGTTGTTTGTATTTTTTTATTAGCTATTTGATTTATAATTTTTGTCATTGAGAGGGCGCTTCAATATGTTGATATATTTTACTAATTAAATGTATATGGAACGAAAAGTTTAGGGTTTGGTTTAGTTAATTAACGTCGCACTAGAGCTGAATATTGGGCTATTGGCAACGGTTCGGGGCCTATCTCGAGGGAAAGACACGAGAAAAGTTTAGGAAAAATATTTCTACTTGCAGAGATGAGATAGTTTTATTTCATTTCTACCATTTTTTTTGCATATTTGCTGTTTCATTGTATTAAAAATATCAAAGTGGATGACACACGCAAGCTCAAATATCCATTTTATTATTTGACGACAGACACATAACTAATTTAAATATTAACTTAAGTAATTAAAATAGTTTAGTTTAAATTCAATAGTTTTTTTAATTAATAAAGTTATTTGAGAAATTAATACTAAAATTATTAGACACCTGAATATTATTTTTTAGCTATTAGAAAGAGTAGCCTGCGCTTTGTCTAATCTGGCGATCAATAGCCATATAAAGGTGATATTGTGTTAAGACTTTTAATGAAAAAAAAATATGCAAGAGAAAAATGTTTATGTTCAATACCACAATTTATTTGACTGTTCTTGCTTCTGTAAAACTCTCTTTTCAGCAAGATGCGTTACTCCACACGGAAAACTTCCCTTCTCGAGATTTCATGTTTAGTGTTGTTCTCGTCTACTGACCCTGGTTCTAAATTACGAAGCAGTGTTCTTAATTTTTCCTTCAGGGTTCGAAATTAGCGGGTGCATAATGAATCTAATTTTTTGTAGTGTATCAATTTTTTTTTTATTTTTGGGTTCACAGGCACCTAATTGTTCTGAAAAGTTTTGACGCCGCGATATCTCCGATTTTAATGGCGGATTTTTTTGGGGGATATTTATTGCCGTTTTAGTAGCGTTACAATGCTTTTTGTTCAGTTTTAATTTCGTTTATTATCGGGTTATCATCAGCTAATAGGAGTGGTCGGTTTCATCGAAAATTCGTATTTCAGGACGACGGTTTTTTCGATTTCAAAGGTGGAAATTGTCAGATTTTACGAATATTTAAAACGAATCTTATCGGCTTGAAAGTATTCTCGTTAGTTATAATTCGGATCTGTTTTGCATTATCATTAAAGTGACTTTTGGAAAAAACAGTGCTCTTTTTCTCAAAATTGCATTCAGTCGCAATACAATTCTAACGCGAACACTGTTATTAGAGAGAAACAGGGAGAATTAAACATATATAGCTATTTTTAAAATCAATTTCAAAAGTATATGTAAAATAATATTCAGTGCATCTAAGTTTAAAACTTCGGTGAACAGGTGAACATGCTTCGAAAAGTTTATTTATTAGGCTCCTGGTATAGATCATGGACTATCACGTCACTGATAACCCATTTTTACAGATTTAATGCAACTTTAACCCATCAAAAAATGTCAGCGTTAAACCTTCATCGAAATTATGAAATTGAAGGTTTTATGTAGGAAAACTGCATTTATTTTTTGAAGATGTATTAAATTAAAAGTTTTTGTTTCAATATCCTTCTCAAAACCTGTAAGATAACTGCAAAAACCTTCAATTTTGAAGCATGAAGGTATTGTAAGGAAAATGCAAACTTTAAAAAGGTTTAATGCAAGAAAAATCAAAAACCCAAACATAAGAAAATAAAAAAAACTGCAGATTTTTGTTTCAAATTCCTTTATAAAACTGTCAAAACTCTTCAATTTCACAATTTTTATGAAGGTTTTATGCCGACTTTTTGTTGAAACTCTTATCTAATGTAAATTAACTGTAACTAGTTGTTCACGTGTAGTTATATATTTATTTCAACGTGGACCCAGAAACACCTGGACAAAAATATATACATAATCCTCTATTTAATTCGACCCCACCATAAATGCGATAGTAAAAAATGAATTTAAATAACAAACTACAAAGAATCTAGTTATAAATATCCGAAGGATTATCGTATTAAATATATTTTTTAAACCTTCCATTGTAACAAGATTTCATAAAAATCTTTTTATTCTCCATTAAATTGCTATTACTACATAAAGTGAAAAAAAAATACACACCCACTATCTCCCAATACAACTCTTTCGTCAGTTGCAACAGAGTAAATACGATCTTGTCCAGCTCCCTTTTGAAAACAAAAACAGGAAATTTGAGTTACAGTCGCAGTTTGCCAATGCACCGCTTTTCATTTCCCCTTTGTGCGGGGAAAAGAGGGAATACAAAAGATAAATTTTTTGTTCACTTCTCGCTCATCGATATAACCCCCTAGGATTCTATTTATAGCCCATAGGTGAAGGGCATTTGCGTGTTTCGTGACTTCACTTCACTTCATCTTTTCTCGAAATCGACCTGGGATTTTAACTGTAACTTCGAAAACAGTCACGTTCCTTTCGTTTTTTGGGAGAGATTATTCTGAGTGATTCGCATCTGAAGTACCCTTATTGGAATTGCGTTAAGTTATTTTTAAGTCTTTGGACCTTATTTTCGTCTATAACAAGCAACATGCTAAAATTATGAGTATAAAAAGGATTTCTTTGCAGTTAGTTTAAACGAGAGAATTTTAGAGTTTATTGTCTTATGGTATTAGTTTTAAATTGCACTTCTACGAATGTGAAAAATTTAGATTTTATTGTCATTAAGAGCATTAATTTTAAATTGCATTTGTATTAAATATACCTACTAGAATTAGTTTTAAATGTGTCACCATTGCTGCATATACAATTGGTTGCTGCTTAAATTAAAATTTATCACATTACGCATAAATAAAATTTAAACTGTTGCAAAAATTACAAAATAACACATTTTTATGTAGCTAATTCGATTAAAGGAGAAATATTGTGTTGAGAAATGTTCGATTCATTCAGATTTAAATATGTAGTAGATAATACTTAAAATGTTATCAGCATTAAACATTTTATGTGAATATGATAAATACGTTCTATATTCATGATCTTTGAAATAATTACTTCTGATAAGCAACAAAAATATTATTGCAAGAAATAACTAGATATCCCTGTTAAAGAACAAAATTAAAATACATATAATTTGAAATATTTTTTCTGAAACCTTATACACATGTGTCTGCTAAAAGGTGACTCATTTTAATTATAAAAAAGTGAATATACCAACAACCATTTTACCCCCTTACCCCTGAAAGACTTTTCACCATACAAGTATATTAATAATGTTTTAAGTTTTTATCACAATGGGAAAACTTCACAGAGAGCGGTGGTTTCCAACCTTTTGGTGCCGCAGACCACCGAGTTAAAAGCTGGGCATTGTACTTTAAATACACGCCATAGTTTACAATATTGTGCATGTTCTACCATGGTTTTGATAGCAAGACCAAAAAATGGATAATGATATCCACAGTCCTCAGATTTGAAGAAAATTTGATGGCTTTTAATGCATTTATTAAATTATTAAGGTCCTTTTAATACCAGCCTCACCCGTAGATTAAAAAAGAAATTGACCCAGAGAAAATCCGAAAAAGTATTTTGATGCATATTCTTATTTAGCGCAATGAGTTTTTGCAGTCGCCCGGAATCGAACCGGGGACGTTGCGCGTGCTACACCGATACTCTACCGATCGACCGAAAGTAATTACTCACGCCCAAGGGGGAGTATCTGTTATATGAAGTAACCACCTCAGTACTCCGCTCTCAGTTAGTAAGAAGGAGGGGTTGAATAAATGACTGATGTTCGTGGTTACTTGTGGCTTTACTCTTTGCCGGTGTTGCATTTAATTGAAAGTTGCGTTGATCCGTAGTCCAGAAGTTCCTAATTGTAGCTCAATGAATTTTTACTGTCATCCGTAATCTCAACGGGGACTGGGTTTTTTCTTCGCCGATACTCTACTCTACTGATCAAGTTAAATTAATTTTTTAAGCCTAATTGAGATTATCGGGTATAAGAAGTGACCACCTCCGTTATTTATTTCTAAATTTAAAAGTAAATAAAATTCAATAATTTCAAAACTACTCATACAAAATTAACGGTTAGTCCTATTTCATTTAAATTATAGTACAAATACTTATGTGTTCAACATTATTTGAACTGGTTTACTATACAAAATATCATCGCAAAGTCTTAGTATGTAAGTTAAACTTTCAAATATCCCAATAACGCAATACGAATACAAACTAACATATAAGATTTAATTCGGATTCAATCCATTTTGAAAGTCAAAACTAAGGTCAAAGCACAAAATATAATTGCTTCGGCATTTTCAATCCAAAGTTTGAAATTACAATCTAACAATGACATCTACTATTTCATACATTTCAATTTCAGGTAATATTCGAACCTAAATGAGTCGCTAATTGGGCAGGTAGGTTGAACTGCTAAGTGATATAAGTCTAAACACTGAGTTCTGAGATAAGAGTGTTAAATGTTAGGAACTCTACCATGGGCTGTAATGTTAATTGGATGGGTATTCAACTCATTCATTATTGGCAAATCTATTCAGCTGGGAGCGGCTCCACTAGGCCAAATGGTGAAACCAGCTGCTTAATAAGAGAAAATGGTGTTAGTTCATTTCCGGATTTTTGTGACTTATACCACATGACAGCACACTTATAATTGACAAGTTATTTTGGTATTTCAATGAATCAATACAAAGTTCCCCATCTAAATCAAAATAACGGAATTATATGGCTTTTTATTTGAAAATATCCAGCAATTAATTACGATCACTGATAAGGTTACATCGCATGCTTTATTTCCAATAGAAAGGGCGCATCTCTTTTGCACAAGGCGGTCGATGACCTTCAAAATGTCATTGACATCCAGCAGGGTTTAATTAAATCATTAGGGGCGCAATTAACTTGCTGAGGCGCATTGTAAGAGAAAAATGAATGGGGAGGTAGTACAATTAGCCCCTTAATTGTTAAATGGTGACATTTAGGAGTTGTTACATTTACGTTGGAGTCAAAACTCATTGGTGGTAATAGGAGCTGGAACGAGATTTAATTGTAAATGTCAGCACCTTTAATTCTCAATATTTGTGATTGGCCATATTTTTATATGTCACTATTTTTATTTGTAAATAGTTTTAATTATCATTTTCTTTTATTTCTTAAAGTTTTTAATTTTATATACTTTTAACTATTAATATTTTTATTTGTCAATATTTTTAATTCGTAATATTTAAAACTATCATTATTGTCAATATTTTAAACTATCATTATTGTCAATTTTTTTTAACTATCATTATTGTCAATATTTTTAACTATCATTATTGTCCATATTTTAGTTCTAACTGTAATATTTAATAATATATATTTCAAAGGTGAATATCTATATGTTTAATAGCTGAGTCGATAATTTGTCACAGTCACTCCTCCTAAACTATATAACCAATTTTTATGATAAAGATATAATTTGACAGGGAATGAAGTGTACATGTGCCAAGAATTTAAAATATTAAGCAATTAATTAGTTTATTACTTTTAAAAAAACTCGAAAATATGTCATCGTGTCGCCATCTATATATTAATATTAGAACTACAGTAAAATGACTTTGTCAAACAATCTGATTTCAACTATAACACAGGAAAAGCACAGAATTAATGTGAGAAATACGAAAATTGGTTTGCGATGTAACCTGCTTTAACATGAATTGACGTATTATAAATAAAAGTTACGAAGCCGATTCCTACAACACGGTTACAGCTAAAATGTTTAACAAAATACAAACGGTCTTAGGTACCTCATTAAACGTAAATGAAAAAAAATCTAAGTAGATTAATTATTTAAATTTGATTTAAATCGGGTTTTCAATGTAATTGTTTTGGATAGCTTTAGGAATAGAGATTGTGAATTTGAATTCTATCTTGTATCCAGAGTTACTTTTACAGAACAGCATGTCAGTATTAGTTTGAATTTCTTACTTAATTTTAATAATTGTATAAAAATTACCGTTGTGTTTGTCGACAGTTTATCTACAGTAAAAATATCATTTTTAGTTTAGAATATTAAATGCCAGCTTATGTTTAGCATCTGTGGAATCGTTCTGAGCATGGCACCATTGAAAAGTTTCTAAAATTGATTAATTTAATCAAAATATTTATTTCTCATGTATTAGGTGTTATTTCGTTACATTTAATAGGATCGCACTATAGTGTTTTGACAATTATAGGCCTTATAAAATAATTTAATTATTAAGTTTTAAGTGCATTTTTAATATTGTGCGAATGAAATTTTTTTTAACATTTTTGTTGCATTTTAAATAATTACATTAAAACTACTATTACAAACTTAAAAAAAAATTCTAGTTCACCTCTAGAAACTATGCTTTATACGATATCTTCATATAGTATACCTTTTCAAATCTATATAGAAAAATCTCTTCACATATATTCAACTGCAACTTAATTTGAAATGATTTAATTATTCTTAAGAAAATATTTTTTAAGATGTGACACTGTTATTATATAAGGGTTTATTATTATTATTATTGCGCATGTTATATAATAAAATTGTATTTCAATTGTCATGGATCCTCAGGGTCCAGTGCAATATCACCAAATACTCCAGGATAAACCGGAACCGTTTCCAATACTACTTACCTTTGGTATTCCAGCATTCTGAGGACAATGCCCCCTATGTAATTGAATAGAAACAGATTCCGTTGAATCATTGCGTGCATCTCTCTTTCTCTTTCTCTCTCTCTCTCTTTCATTCTTTCTACTCCATTTTCTTCTCTATAGGCAGAACAAAGTGGAAACATTCCTCAGCATCGGAACCATTACTAACGGAAAAGAACAAAACATTATTTCCGTTGGAAACTTTCTCTTTGGAAAAATTACTCAGAAATATGTAACCTTTATACTCCTATCTCGTAAATGTATAGAAAAGAATGTATTATATGACACCTATGGAACTCATGCCGAAACTATGCGATATTGCATTGACATCAGTAGATTTTATGTGACACTTAAATACCAAAAATTCGACTATACGCTGTTAAAAATAGTTACTTAAACATAATTAAAATGCACTAATTTTTGATTATATTCGTTGCTTATCATAGATCCGAATATCACTTTCAGTAAATTTCAACCAGGACTAACCCGGAATCGAACCCAATCCTACATGCTGTCGTCCGCATCGAAGTCCTATGCCTTAACCGTTGTATTATCAGAAGACATGTTAAAAAGGTATGACAAAATAATAGGAAGTAAGATAATTCAGTCGTAATAACTCAGTTTCAATTTAAGAAATCGACATAAAATAACGTAGAAAACCATCTTCTGAACAAATATTTTAAGTTTGCCAGGTCTCTTTGTTAAGATGGCTCGAACAGAAGCTGGTATTAGCAATGTTAAACCATACTGCTCATTTTTGCGAAAGAACGATTATTTAAATTTCAATACGTCATCGCTCATTTATGATGCAATTGTACTCAAAGAAAACCGAGTATTCCCATGTACTCATTTTTAAGCATTTTCTTACAGTGTACCCAGGGCCGCCCAATTAAGAAATTGAAGCAATGGAAGTCTTCCTTTGAATGGGGTCCCCATTACTCTCAAATTGATCCTGGAACATCACATTTATATTAACTAAAATCCTTGCCCTTTTGGCATTTAAATGAAAAACATTATAAATAGTATAACAAAATAAATTAATAAGTAATGAATATTCCTAATATTCTGTATGTTTTTATTTTTTCTACTATTCGAACAAATTTAACGCAAGTGGAAAGTTTTCTTTAAACTAAAGTTTGTAATGCAATTTTTTAAAGTAAATTTAGTAGCAAACTATGTTATGGTTGTTAAATATTTATATAAAATGTGTGGTTTGGGGGCCCCTCAAAAATATAAAGTGTGAATCTGGGCTTTATGGACCAATTCAGCAATCAATGACCTGATTATACAGCTGTATATGTCAGCGTTAGGTCGAAAATATCTATACATTAGTACCAAAAAATTTTAACTGCATTTTTCATGAATTTGAAGTTAAACTCTCATTTGATTCTTACATTGTAATCTCTATAAAACCTAAATGTGGTAGATGAAAAACCGTTAATGTAATTGTCAGAAGTCCAGGGCAATTGCTATTTTCCAGTGCTTATAATAACCGTTACTTCAGCTGTCTTATATAAAAAATGAGGGAAATATAGTGAATGCGTCGATAAAAAAGTTTTTAGAAGTTCAGTTTGTAATTTGTTACATTAATTATTGAAGTTTATGAAACATTGTATTCATATTAGATTTTGTGTTGTGTTCCTCACGTCTAACATGTCCTTTTTATTTTAAATAAATGCATTGCTGCTTTTCTTTCCAACAGTCATATTTACGAATTTTGATTCTTCATTTTTCGAAATGTTTAATAAATATCGTAAAATTTGAATACATGTGCAAATTGTTTAAAGCTGTGTAGAAATGTTTTCCATTATTAAACTAAACTAACCAAAGATTTATGCGAAACTGATATTTGAGAATGAGTTATCTAACCAAACCAAATTCAATTTTCCAAATCATTTTGATTGTTTTTAAATTGTGTATTTGCATTTCAAATTTTTTATAATATAATGTTTTAAGGTGTTTTTAAAAAATAATATTAAAATAGTATTCTTGTATTTTTTATGCAAATTATATTAGCATAGGATACTTTTTTTTAGAAGATTTAACATTTTATACGTTGGGTAGAAAATATAAAACTAAAATATTACTAAAATCTTAAAATTAATAATTTTTAATTTTTTTTCTTTATTCACAATTTTTTTAGCCGAAAATGTCCATTTTCAAATCACCTAAATATCAATTACAATTATCAAAAAGGTTAAACATGTATGTTAATAATTAAAAAAGTTATTAATGATTGAAAAATATTTGGAACAAGTTAATATATTTTTGGGGTATTTTTATTTGTTCAACTTGTAATTTTATTATTTCAAATATTATTCTATTAAATTTCATACTGTTTTTATTTGAAATTTAATCACTGACCAAAAATAAAAATAATAATCTAATTAATAGCTTAAGCCAACATTAAAATAATCCTATGTTTTATCAAGTCTATTAATTATTTAGTTGCAATGCTTTCGTTTGAAAGCAATTGATATATTAAATTGAAGTTTATTTAACTGTTTCTATTTAGTTTATATTTAGTTACATATGTTCATAAAATGGTTTTAAACAGAATATATTCTAAACAAAGAGATCTAAATACAATGAATCTTTCAAAGTTAAATTGTAGAGTTCTTCATTTAAATTTTAAATTGTGGTAAATAAATTATTCACATTTAAATATTCCATTTTATCAAAAGATTCATGTTGAAATGGGATACACAAACACAAGATTGCAATTAATTTATTATAGTAGGATATAAAGGTATGTTATAATTATTAAAGATTCAAATTCGAAAATGTTGCGTAACTAACTGAAAATAACTGAATAAAAGATTAAAATGAAATTTAAATATTTTAAGCGAAATATACATTAAACTTTAAATATACATTGTTACCTGAAAACACAAAAATTATGCGTATAATGTTAGCAAATTATTAAAAATGATAGATTTGAAAATATATTGATCGAAATTAAATTTTATTCTCTGAAAATCATAAAAAATACCAAAACCTCCTTTTTTTATTTAAGTTAACCGCAGTGAAACCAATTTAAATACAAAATGTAATTAATATTTTAATTGTTTTCGAAAAAACAATGTCGAATATAATCTTCTTGCAATCATATTGGATTAAAAAAAATCTGTTTTTTTCCGAAATATTAATTACTTTTCGTTGAATAATTTTGGTGCGTCTAATAAAACAAATGACCTTATTTTCAATTTAAAATAAGATAAAAAAGATATGTAACTAAATAACAAATTGATCAAAATACAACGTTTTATTTTTAATAAATTCATGAAATTGTTGATAGAAAAGGTATTAGAAACATATAAAATTATTTAAATTAAAACCTGCTATCGTTTTCACTGCAATATTTGCAAAGAGTACGATATGGAATTTACACAATACTTATCCAATTTAGTTTTTAAATGCAACTTTAAAATATGTACATACTAATACAAATGTTTTCTCTTATTCTAATATTTTTTAAGCTATATTTTAAAAAAAATATGTCCATTTGAACATAAAATAGTGTATTTAAAATAGTGTATTTTCCTTGTTCTGTTGAAAAACGGCCGTGTATTTTCAATACTAGAAAGGTCCATTTTCATGCATTTTACAGGAGACGCCAAAAAGGATTGACAGCTATGTACTTTTGCATCTACATCCATGACTTTGAATGCATTTTTAGATTGGATTCAGAGACTTTTGGTCAATACCACTTTGCAATGTGATGTTGTGCATTGAAAACTTAAAACTATATATATTTTAGACAGGTCCAGTAGCTACTACAGGTCCAGTATCTGATAGCTACTATGGCATTATATTTATTATATATATATATATATATATATATATAAATATATATATATTATATATATATATGTATGTATGTATGTATGTACGTATGTATGTATGTACGTATGTACGTATGTACGTATGTATGTATGTATGTATGTATATATGTATATATGTATATATGTATATATGTATATATGTATATATGTATATATGTATATATGTATATATGTATATATATATATATATATATATATATATATATATATATATATATATATATATATATATATATATATATATATATATATATATATATATATATATATATATATTTATTTATTTGTACGACTGCACAGTTACCGTCTCACTATAGCGATATATAGGTGATAGACCAAAACTGCACAATAGAGCTTTAGAGATTGTTTGATGTATATCTCAAAGGAGAGACCGTATACACAGTTTCGTGACAAGGACTGAAACTAAGCTGGGATCCCACTCTTCGAACTTTCGCCCCACGAGCATCGTAAGGACATTTGTAGACTTTTCTGAAACAAGGAACATAAGTGAAAAGTGCTATATCGCAGGAAAGTTCTTCGTAACTCCATATCAAAGAACACTTGGATCTTAATAGATTTAACATGCAGTAGGCGTCTCAATGCACTGAATGTCCGGTTTGACAAAAAAAAAATATCTCAACCCGAAAGTAATGATCACGACGTTCTTCTAAACCAGTTGAAATATTAACAAAGAAAAACAAAGCTAAAACTGAAATTATATCAGGCTTTTGGTATATAAAACTGACTTAAGACAGCAAATCACAAATTAAAAAAAAAAATCAAGCAATGATTTTTTTCCTTTTTATTTTTTAACCTTTTGATTCTTTAGGTTTAAGTAATGAAAGTCTATTTTACTGAGAAAATTTAATAAAAAGAGGAAATAACAGATTTTAAAGTAGACTTTCATGCTGTTGCAATATAAAAACTTAAAAAAAGTGAAAAAAAATTGAAAAATTATTCTTATTTTTTTATGAAAAGGTGACTTTAAAAAACGTTTTAAAGTTGTAGAAATGAGAAAGAAACACTTACATATATAACAACACAAGTGTTAATTACTACTTAATTAAAACTTACAGGATTGTAGGCATATAATCTTTAATTAAAATATAATTATATGTTTTGACGGTTCACGCTATTGGATTTTTAATACTCCTTTAGATTAAAGTGTCCATGTAAGAAGATTATTTCTGCATATTTTTTGTGAAAAGCAATTAAAATATTAATTACAATTTTTTCCTAGAAACTTTTTTGTTGATGCGATTTAAATATTAGTCTGAGTTTTACTGGGATAGTAAACTGGAAACTGGATACTTCTTAACTGGAAAATACACTGAACATTATTTAAAAATATTATACCTTGTTAAAAATTGAAACACAATACCTTAAAGTTTTTTAATGTTATATATAAATAACAATTAAATTAAAATATTTTACTGATCATATTTTATGCATTCAACTTTTATACATATTTATATAAATACTGACAATTTAAGGAGTAACGGGTGTATGGTTAAAATAGCTGTGTGGCAGTGGCGGCTCGCCCACTACAGCAAGTACAGCCGGGCTGCACCTAAATTCATCAAAAACTAAAATCAGATATTTTACTAATTTTCTTAAATGAAGATTATAATTGAAAATGAAATTTCTACGGTAGTAAACAAAATCTCCGATAAATAGCAAACCTTTTTGCCGTAATGCACAATTCAGAAGGGGAAAAAACTTCAGTCAATGAAAATTGCAGCTAAAAAGCGAAGTCAGAAATCGGCTGCATCGTTGCCATGACAACCTTACGTGGTATGACTTCCCCTTCACGTTAAAATGAGGCTGTGACGTCACAAACGCAGCTCAAAAGGATTTTTTCAACTCGAGCTGTAGTTGGGAATTCTGTGAATTGATTGGCTCCCATGTTTGAATCGGCGGGACGTGTGGGGAGGGGACCGAGTATTTTACTAGCATCTCTAGACCGCTTTGCCTGATGGAGGAAAAGCCCCTTGGCTCGATAATTGTTTCAGCTTTGGCGGTATTGATAAGTGCTGTTTCGCAACCCTGTGGAAGGAATGGCTGTTGAGGGAGTGAATGGGAGCAATTCGATGGACAAATGGATTTCTGAATTATTTTAATGATTTTGGGTTCACACTTTTATCTTTAATTTTTGATTTTATTTTTCAACAAACACATGTTTTATATGACATTCTTCAAAAAAAAATCTTTAGATATAAATTATTGTCTTCAGCAAGTCAAGGTAATCCAGAACATTATAAGACAAAACCATAATGAGAACACGTTCAAACGTATTTTTGAAATTGCGAATTCGAAAACAGAAATTGTTTTCAAAAGACAAGATGACTTCCGAACTCACGAAAATGTGTTTAAGAAATTTAAAATGTTATATTTTGAAATTTTGGATACCATAATAATGGAATTTGACGTAAGATTTAAAGATAGCGAATGTCTATATTTTTTTTGTTTTGCCCATTCCTCAAAGTTTGAGGATTTTTCGATATATATCCCAGAAATGGCTTTTGAAAGTTTGAAAAAGTGTTTTTTTTTTTTTGGGGGGGGGGGGGGGGGTCACATGATTTCGGCTGCACTAACATTTTCGACCACGGGCCGCCACTGCTGTGTGGGCTGTTGGTTCACGCAACATCGACGTAGTTTATAGGGAGAAGAGGGTGATCATAGGTTCGAGTTGGTTTTGGTTATATTTCTTGTTATTGAACTTTCCGGGAACGTATAGCAAAAACAAGTGTTACCTCGAGTGAATACATTTATGATTGCTGTGCAATGTTCACGCAGTAATATAGACTGATTCATTTTGGAGTTACATGTGCGGAATCGCGTACCTTCAGCCACGTGCGAAATTTCCACCCACGCGGTATTAAAATCAGAGGAGGAAGCGGGTTAAGAAGCAGACTGGGGTACGCGGTCTACTTTTATTTACACGATAGTAGATCATTTATCCTCATTGGCTAATTTCTCCTGGAGTTATAGGGGCGGAATCGCATACTGCAGTCAATTTCCACCCACGTGGTACAAAGTTCATAGGGATGGGTTAACAACCGGCCTGGGCGACGATGTCTAATTTCGTCTACACGATAGTAAGTCATATTTTCCTATAAACTGATTCCCTCTGTAGTTATGGGGCTTTACAATATCAAATTATTTAGATGTGTCGCTCAAGTTTTTTGTATATGCCCGCTATAAGAACGAATAGAAAAGCGTATTCGTATAAAAAATAATTTATTCTTTCAACCAAATCACATTTGCTAGCCATATTAACAGCAATAAAGGGAAATCGCGTATAATTACAGGTTATGTTCTATTTTTACTTTCTATAAAAAAATTCTAGCATAAATGTATTTTATATTTCAGTTCTAAATTTATAAGAATTCGATCGGAAAAGAAGAATTCTAACTTTCAAATTATCGCGATGTGTAATTATCGTTTAAAAATATGTTAACGCCACAAGTTGGTTAATGACTAAATATCAATAATTTTAACAGAAATAGTTTAATGCAAAATCGTTAGCTTGCAATATGGTTTCGTCCAATCACGAGAGCTTGTAAACATCGTTATTCTTCAAGCCAATTCCCCCTCGCCTATAATTTAAGCACAGGTATTCCATTCATTTCTTGTTTTCAAATAATACCACATTTAGAATTGAATCGCCTTTATTTTGCGGCCAAGCAACTTTCCCTACGGTTGATGAATCCCAGACATTGGAGTTACGAGATTTGCGAATTGATAGATAAAACTACCCTATTGCCAACAGATGCATTTTCTATCCTGCAGTTTCAACCTCTGAAAACTACATACTTTGCGATTTGAACAATTAGACAAATACATAACAGTCAAACTGATAACCTCTCTCCTTTGCGCGCGATTTGGCGGTTTTAATTTAAAGTTTCTGGCGGTTTTATTTTAAAGTTTTGGTTGGCGCGAATTTCAATTGGTTAAAAATGAGTGATATGTGGTCAATGTGGGTGCTGCAGCTTAATGTATGAATACCAGAAATTCAAATTCCTCTTTTGATGCCCGAAATGCTGACTACAAACATCGAAGGTTGGATGCTCTTAAAGATACGGAAAATATTTGGAAGAAAATGGAATCCAGTAGGTAAACTACTGGAGATGAGAAAAACAAACTTAGCGTGTTGAGGTGCCAGAGCCTTGCTTAAAAGTTAAGAAAGTAAGTGCAAGTATAAATTATTAATTATTAGGCTTTTATTAGTAATATTAAAATACAAATGATACAACGTTAAAAAGCACATATTGTCAAACACGAAATAAAGAAGTCCTCCATTGCCATCTACTATTGGGAACATAATTACATATTTAATTTTTCTAATTCGCATTTAACCCAAATCTCCAGTCGAACTTGACTTCTTGGAGGCGTTACATATTTTAGCAATATTGATTCGACTGTCAATGAAACCTTTGCGGTTCCGGCATTTCCCGCTTAATGGCACACAATAGTTAACACCAACAGATTGAGATAGTTTTTGGCCTTTGGAAACACTTTCAATTCTCTGTTTATTTTCATTTTATTGTGCACACAGACTTTTAATTTCTGCTGATGAAGTTAGATGTATCTCCCGAAACATGCGTAGATTTCATTTATTTTTATTGCGTAGTTTTAAAGTTGCATTGGTATTTTAATATTATTATCGCAATGTTTATATAACAGGATTTTTATCTTATTTTTTTAGTAATACGGGTAACAACGCAATTAAACAAAAAATAATCACAAAATATTTTATAAATCTTTTATAGAATATAATATGGTCTATTTATAGTCTTAAAAGACATTTTATAAAATTAATTTAAATCAATGTTTTATAAAGGAGCTTTGACGAAGGATTTTTATAGTGTAATACTGGCCTAACTACTAACGAGATGCATTTAACAAGTAAAAAATAGTCCTTTCAATACTCCCACGCATATTTATAAGTTAAAAGGTCTTCTTACACCTTATATTTATAAATAAAAAATACCATTACGAAAATGAAAGCAACATGTATGCAACGAAATATAAAGTTTCATTTTACAAAAAGTTAACCAACAAGTTTTTTTTAATCGTATGTCAACAAAATGTCAAAATCAGAAGAAAAAAAATCTTTGCTTAAAGGAGCATTACACTAATACCATGGTCTCTCAGTTTAATTAAAATATTTTTTTTCTTTTTTAATATTCCAGTTCCAGAAATGATTAAAATTGCTTTCAATTTTTTCTGTAAGAAAGAATTTATTTTCCGAGAAAATTCTATTCAATTTTAAGTAAAATAAAATAATCTTGTAATTTTAAGTGGAATTTTTTGAAGGTCATATTTACTTAGATGCACTTTCATGTTCCATTTCTGATAAATTAGTTGATTTTTACAAAATATTTATTTCTTTTTAATTTACTGTGCGTATAAAAAAACGTACAGGAGCAATAATGCATTGCATTAAATTACATAAAAAAATGTTTTAAAAATATGAAGAATTAAATTGCTTTTCTCCCAAAAACCGAAGCAGAAAAAGGGTTTCTCTCGATTTAAGAGTGAACGAAATTCAATTTTTAACTGGGCGAAGTTTTCTCTGGCACTTTGGCTTCGATTGAGTTCAAAATCTATTTTAAATGTTCTTTTTGTGTACGATTGGCGAAGATTTTCATTAAAAAATGTCCTCAATCATATGTAAGATTACTATTACGAAGTCAACACACTGATCTCCGTCAATGCCTCATTAAAGGAAATGTAAATACTTCAATTCAAATATATGCATTAATTATTAAATGCACACAGTTGAAGTGAAAATTGCAGCTCCCACATAAAAATTGTGTGAAAATCTTAATGACACGTGAAATTCGAAGAGTAATAAAAAGGAATGTCATGTTTTACAGCATATTTTTTTGTCGTGAAACGTCTTAAAAAAGTTACATAAATATATCCTTTTACGTCGTTAGAGAAATCCATTTCTACAATATAACTTTTTGACAAATAGCACGAATTTCATAAATTTGGTCTCACCCGATAGAAAATTAGGTGTCAATGCGTGTAAAATTTTGAAATAAAGTAAAGAATGTATACTCAGCTCCAGATTTAAATATTTTGAGGCCGTAACCCAAGTTTATAAAACGGCCCTATCTCTCCAACTCCATGCTGGTCTGAGGTTTGAAGCAATATATGTACTTCAGTACAGTAGCGTATGCAGAAAAATTGTATGCGAGGGCTTTTGAGAGTCCATTATCCTATTAGCCCCTTCTAATAATATTTAGGCACATTAAAAATTCACAGATCAATCGGAGGAGACGACCCCCCCCCCCCCTTTGCGTACGCCACTGTATCAGAAGTCCCTTGATGCCAGATTAGTACTATCACATATAAAACCAGTAGATCACCACAAAAAAAAACGTGATTTCAATTGAAAAACTTTTTTCAGGTTAAGAACCATGCAAAAGAATTGAGCAAATTAATTTTAAACAGAGTAACTTAACTAACGTAGATTAAGATAATTAGAAATTAAATATACAGAACATTATTTTCTTATCCTCCAGCTAAACATATAATTAAAAAAAATTGTAATATTAAAAATATGTCTCGAACTTCTTTTCATTTTATGACAAAAGAACAAATTTTATATTACAAAAAAAGTTGTAGCATGCGGCTCCCCTGAGCCAGCGGCCTAGTGGTAAATCGGGTACTGCTTTACTGGTAGTAGATGTAGTCAGATGAAACAGTCTGTTCAACTTCCTTCTGTTGCCAATTTTTTTGTCGGCGATCAATCCCTATTTCTATAACCTGCTGGAAGGACGTTTCCAGTATTACCCGTGCTTCCAACTATATTTTAACACTAATCCTACCACGCGCGGTCAAATGACCGTTTTTTAAATTTCGTTTAAAATGTCTTGTATACAACGTTACTGTATCGCCATGTAACTTATTGACATTTCCTATAAGAAACATACAACCCATTTTTCAATATTCACAACTTTCTTTATTGTTCGTAGTTGTCTTTCTTGGAGGTACTTGTTGATGTAGCAACAGCGAAAAGTGCGGATGCAGTTAAAGAGGTTGGACCAATTATCGGTGAAACCTCCGCTTTTTTGTTTACAAAGGATTTTTGGTTCAACATAGATTCCACCATAATATGGTGTATACCTCTGTTTCGCACCAATGGTACATCGTTAAACTGAAATTTTTAACAGTGCATAATGCAATAAATAAAACTTATTTTTAAACGTTATGTCTCCGAATATAAGGATCACAGCGATCAATACTGTGCAAGCGATCAAAAGGGGCGATAACTTGTCTGGCCTGTCATTTCTTCTCGTAAAAAAGACTTGTTGCTCGCGGTTGAGGGATCCCAGATCTTAATTGCCTCCTAGACAAGACGACGAAATTGATGGATGGGTAAGAGATGGGAATTGTAATACGCTTGGGTGTCCAAAAAGTCCGCTAATTGAACGGATAAGATAGTAAGGAAATGTCGTGGATAAGAGGCTGGAGAGAAAGGATAAGGCTCAGATATCTCGTAAATGATAGAGGTGAAATTCCTTGGGGTGTATGCATTTACAATAAAAGGGAATTGGCGTGGAGAGGATGTTTTGTGTCATAGGGAACGGCTTGTAATTGATTGAACGTGTTGTTGTCGTAATCTGGACTGGGAATGAGTCGTCTGCGCCATCTCAATGCGACTTTTGGTTAAAGAAGGGAAGTGAGTTATGTGTAATTTATAAAAATATCGACTAAATATTGAATAGAGAAACACTTTTAATTATAAAATAAGGAGCGTCCACCCAAACAAACATGTCAGTCTGATCGCAAACCGCAGAGAACAGCAAAAATGTTTGATATTGTTTACATTTGTATGATCATTCGTTTTTTTTTTAAGTTTTGAAACAAAAGGGATATTTTTGGTTAAAACGGATAGAAACTATCTTTTTTTATAAAATTCAATAGGTATCACATTTTTCTCCTTCATATTTTTGACACGTTTGGTTTTACATGTGCGCCCCTCAAATGATGACTTTAAAAAAGAGTAAATAGTTGTTTTTTACCTGTTATTTTTAATGTGCGAGAACACACTGTTCCTGATTGAAAAAATATTTTTTCGCTATCTTGTTCATTGGCTAACCAGAGTTACATTGTCAAAGATATTTCTTAAAAGAAAGCAATTATGAGCTTTGTTATCAATTTTCTATTTAAAACTATCAATTATGTGCAATACATTTTGTAAAAATTAGTAATTCCAACATTGTGGTTAAGTGACCTGAATGAAACTTGAATGATGATTATTAACGGAAAATTTAATTTTTAAGCAGAGTAATTGTCTTTTTAGTGTGATTAATGGAAAACGGTTAAAATGAAATAAAATAAAGTTAAAATAACTCTTGTATCGTATTTATAAATATACCGAAAACTAAAACAATACCTTAAAAATTTAGCGCAGGCATCACGTTTAACAAATATTCTATTTTATGCCCCGTTCCATACGTTAGACCCTCATTGCCTTACACTTCAGAAAACTAGCCATTGACGCCCTGGATTATATACTTTTTTTCTGATTTCAGCCTAGTATTTTATATAAACTTATTTACTATTTTTTTTCTAGATCAAAGACTTTTAAATATTTTAATTCGAATCAGTATATTTTATTTTACACATGTGAAGCAACAAGTATTTTATACGAAATAGGATACAACAAATGTGTAAAATAATATTTATATGGAACTTCTGTATGGGGTTTCAAAGTACACCATTTTTCTTTATAGTTATTGAAGCTATTTATAGTATTTTTTGGGTTTTAGAAGAAACACAATGAGCTATATGCTCCTTTTTTTAGAATATTTTGTTTAATTGTTCGACGTTTGGCGATGTTCTATAAAATGTGTTTTGAGTATTGTTTTCCTAGTAAGTCCAAATTTTGATTTCAAAAAGTAAATTACTTACTGGAAATACCTCTCTTAGTTAACAAAATTTCCAAAAAATAGATAAAAATCGGCCTTAGGAAACCAACCACAAAGTTAAGCCCGCACTCAGAGTCTGACCAATCACAGATCGAATAGCCACCGGACATGCGCGGGAAAAACGAAAAAACAACCACGTGCGTATGCTGTGATGCCTTGCTTTCAAGTCACCGGGCAAAATCGATCATCTCGGTACCGAAACCGGAGGTGTTTCCCGGGAAAATCCGGAACGTTCACCAGACATCTCCGGACACAGTCATCGACGATTATCTTCCCGGATTAGAAGAAACCGGACTTTTTTACTCGGAGAAGATAAGATGACATTCCATGAGAGCGATGTCAAGTTGTATTGTTTTTGATAATTTAAGAGAATTTCGATCGCCCGTGGACCTGTGCTACTGTCAATATGATATTGTTTGACTAGTGTTGCAAACTTGTGAAAAGGTTCTGGAAAGATGTCTTTTATTTAAATTAATTCAGCATTGCTTTGTTAAGTAATTTATGATTTAGGACAACCGAATATGGAAGTTTTGTGAAAAATTAAACATAGAAAAAAAGAATCTCCGAAAAAAAGTTTTTTCTAGAAACAAACTTTTTGGAGTGTGAAAAAGCGGAAATATTTTGTTCTAACGATACATGTCATCAACTGTTGGTATGTGAGCAGATATTTATATTAAATTCCATGAATGTAACATTAAATGTTGAACTAATACTCGTCTACCGTAAGCATCATAATCTTTATAATAAGATTATTTAAGTAATAATCAGATTTATAATATTTTATAATAAGATTATTTAAATAATCATCATAATTTTTATAATAAGATAAATCTGATTGAATGAAAGATAGAAATTAAAAAAAATTATAAAGTTGCACATTTGAAAATATGTTTTATAAAATGCACAGTCGAATAATAACAGAAAATATTATATACCATAAATATTATATAACAAAATACAGTGAACATAATTTTTTTTAGTTTTTGGTGAACTGTTTCAAATCCATTCAACGAGTTATATACTTTATATAACTTTTCGGGATGTAAACAATTGCACAATATTTCGAGATTGCCATAAAGAAGAAATCGAATTTATATTTGAAATCAACGTCTTTCAAAATCAACGTCTACATGAGATGTATGTGTTAAAATATTAAGAATATGATTATTAAGAATATAAGAAACATTCTAAAAATAATTGAAGAAATTTGAAATCTCGTCAGTAACGATTACATTTGCAATTTTATAATTGTTTAAACAAGAAATATCGCTTTATAAGCGTGTAAAAATAATTGATTTTTTAAGAAATGAACTAAATAAGTTATAATAATTGTGATACGTATTTATGACATAAAAGGAACATTGAATAGTTTTACTCATCAATGGGAAGTTCTATTTGTACTGGAAAAGTTTAATATTTGTATGATATTTAGGGAAATACGTAAAAGTAAAATTGCTATTTATACATTTTGTTGTATCATGCATTCCAGTTGAACATGCTGATGAATAATAATTTTGATTAGTTATATCACTTAAAAGCAAGTTAATAATTATTGATGATATTTATGGAAAAAAAACTGAACGTTCATTTGAGTAAATAACCCTTTTTGACGGAATTGAATTGATGCTATGTGGTAAAACGGAATAATTCTTTATTTACGAATCATGTGATAAAGATTATAATTATAAGCACAATAAACAATTTTCAATTTTATTGATGCAAATTTACAAAATCTGACAAAACTAACTGTGGTTGTAAGTAAAAAGTACGCTGGTTTGACAACATTTGATTAAACGTGTGATAAAACGACAACTGTACAGGAAACTTATTTGAAACATACCTTGAACAACTATACATTGAAACTTGTTATTTGATGTGTGATTTCTTCTACGAAAAAAAGGAAAAAACTTCTTTTCCAGGGTCTTTATGATGACTGACGATATTCGAAACTATTAAAAACTACTTGCTAACTTTATAAATTCAAATAAATTTTTGAGTTGATGTGTGACCGATATCCCTCGATGGCGAATATAAATCTGGCGTCATCGATGCAACCGGAATCGCCAGACGATATGGACGAAGAGAACCCCTTCAATCTGGACAGCCCCAAAAGACACTCTGACCCCGCCCCTTGCACCAGCACGACCAGTGACACCCTCTCCCAGCCCACGACATCGTCTGCCTTCGCGTTCAGCGTCCCGGACTTAAGAGCCTACGGATCCGGCACACTTCGCGGGGCTTCGGCCTCCCCCCTCAGAAGCCCCCTCCTGGACGCGGCCAGATCCGGAACCCCGAGTCCCGCTAGAAGACCCGGTTCCGGACCAAGACGGAGTCGACAGCAACAGCAGAAGCACAGGAGGTTCAGCCAGGGCGGGCTGCCAGCTGGTCCAACCAGCAATTACTTCAGCACCCAGCCCAGGAGGGCCACCCACCCCAACACATCACCCAGACGGTACAGAAGAAGCTCGCTGTGGCTCGATGAAGATCCCTGGTCTCGGTACAGGTCTCGAACCGGGTCCATTGGTGTGCCGAACGGGGACGACAAACCGTTTCTGGCTGAGGAGGGGGGTTACTACCGCTTGAGGAGCTTCAGCGTGACTTCGAAAGGGATTGTCAACCTTGGGGACTTCGTGAGGACAAGGTCGCCGAGCGTGACGTCAGACGAGTCCAGTTCCGGAGTCGAGCATGACTTCAGGGACCGACTGCCCTCCGTGGAGTCGACTGCCTCCGTGGTGCTGCCTCCAACCAGGCACTCTGTGCTGCTGCTGGGGAAGGAAGAAGTCGGGAAGTCGTCGTTGTTGGCGCAGTTTACGACGTCCGAGTGTCTGACGACTGTGGCGACGGATATGCTGGAATCCCTTGGTAAGTTGCATGTTTTTTAAACTACCGACCTCTAACTGTTACTTCTGGATTGGGAAAGACATTTTGTTGACTTGAAGCCAATTGAAGGGGTAACTACCACGGAGTAAAGAAGAAGGTGGTGGTGCGAACAAGTCTAAAACCGGTTTGCAATGTGAAGTAAGCAATCGCTTAAAAAGTAGGAACTGGCGAAGTATTTGGCGCTATTCCAAAGCACTACTTTGTACCAGTACTTGGCGATAATTGAATTTATCTATGAAGTTGAAATAACAGCATCCTTTATCGATTTGGAACTTGTACTGCATCCCACAACTGCACAAATAGTCATTTTTTAAGTTTTAGCATGCGTTTTCTTAATTTGAAAATAATGCATCCCTCGTAGAAAAATCACTGCAAGCTAGGTTTGTTTGTGCCTAGTTTGGGGTTGCTAACTTACGTCTCATGAAATCTCGCCAAATCATCTCTACCTTTTTCCTTACTCCGCGGTAACAACTGTAACCCACTTTCGTCGTTACCGCAATATTTCGTATATATTTCATGTTTAAATAGCCGACATGTATTGAGTTTGACTGAGTTTTTTCTATTTTCTTTTGAAACCCATTTTAAATGCAATCTGCAATTAAAATAGAAAGTAATTTGTAAGTCAAAGTCGACGTGGTTAAAAAGCAAGAGTAAAAACTATTTGTTTGGGAATATAAAACTAATTCTATAAGAAGAATATATAATATTTATATACATTTAATATTTCTGCAAGGCTATGGTATTAAAAAACACCACTACATCACTTAAATTTTTTTTTGGGGGGGGGGTTTAGTATGGCTTCTTCCACATTGGCTTCAAAGTGCCCATAGAGGAAACAAGTTTTAAGCCTTCCAGAAGTTACAGTTGGAGTTCAGTGTTTTGAAACAGTAGCTCTAATTTTTTTTACGATTGACAGCAATCGAAATTAGCGGTCGTTAGTCGCATTTTGCACTTAAAATCTTTCAGTTTGACGAATATAATTTTACACCCAATCATCATTTTTGACGCCTAACCTTTTATAAAAATTTCAGTTTGACGATCGTATTCATACAGTCGCAATTTTTATGTCTAACTTAATATTTTTTTTAAAGGAGCGAGCAATGGTAGTTGCGGGATTCAACGTAACCGGCGTTGCCTGCTCCATTTTCTTAATAGCAGGTGTCCGATTTTATCCATAATGCAATTGCATGAAACTGCAAATTGTGGTGCTTTGAATTTTTACTTTCAGATAAAGTGTATTTGAAAAATAGTTAAGCCAATTAACTCGTATTTTATTTCGTCACATGCTGGAAAATAAACTATTAAAGATTTATATGGAGAATAAAAATGAAATAGGCGATAAAACGGGAGGGAAAAAAGTTTTTGATAATAAAAAAATATTGCTCTAAAAAATTTCAGTAATTTCGTCAGTAAGAAGATGATATTTATAGAGTATAAATGGAAACATGTTTGTATTTTCCTGCAAAAGAAGCTTTAATGGTTACAAATTATCATAACAGTTGGCCGAACTGCTTTTGCAATTTGAAATATTTTAAAATTACGCATACGCATAACATTTTGGCAACACAAAAAATTACCATGTACCACTGATGCCTTACTTTTATTTACTAATTTTGAACCCTCATTGCCATAAAAAATGGAAATCATTATGCAATTGATATGTATCTAGTCTATGGTAACATATTTGATATTACATTTTGAGCACTATTACTAAAAAATCGACATGTTTTTATATTAGTCTGCATTGTCTTTCTGTTTATACTTCTCGAATTATAGAATTTTAACTTTTTCAATTCATTCTTTTACTTTCTGTATTTTTATCGATTGTGAAATCAAACTAAAATAGTTAAAAAATATCTGATAAGCTCAAAAAAAGTTAAATTATATCAAGAAGGTAAAACAAACAAACAAACAAACAAACAAAAATTTATTGTTAGAGGAATTAGTTAAAAAATCACTCGACAATGTATTTAAAATTATTTATATCCAATCACTGAAGTGGTGCATTGCAAATTGCGAATCGGGGTTTCCATCAATACAAATGAGAGCAAGTAAAGAATAATCACAAAATTTCATTTATTGAACTTTTTTAAAAATCATTATGCGTTTAAATGTAGAGTTTCTATTCAAAAGACAGAAACATGTTAAACTTCTATACTTTAACGCAGTGGTTTGGAAATGGTGGTCCCCGGATATCTGGGGTGTCCACGGGTCAATGTTAGAGGGACCCAGGGGTTAAAAAAAATGTTGAAATGCATTGACCGGTCGCCTTTTCTTAAAAAGCCTTTTTTAAAAGTGTAAACTAATTGAATGTTGGTTAACTGTCCGAAGTGACTAAAAACAACTAACCGAGAAAGCTCTAAGTTATTTGAACGTACATATGTGAACAAGCCTTTTCTAACTACTATTATATGAGAAACAGATACAGCAAAGATTCATGAATCAAAATAAAAGAAAATTATACTGGCAGATGTTTTATGTCAATGATAATAAATAATAAAAAAGTCAAATTTCAAAAATGGTGGATTACAGAAAAAGATTAAAAATCTGTAACAAAAAACAGTCCCATAGAAATCAAATATACTGCGTTTGTTAGAGTTATGGTTGTTATTTATTTTATTCAAGTTACTAATCTGTCTAAAAAATTTGTTTTAAAAGACCTTTTACACGATAAATTCTATTAAGCCCACAAAAACCCATTTTACCCCATCTATGAATCGAGATAGGTTATCTTAGAAAATAATTATTAAAAGTATTTTTTAGATAACTTAAATAAAAATATACGATTATGTTTCCAATAAAAAAGGAGCATTTTCATACAACTATTGTAATTTTACATTTTTTCCTAGAGAGAAATTGGGCTTCGTTCAAAATCAAGTTTTAAAACTCATTTTCCCTCACCTTTGAATTAAAAATTAATCTATCCTGCAGTTTAAATAAACTACATAATCGATATTTTGCTCATCCCTCAGAGTGTTAAATAATACAAAAATATCTGAAAATGTTTACACAGCATTTCATACAGTTAATAATTTTTTTTCTCCAGTACAATTAAGAAAATTGAAAGTTCTTACTCAAAAATTAAATTTTTAACTTTATCCACATTTTAAAAAATCTATACAAAATTATGATTCCATTCGAAAAGAATAATTCAATCAAATAAAAATAAACTTCAAAGCACTAAAATTTCTAATTTCAAAAAAAAAAAAAAAAAAAAATCATAAAACATTTTAACAACACAACATAATGATCCCATAACGGCCATTGTCTTTACATTCCGCTATTTTCTACGCTTCACCTACTTTTTAATGAACTATACCGCATTGTACTCATGAATCCAGCCGAAAATAGTCGCCAAATACGCCTCGAAATAGCGCCCCATTAAGAAATAAAGCAAATATACAGGGATGAAATGTACACTGGTTGCCTTAATTGGGTATGGTATCATCGTTTTCAATAGACAAGGGTTGAGGTTCATTCAACCCTCCCGTTATAAATTAGAATGTTTTTGTAAAGCGTATGTTGTAAGTTAAAAATAGTCGGAGATTGTATTGATTTTCATTTATTTTTTCTTCTGGAGAGTTTAGTTCTCGTTAATGGGCTGGTTTTCATTCATGCTTTCAAGGCGAATTCATTCATGATTTCCAACTAGTAAATTAGTGAATGAATATTATTTTTTATATGTGTTAAACATTATAGAGCTTAATTATCCGCAATTATGTAAAAGGACAAAATTTTATAATTTTCTCATTAGGTAGTATTAATTAATTTAAAAGTTAATTTTAAAAGCCTTATTTGTAAATTATAAAATAGACCCTAATATTTTTTAATAATGTTAATTTTTGGTAAATAGCCTAATTATCCGTAAATATCTCAAAAGACTCAGTTGTATAGTTGTTCCGTTAGATACTAATACATTTAAAAATCATTTAAAAAAACATTATTAAAAGCAATTTTAAAACTAGTATTGCTAGATATTTATTGTTAAAAATAGGTACTAAAAAAAAGTAAAATGTACTCATTTTTGAATACATTTGATGGTTATCATGGCTCCGAATACATAAGTTTCATTTTTGAAAAAGACATGTACTCAAAAAAATGAATACAATGAGTAAGACAGCAGTTGCTTACCTACATAAGCTGCCGTGATAAATCACTTTCAATAAATATCAACCATTACAACGAAGACTTACCGGGAATCAAACCCAGATTAAGATAATTAAGTTGTAATAACTAAGTTTCCATTTAAGCAATCGACATCAAATAACGTAGAAAACTATCTTCTGAACGATTATTTTAAGTTTGTCAGGTCACTTTGTTAAGATGGCTTGAGAATAAAAGCTGCTATTAGCAATATTAAATCACACTGCTCATGTTTGAGAAAGTACGATTACTTAAAGTTAAGTCCGTTATCGCTCATTTACGATGCAATTGTACTCAAAGAAAATCGAGTAGGTTCAGGTATTCATTTTTAAGCACCTTCTTTTACAGTGTATATTTAGACAGGTATCACCTACTATTGATAGTAATTTACCTAGATTTAAAAAAAAAAAGCTTAGAATAACTACGATTCGGAAAAAACTACAAAGTCCCACTTTAAATAATTTTGGTATCTCAAATATAATCACCCAACATCTCCTTTTTATTTGAATATCAACAACATTTTAAATTTAATAAAATAAAAATTTAAATGTCGCTTTATTATACAAGATATTTAAGGTGTACGTATACACTTGAACATTTTTTTTTTATTTATTAATTTAAAAATCTAGTTTTTTCGTGTAGGAAAACATCTTAAAAATAGTGATGAATCATTTAAAAAAATCCTGAATAAAATAAAATACTAATTACCTAATTAGCATTTAATATGTTAATTAGCATGTTTTTTCAAACGTGATTGCGCAAGTTGTAATTAATCTAGAAGCATAATTTTTGTTGGAAATTACTCGCAGTATCTTTCTTAATGTTATGACCCTCCAAAAAGATTATAGCATTTAAAGTTTTTTTTAAAATAATTTTTTACCTCGACAGTCCCTAAAAAAACACTTTTTTATTCAAATGTTCAACTTTAAAATTCTATTAAAAATTATTTTTTGAACGAATCGTTTTGATGGAGGATCATAACATCTTACAACTAATATAAATTTAATAGAAAAAATAATTTTCTCAAAATGTTTAAGCAAACTTGAGTTATCATGTTTCGAATGAAGGGACATATGTTAAAAATACAGTTCTTCAGAAATCAAGTGTAAAGTTTACAAAACATATTGCCATTGCAAGCGCGGCCATAGAATAACTCTTTGTAAATAAAAAAGTTTTTGGAATATTTATTCAATCTTGGTATCATCTGAAAGATACTGAATTGGGGAATACCATAGAACCAAAAAAATATTTTGGAATTTTTGCCGATTTTCGTTTTTTATAGTGTGTATGTACACCTTAAACGCTTTTTCTTATAACTACTAACACTGTTATTTAACTTTTAAATGTACTATATTTTGTTAGTTTTGCTAATTTTATTTACGCTTTTACATTTATACGTGCATAATAGAGACGAACTAAGATATGAACAATTTGGTAGAAATAATTTGTTTCGGATGACAGTAGCATTCCCCAAATCCAAAAAGGTTCATTTTAAATTTATTTGCAATATCTAAAATCTAGTTAATTATTAAAAGAAGGTTAAATAAAGACCCCCTCTAAACAATGAAGAAGAGCCAATTCATCATTTCTGAAACTTTATCTCAAAAGCTAATAATAAGAGTACCTCAAAACCAACAAAGTTTACTAATGGAATTTTAATGCAAACTAGGTTTTGTATATTATGCAGAAAACGGATATTTTATGCCATTAATAAATTATCCACGAAGAAATGAATAACTAATACAATCTAAAATCTTTATCTCGCCTAAATAAACACTATATTCAGAGAATGTCAAGTCTACCTTTCTAAATAAATAAATAGTTCTTTTAGAAAAGTCTATTTTTAGCTCGAGGTTTCGTTCATCTTTACAAAAAACCTAACAGAGTATAAGATTGGAGTATTAAAAATTCATCTTGGGGTGTAAAGAAACGTTTTCTTGTTTCAAGGGATTGTAATATATTATATTTCCCTGAACATATTTTTGTATGAAGATATTTATGTAATCTTTTATAAATAACTTATTTAAATTTATTGCTACTGCTTTGATCAAATTAAAATAATTAATTAAAAAAAATATAATTATTATATTTAGAATATAAATGATACCCTTTATTTGTATCTAATTGGTATATATTATTTATTGGTTATAAATATTCATATATATTATTTATGTAGTATAGATGCCTTTTATACCGGTTACACACGTTGAATCTTTACAAGTAAGGAATCAAAATAATTAGAATTTCCTGTAGCGCAGTCGAATTGTATTTTCATCTTAAAATGTCGACGGTTTGTTTAAAAAAATGCTTTAAGAAGAATTATAGTATAATGACATTAAAAAAAAATTCCACAGTCTAGGTATCAAGGTGTTACGTGTCTATAAATCTGGGTCGAATTAATTGTGGGTTCGAATCCAAACGAAGATGGGTGGGGGACTCAGTTTTTTAAATTTTATATGCTTTAACGGGTTTTCCAACAACACGGCCATACAGAATTGTTCATATGAGAATTCTCGCATGGGCATGTTAGTATTTTTATAATTAAAATGTTTTTAATAAAAGTATTTTTGTAATATTATAAAATAGCAGTAATGTTCGTCGTTGCCTGAAAATTAATCTGTCATTATATGAACCCAGTTAGGTTTTGTCCATACCAGGGTCTAAATACAGTTCCAAAATATTTCCAAAATATTTCTTGCCATATGTTAGAGGTATAAAGTTATGGGAATCGGGAACCTTGCTTTCAAATTATATACATGCTCGTCATTAGTGGCATATTAATATAGATGTACTACAATGATAACCATCTTACGGTTATGAACGTATCCCCCAGTTCTTGCGTATCCTGTTTTCCTTGCACATAATATTAAAGATGGTAAAATATCTCTTATTTAAATCATTTTCAAATTTAGAGCATTGGATAAACTGTTAAATCCTTCTCTTCTAAATTAATTTTAAAAAAGGTAATGAACCAAATCATATATGGTTTTCAAGGTATATTCTAAACAGATTAAATTAAAAGACTGCGGAATTACAATAATTGCACCTAGAAATAAGGTATTATTTTCATATTTGATGAAGGGATATTTACTTGCCTCTAGGGACTCTTTACCCGTATGTTTCATTTTTTTTTATTATACATACACAAAGGCACAAACAATCAAAACTTATCCAGAGATTGAAACCAAACCACCAACCAATTGCATCATAGTAAACATGCATACAAACTTTGCAAACCATTTCCTCGACTCTTTGGAACTTTTCCAGTTGCCTATTTATGTACTCAATGACGAGACCTTAACACAGGAAAGTAATGCTTCGGAATTTTGTAATTATGGTCAGATGACGAGATCAACACCTAAACTGGCACCCAACGTAATCACCTGAATATGCCTTCCACAGTTTCTGGAGCCCCAGTTGCTCAGTGGATAAAGGCGTTCAGCTACTAATCAGTGGATTGGTGGTTCGAATCCGTGCGATGGACTTGACAAAGAAAAGTAAAAAAGTAGTGATCTTGCGATCGGAGGGTTGCCAGCTTTGCTACAAAAATACTAGAATGTCGTCCAGAACATCCAACAAATTATACTGGCGTGTATACGGGACTAATGCACGATAAATCTGATCGGGGTCCGATGTCTTGACGCCTATTGAGGTTACGTCGGGTGCCAGCTCAAGTGTTGTCCTCGTCATCTGACCATGGTTCAAAAATACGAGGCATCACTCCCGGATCTTTCCTTCGAGATAGGCCCCGAACCGTCGCCAATATCCCACTGTGCAGATCTAGTGCGACGTTATTTAAACAAACCAAACAAGAATAGATTCTGATTCTTCGCTAGTAGCTCATTTTGGTTGCACGTTGTTAATCAAATTCAAATTTACCTTATATAAAAATGTATTACTTTTTTCGAGAGAAAATATATGTATATTACATATAAAATAAAATATAGTATATTACATATAATATATTTTGTGAAATGCATATATAAGAATAAATAAACTTTCAAGGAAATGTTCCTATTTGATCTATATTTCTCATACTTATTGTAAGGTTTCGAAGAATGAATGAGAATACAATGGATGTTCTTGTTGGTATAAATTTTAAGTTAATATATGATCGTTTTGATTTGTTTAATAATTATTTTACACACTATTACATATGTGTTTTTAATAATGAAACAAAATAAAAATGTTGAAATGGTAAAATAAAAATCAAGAGCGTGTATTTTCCGATGCAATGTGATATGAAAAAAAAATATTATTTATCTATTGATATGTTTACTTGTTAAACTATAGTCAAATAATAAGATTTTGAGTAAAATGATAATATTATTATAACATGTATGAAAAATAGCGGAAAATAGATCAAATATGTCATATAAATACCGAACAAATGAAAAAAAAGTAATCTTCAAAGAGAATTTGTCAAGAGATATTTATTTCCAAGAAATTTTTCTGTCTTGTTTTTGGAGAAAAATACTTCCGCATTTTCATTTATCATGTCACAGAATCCTTTATTCCCGTTAATATTCAATGACATTCAAAGTTCGTTCACCGTACATTTGTCAAAACTAATCAAATTGTACTTCATGCTGCACTGAATCAATTCAAATATTAAGCTTGTTACATACAACAAACGAATACAAATGTTCTTTTTTATTTATTTAAAAATTGTATGCATCTCTTAATTAGCATCATCGTAAATATTTTTTCCCGATACTCAACGATTTAAGTAAAAAATTTAATATGCACAAAGCTTTAGATTTTACGAAATAATACTACAATGAAAACAAAAGAACGAAGCTCCACCCCATTGTTTTACTGTCACTCTTTCTTGTTTTTCTCTCATAAAGTATTTGAAGATTTTTATAAATATTTATTTAATAAAATTTGAGCTTAGGAATATGCTTCTCTTTCGTTTAATGTATCTGAATATTTGAGCGGGAACTGTAACTCAAAGAATAAATGAAACTGTAACCGTCATTTTGAATTTTTATTCTTTTCGTGCAGGAAACACTAAAAAAAATCTCCTTATCACAGTGGCAATAAACGTATATCATAGGTGGCAAAATGAAAATGGCGGAAATAAAAAGAAAATAATATAAAACAAAATGCGTACTAAAATACTAAATATAAAAATAAGTTCGAAGTCATCAAAATTCAGGTATTGAAACTAAAGTTTATTTTTTATACGAATATGTGAATAAAAATGTAAGCTAACATGGAATAAGGACATCAAGCAGCTTGAAAAATATTCCAACTTTTCCCTCCCTTTCAAGCAGATTTTTACAGCAACACTTCGAATAGTATACAAAAAGTTGCAATTTTATTATGGAATAACCGCATAGTGCCTACTAAAATAGAATGAAAAGAGCACATAAATCTTTTTATGTTCGAATCCTTTAAAAGAACTCGTAAAAGAAAAATGCACAATGAAAGTTTTTCATTTCTACAAAAGTTCAACGACCGATTTATCAATGCTATAAAAAACATACAAGTCGATAGTGCAATTTTTTTAAAGAAAATAATTGCCTTTGTTTTTAGAATTATGATAAAAATGTTCGTTTTTATACTTATGTAGATAACACGAAAATGTGGTTTATAATATAATCTCCTTAAACATTGAATACATTACTGTAGTCGAAAATTTTTTAGTTAGAAGTAATTTTTCTTGTTGTTATTGGAACACTGAAAAAATATTTTTAAGCATAATTATGCATTTTAAATATTCATTTTATTACGTGTTTGTTTTAGTTTAAAATAAATCGAATTTAGTTTGTTAGCAGTACATTTAATTTATTCTGTGTTGCAATATCAAATAAGTATTTGACGATGTCTTTAAGGTATTTGACTTCATTTTCCAAGGAATTAACTAAAATGTCGCTTAAACTACCTGTAAGGAATATTCTTTTTTTTACATTGATTTTTCTTTTCGTTTCGACAAGTATTTATTTAATTTGCAATGTATTTTAAGAAAGCGAGAATTTTAGAAAAATAAAAATGACTCTTCCATTTGGTTATGCAATATTTGGATGATTTTAATATTACTTTTGCAGCCAATTTATACTATAGACATGAGATTAATAACAACTTTTTAAACCTTTTTTCAATTAACTTTTGCATTTCAGTAAATATTGTAAATACTTATATTTCTCTCATAGTTATTTTATACTCATATTTGAAGATGTAAAAATATATAAATTAAAAAACATTTCTGTCAAATTTCTACATTATCACGTAAATTAAAAAATTTTGTTACAACATCAAGACAAATGAACTTTTTCGCAAAACTTCAAAATAGAAACAGCCATGATATTTTATTTTGGTTTAAAATGTTTTTAAAATCAGTTACATGGAACAATATGATAAAAACATTTCGTTATGCTTTAGAGTGATCCATTCTGACACTATAACTCTTTCACAAATAACACGATTGATATAAATTCGATGGAAAATTAGTCAGTATGTGAGTGTAATGAGGAAAAGAACTTACGGAGCGTAAGTGTGTGTGTGGTGTTATGCTCAATACATTTCGTAACTTTTCTTCACTTAACCAGTCCTTGCAATGATAAAAATAGATGTTCAAAAATATGTAAAATGTACTCAATTTTGAATACATTCGATACGTATCATAACTCCGAATACATAAGTAGCATTTTTGAAAATGACATGTACTCAAAAATGAGTACAATGAAAAAAATAGCAGATGCTTGCCATCTTTTTAGGCTGTATTCATAAATCACTTTCTATTAATATCAGCAATTACAACCGAGACTCATCGGGAATCGAACCCATATCCTCAGATATTGCAATCCAGTGTCTTATCCGTTGTACTATTACGGCGACGTGAAGAAGTTATAAACAGAAGAAATGTTAGAAAGGTGTGTTAAAAGAATGGGAAGTAAGAAAATTGAGTTGTAATAACTCAGTTTCTATTTAAGCAATCAACATAAAAAAATTAGAAAACCATCTTCTGAACAACTATTTTAAGTTTGTCAGGTGGCTTTGTTAAGATGGCTTGAACAGAAGCTGAGATTAACAATATTAAATCACACAGCTCATTTTTGAGAGAGTACGATTATTAAATTTGAGTACGTCATCGCTCATTCACGATGCAATTGTTCTAAAAAAACGAGTAATTTCAGGTACACATTTTTAAGTACCTTTTTTTACAGTGTAAAAATATACGAAACAGCTTGTTTATATTCCTTCTCTGGTCGACCAATCCCGATTTCAAAAAATCTTCCGAAATGGTGATTTACATAAAACCATTTTTCCGTGCTCAAACGCAACCATTATTTAAAAAAGTTTTATGCGTTTTTAATTCTTATTTTGCTGCTAATAGTAGACCCTCCACCAATTATAGATCGACATCACTAGACCCTCTCCGAACATACCTGTTAAGGGGTTAAGCTTAAGAATTGCAGGAGTTTTTTGTGTGTAAAAAGATACACTTATTGTGACAGCTTGCAAGTGCACCCCTGTTCCTCATGCTTGATGTGTGCTTAGTGATGGATTCGACCTTTCGCCTAATCGAAGAGAGTGGGTGCTTAGTTCGGAATATTCCCATTGATCGTAAAAGCATTAGGGCATCCCGGGAATAACGTGGGATGTGGCCGTTAGTTCTGTATGAACTTCCTTCCTTCCAATAAGTTGAATGAAGGGATGTTTAATTATCAATGGATTAAGGAGTTTAAATTCATTGTTTGAGTGGAAAATGTTATTCGGCAGTTGTATTTTTACACTGTTAAAAATAGATACTTAAAATAAGTAAAATGTACATTCGGTGCTTATAATGGCTCGGAATACATAAGTTTTAATTTTGAAAGACGCGCCATCAAAAATGAGTACAATAAGTAAAAATGAATAAAAAGAGCAGATACTTGTCTGCATAGGCTGCCTTCATAAATCGCTTTCAATAAATTTCAGCGATTACAACCAAGACTTATCGGGAATCGAACCCAGATCCTCGTGCACAACAAGAATGAAGAAGTTCACGAAGAAGTTAAGTTATAAACAGAAGACTTGTTTAAAAAGTGTGCCAAAAGAGTGGGAAGTAGGACAATTGGGTTGTAATAACTCAGTTTCCGTTTAAGCAATCAATATAAAAAAAATTAGAAAACCATCTTCTGAACAACTATTTTAAGTTTTTCTGGTCGCTTTGTTAAAATGGCTTGAACAGAAGTTGAGATTAACAATATAAAATCACACTGCACATTTTTGAGAAAGTACGATTGCTTAAATTTGAGTACGTCATTGCTTATTTACGATGCAATTGTACTCACAGAAAAACGAAGTATGTTTAGATACTCATTTTTAACTACCTTTTTTTTCTTTACATTGCAGTATTGTATATTCCAAAAAAAGAAAATAATTTATTCGTTTGCCTGAACTGTAATCCAAATAATTGATGAGTGGATTGATTTGAAGAAAGTTGGATGAAATGAATGATGAATAAATTTGACTTGAGTGTAAGTTACAAAATCTTAAAACTTAAATACTAAAATAGGATACTATAAAATAATAAAATGTTTAATTAAAAACTAAATTTTTAAAAATATTTTTGCAGCATTGAATAAAATATCTATTTCACGTTCTGGATTTAAAAAATATGTTAGAGTAACTTTTATTAGTTTTTAAACAATTAAAAATATATATATATACAATTTCATTTAATTAAAAAATGTTTTTTTTACATTGGCGTTTTAGCAATGATAATTTTAGGAATGCGGTTATAAGATTATATCAATCTAAAGTCTCGTACAGACAGGGGAGGTTTTCATACTCAGGTAGATGTTGGCAAAGTAAATATACGGTTAGGCGAAAATGGACCAACTGCTCGAGAAGAATTAAAATCTGGCGTAAACATTCGACTAGTTTATTCCGAAAATTTATCAGCTTTCAAACAGTAAATAACTTTCCAATTAATACAGAATTTTTAATCAACTTAAGGGCGCCAATAAAAACCGACAAAAAGCGCCAATGAGAAAGTTATCAATTGGACATGTATTTTTTTAATGTATGTTCGAGATTTATTTCTGTTTTAATTCAGATATTTGGATAATTTTTGTGTTGTTTGATAGGGAATGTCTGTCTCACTTAGAAATCTTTTGTAAAAAATACCCTGTTATCCGGTATTTAACTATACAGAATCTTCACTTAACCGGACGGTTTGAAAAAAAATATTGTTCCATTTAAAAAAAAATTTGTTGGATAGAGAAAAATTCACTTAGCAGGGAATGCAAAAAAATTGGTTATACGGAAATATTGATTAACGAACTTTTTTGTAACGTTCTCCTGTTTCATTTTTTTTTAATTTTTGGGAAGGGATTATTTAACTATGATGTAATTTTGTTTATCCGGTATTTATCAAACAGGATAATCTCAAAATACACTATCGGGAGATTGTTAAAATCGAGCAACAATTTGAATGTCCTGTTTATTAAACTAAAAAGATGAAAAATCGTTAAATGTTAATCTGTTTAAAAAAGGAAAAACAACTTTAACATTTTAAGGAAAAAAAAAGCGCTAAAAGTAAAAAAAAAAATGGTTGTGGAAAAAATTTAAATATTTAATATTAATATTATACTTATTACAACTTTTTGAAGTTGGTGCCAATTTACCAAAACCATACCGACATTTCGGCGCCGATTTTAAAAGTTGTAATCTGTAAAATATTAATATTAAATATTAAAAGTCTTTCTCTTGCTCCTGAAATTAATTTTTTTTAAACTTTTTAGCGTTGTTTTTACTTTAAAAAAGATTATTTTATACGTATGAGAAAGCATTTTACAATACTGATAAACAGATTCCTTTCAACTATTGCTTTCAAAGGTGTTTAGATTAATATTTAATTTATTTCCTTCTGAACCTTATTCCTGCGTATCTTCTTTACGTTTAGTAAAAAATCCCATTCAATCATATCTAATTCATGCATAAAAATCAACAAGTTCGCGCCACACAACACCTTAGATAGATAGATAGATATGTTTATTGTAGTGAGCCGTAGCCCATTTACAAAGGTTGGCAACAAATTTTAACAAAAGCGGTTACAAAGTTTGATAACACAAAATACAATATAATACATTTTCAAAAAAACAACTAAAACACAATTTGAGACAAATATACAAAAAAAAAGACAAAAATAAATTACATGAACAATTAGAATTGGGTTTTAAATCTGTTATTCCTGCACAAGTTCACTGATCAAGTCCTCCCGGAATTTTAAAACAGATATTGCATAATTATAAAAACAAAAATATTCTTTATTGTAAAATTTTACGATGGTTGAAATGTTACTGGATTCAATTGATAAGTATTTTTGTCTGAATGCATCGTAAATAGGACAGACTAAAAAAACATGATACCAGGTTTCATTTTCTGTTGTGTTACAAAACTTACAGGACTCGTTAGGAAAAATTTCGAAAGCAACTCCTTTAAAAAATATACGCGATTGACTGCAACGAATTTGTATAATAATTCTTTTTATAGTGATATCTATATTTGAAATTAAATAGTCTTCGATTAAATGTGAGTTTTTGATATATTTATATTGTGAGTGGTTGATACTATTGTTCATTGAAGCAAGATCATTTTGGGTGTATTGGTCGTGGTATACTTGTACAATCGTTGAAATGTAATGTTCAGCAACTTTATAGTATTGCGAAAGCCAAACAAAATAAAAACCAGCGTTTTGTAAAATATTTCTTATCGAGATGGCCCAATTAAATTTATTGTTTGTGCAGTCAAAGGATAAATTATACATGTTTAAGTAGCAAATTTTAGCAAACCTATCATCTGACATTTTGAGAAGGTGTATCCAGTATTTTAAAATTAAACGAATAAAAACTAAAGAGATCCTAGGATGACCTAATTCGAGTCTTAAAATATATCCAGGTATATAACGGGAAACTGTAAGGAGCTTTCTAACAAAAATACAAAAACATTTTTCTAGATCATTGTAGTTATTTATCGCCCAAACTGCAGCACCGTATGTTAAAACTGATAAAATCAAAGCATCAAATAATTTAAACCATGCGTTAACCGAATTAATTTTTGCACCTGTCAATATGGACCAAGAAGTGTTTACTGCACTATTTGTTTTAGAAATAAAATAATTTTTGGCAAGATTAAAACAGCCAGATGAAGAAAATGGAATACCTAGATAAACATAACTAGAAACTATTTCCAATTCGTTATTGTTGTAGAAAAATCTCTCACTTAGAAATCTTTTGTAAAAAATACCCTGTTATCCGGTATTTAACTATACAGAATCTTCACTTAACCGGACGGTTTGAAAAAAAATATTGTTCCATTTAAAAAAAAAATTTGTTGGATAGAGAAAAATTCACTTAGCAGGGAATGCAAAAAAATTGGTTATACGGAAATATTGATTAACGAACTTTTTTGTAACGTTCTCCTGTTTCATTTTTTTTAAATTTTTGGGAAGGGATTATTTAACTATGATGTAATTTTGTTTATCCGGTATTTATCAAACAGGATAATCTCAAAATACACTATCGGGAGATTGTTAAAATCGAGCAACAATTTGAATGTCCTGTTTATTAAACTAAAAAGATGAAAAATCGTTAAATGTTAATCTGTTTAAAAAAGGAAAAACAACTTTAACATTTTAAGGAAAAAAAAGCGCTAAAAGTAAAAAAAAAAATGGTTGTGGAAAAAATTTAAATATTTAATATTAATATTATACTTATTACAACTTTTTGAAGTTGGTGCCAATTTACCAAAACCATACCGACATTTCGGCGCCGATTTTAAAAGTTGTAATCTGTAAAATATTAATATTAAATATTAAAAGTCTTTCTCTTGCTCCTGAAATTAATTTTTTTTAAACTTTTTAGCGTTGTTTTTACTTTAAAAAAAGATTATTTTATACGTATGAGAAAGCATTTTACAATACTGATAAACAGATTCCTTTCAACTATTGCTTTCAAAGGTGTTTAGATTAATATTTAATTTATTTCCTTCTGAACCTTATTCCTGCGTATCTTCTTTACGTTTAGTAAAAAATCCCATTCAATCATATCTAATTCATGCATAAAAATCAACAACACCTTACCAATTAATTAAGTATTATCTCGACAAATGATCCTATGCTAAGAACGTTGAATAATTGGAATTCTCAGTGATCCCCTATTTACGACATAGAGTCTTCGCTTCGGATTTAGAGTGAATTAATTAACTCACTTCCTGCCTTAAAGTTCGGAGGCTCATTTGCATCTTCTCACTGTGGACTCCTGCTAAATAAACACTGCCTGGGTATTGGAGCTATTTTTATCTATAAGATTACTTGAAAGGCGCCAGATTGTCTTATTTGACATTTAATTAGTTTGACTTGTTGGCGTTTTTAAAAGTTTGGAATTGAAAATGAAAGTTGGAAATATATTTTGAGTGTTTGAGTAATTTTTATATGCAACTAGAAGTATTTTATATCCGACCGTATAAGAGAATAGTATATTAAATATATTTTAAAAACACGTAAAAAGAGTTAATAATTTATTTAAAAAAATTATTATTTTATTTTTCATTAGGTAAATTGAGGTTTTTATTATTTCTTCAATTACGAGTTATTTTAGCTGCATTATTTATTTTAAAATTTAAGATTTTAATTATAAATTAAGGTTTACCAATATAATTCTGCATATTATTTTATACTGCTAAATATTAACTGGACTATTTTATGTACAATTGCATTTAAAAAGATAACGACATATAATATTTTTAAAAATTGCATCAATCTCTATTGTCATTAAACATGGCAAAATTTTAGATTTCACTACTTTTTATTGACCGCTTTCTATTGTTACGTACGTGGCCTTTTTTGCAGATATGTTTTTGATGGGAAATTGTTATTTATTTTCTCGAGTTTATTTTATGCTTATAATTAAATCAATTCAACACGTTCTGAATTGCCAGTCCAGCAATGCCCTCAAATTTTAAATTAATAAAAATATTTATGTTACATTATTTTTCAAATATACCTAATTGTTTACCTTAAAAGGTGTCTCTTTAACATTTATTAATTAAAAAAACATATATAAACAAAAATGTACACACAAATTATTAAAACTTTCGATCTAAAATAAAAACCTACTTTATAATTACAAAAATTGTTTGAGCTTTGATGAATTAAAACTATGCTAAAAGTAAAGAATAACTGGGCTCCCGGCCAAAACAATTTTCATAGACTCACACGGTGATATCGATATCACGTAAACAAGAGGATGGAGCTACTTGCTGTAGATTAAACCAATGTGATTCATGGAATGGAAAGTTTACCCGACGTCAGTTTGGCGATGGATTATAACATTATTAAATGGTTTAAACTATTTTGCGAAGTAAATTATTTGCGAAATAGCGAATGGTCAAATTAGCGTAATAAATAATCAAAAATTGGCGATTGTAAAACTAACGAAATTACAATTTGGAGTTTGTAAAATTATATAACACAAATATTTGGCATGCGTTTGGCATAGGCACGTATTGCGCAGAGTTGCCAATTTTAACTGAAATTATATTTGGGGACATTAATTGTGACGCCTTGGCGGATTACTCCCTTATTCTTAACCTTAACATAAACAATTTAATACTAAAACAGAATATTAGTTTTCAGAGTACCTTCAAAGAAAATAAGTTATTAATATTAAATGTTAATACCTTTGAGAAAAGTTTTAAATTAAAAGCCCAAATATAACTGGTTTGTCGTGGATGTATTATGTAAAATCGTGTTTGCTTTTTAATTGTTTATATGCAGCAATAAAGTCTAAACGCTACTAAACTCAAAAGCTATCAGCGTTAATGTCACTTCAATTTATTTTCGAAAAGACATATATTTATTTTGCTGTGTAACAAATTTAATATTGCGTTCTTAGGCAGTTATGTAACAAACTCTTTACTAAAGAGCAGTTGATACTTTTTCATTTTATCTGGTACACAATTGTTAAGTAGTTTTTGATGTAACAACTTTTAGGGGAACTAATAAAAGAACAGAAAAATTCATTAATTGCTTTTGTATCGAAGGGAAATAATAATAGAAGGCTTTTATCAATTTACTTCTTGAACTTCTCTAATGGACATTTTATATAATGTTACAAAAAAAATGAATTCTTTATTGAATATCATTTTTACTTATGTTATTATTAACTGAATAAACATGAAATAATATTTTTAAACGATAGTTGGATTTAAAAGTTTTCAAGCCATTAAATTTCAAAAATCTACTTTTTTCTACTTAATTTCAATGTATAAATTTTAATTATAATTTCAAAAATGTTTTGCGTTGTAGAATTACCATACATACAATGATGATAATCAGTATATTTATAGTCAGGATGATAAAAGAAAAGATTGTCACTTGCGACAATCACTAAAACGTTATTCAGTTCAATGCCAGTTACTTTAATCCCCACTTTTATAACAAAAAAATAACCGTACCAATTACTATGTAAACAACTAATTTTTAATTATTTGTGTTTTTAATATACTAAAGTTTTTAGAATTATCTTTACAACTTTGACACGCAATAAAATCTAAAAGAAATAAAATACTTAAGTTATGTTGCTTGTTATGCAACACCAATACATGAAGTTTTATTTGTATACAGTTTTTACCAAAACCATCAGCAAACAATTCAACACACCATTAACGAAACCAATACATCATCAACGCTAAAGATAATTCTCAAATATCCTGTATGAAAAAGGTATTTCTATTCAAGGAGGAAACGATAAAAAATACTTCGACCCGTGCCATTCATAAAAATCCATTTTATTTTAGATATTTACAAATTAAACGCACGCATGAATTCATATTTTTAAACTTATAAAACACTTTTTAAAATATATTGTATTTTCATTATTTTTTTTCTCTAGATGGGAGTCAAGAGAGAACCGTCTCCTTATTGGTAGATGGCGAAGAATCTGAATTAACCTGTGAAGACCCCAACGATGCTACATACGAGGTTTGTGTTTTTTTAATTTAAATGAACTATTTTTATATTAAGATAACACAAGAAAAAACATAGAATGTTCCACGGAATGAGAAAAAAAATTCATAAAGTTTGATAATAGAAACCTGGAAACTAAAAAAGTAGGAATGTTTAAGGTAATGTAACTGTAAAAATATATTAGAAAATATTTATAATTGAATTTATAGATGAGTGAATATTTGTATTGTTGTTTTCCTTCACTGAATCATATTTTTTAAAAAAATATTTCTATTATCAAGTATTTTAACACATTTTATAAACTCATTTAAATATCATTTAATCTATTTAATATCCATTTATTTTATTTTTAAATTCGGAGACATTTTGGTAACTTACTGTAATTAAAATAAATTATTCTACACAATTTACGTTAAACAAATATTCTAAATATGATGAATATTTTATAATTGAAATTGTACGAAAAATTAATTTAATATCTCCTCCAGATGTAACAAACAAGTTGAGCTTACTTTCGGAAATTATTGTTAATAACTTAAATCCGCTATTCTCTCTTTGAAATCATCTCTAATTTAAAATACTTGTTTCATAGATCGGTTATTTATTGTTTTTAATCTATCGTTATTTATTTTAAATTATACAGTCAACTACTTTAAGGTGCACGTATACACTTGAAATTTGTTTTTTTAATCATGAATTTAAAAATCTAGTTTTTTCATGTAGGAAAACACCTTAAAAATAGTGATGAATCATTATAAAAAAACCTGAATAAAATAAAATACTAATTAGCTAATTAGCATTTTATATGTTAATTAGCATGTTTTTTGAAACGTGATTACGCAAGTTTTAATTAATCTAGAAGCATAATTTTTGTTGGAAATTACTCGCAGTATCTTTCTTAATGTTATGACCCTCTAAACAGTTTATAGCATTTAAAGTGTTTTTTTAAATAATTTTTTACCTCGACAGTCCCTAAAAAAACACTTTTTTATTCAAATTTTCATCTTTAAAATACTATTCAAAATTATTTTTTGAACGAATCGTTATGATGGAAGGTCATAACATCTTACAACTAATACAAATTTGAAAGAAAAAATAATTTTCTCAAAATGTTAAATCAAACTTGAGTTATCACGTTTCGAATGAAGGGACATATGTTAAAAATACAGTTCTTCAGAAATTGAGTGTAAAGTTTACAAAACATATTGCCATTGCAAGCCGGGCCATAGAATAACTTTTTTTAAATTAAAAAGTTTTTGGAATATTTATTAAATTTTGGTATCATCTGAAAGATACTGAATAGGGGAATACTATAGAACCAAAAAAATATTTTGGAATTTTTGGCCGATTTTCGTTTTTTATAGTGTGTATGTACTTAAAAGCCATGGTCTTCTCATGGTTCTTATGAAACTTGTCTGGAAATATAAAACTGTCTGATTAATTGAATTTTTAAACAGTTTAACTTTAAATGATTTTCGAATTATGTCATCTCTACTAATTTACTTTCATTTGCATCCAGTTTTAAACTCATAAAAATACTCCATTTTACAATATTTTTAAAAATATATTTTTTAAAGGATAACTTTAAAAACTATTTTTTTACAATGAATTAAAATGTTGGTAAAAATATTAAAGAACGCGCCTAAGAAAACATATTTAAACTTCCAAACGCTGAAAACAACTTTACAATTGTTAAAATAGCGTGAGCGTCAGTGGTTTAAAATTTATTGTTTATGCAAAACTAAATTTTTTTAAGTGTAATAATCATAGCATATGTTTAATTATTCACTGTCTTAATTTAAAAAAAAATAAAATGTTAAATAATGTGGTGCAATTTTAAGTTGAATGAAGTGCATCTGATTTTTGTTGTCTCCACTTTAAAGAAAAGGAACATGTTGGAAATATAAATTAACCCACTTTGCAGAGAAAACAAAATTTACGTCGACATTTTACTCGCTCACAAAAACAAAATAAAAACGTTTCGAAACTAAACCTTTAAAAAAACAAATTCACTTGACACACACTTAACGCATTATACTTAAAAACGAACGCCCCCTCTTATCACACGCAAATATTTAATGCGAAAAACAATATTCTCGAACTTAATATTTGATCTCCTCCCTCCAAGCACCCACGTCAATATTTACGACGTAGATTTTTAAGCTTGTCCCCCGAGGAGTTTTACGATTCATATCAGGCCTCTCTCATAATTGAGGACCTCCCATTAATCATTTGTAATTCCTTTAATTACATTCCCCATGCTTAGAATGGAAGAGGTTCATTCAACATTTACCGGTTCGAAGGGCAATTATCGTTAAAAATAGAACGCTACTGGGGCTGCCGTTCGAAGGGTAACTTAGGGTAAAAGGTGAATTATTCAAACGAATCGGGAAAGAAAGTGAGGAATATGTTTACGGACAGGGTTACTGCTATGCCTTTGATTGTTAAAGTATGGGATGGTTTTATAATTTGTTTCTTTGAAACATTGATCGTATATAAAATGATTATTTTTTTTGACAGATTAAACCATGTTATATATAATGTAGGAAATCATCCTTTGCAATCAAGGTACATGTTTGGTATATACGTTCTTTTTATGGAACTGTTACAACCCGGTCTTGTTCTTTTTTAAAGAACTTTTCTTTAGCATGTTCTTTTTACGTGTTTATGATGATTAATTATAAAATTTTTTATTGTTAAAGTAGGGGATGGTCTTGTTATTTGTTTCGTTGAAACATTGATTGTATATAAAATCATTACTTTTTCTTTGGCATATTAATTCATGTTATATTTAATGTAGGAAATCATCCTTTGTAATCAAGATACATGTTTGATGTATACGTTATTTTTATGAAACTGTTACATCCCGCTATCCTGTTCTTTTTAAAGAATTTTTCTTTAGCCTGTTCTTTTTACGTGTTTATGATGATTAATTGAAAAAATAGGAACGTTATGCGTGAAGCTGAAAATTAATCTCAGTATTACTGACATATATTTAGCGGTTTATGGCATTTGTCGAATGCTTTTTTTTAAAGAAAAACAAGGGTTGAGAGAAATTCGATTCTGAAGAAAAATTTAAAAACATGCAGTTCTCGTTCTCGTTCATTTTGAAGAAAAGTGCACACAAGTACATGCCCAATCCACTGTTCATTGACTTTATGCCTATTTCAGTATACTTTCTACCATTAATATTAAAAACAATAGGTCTACTGCAACGTCATATCAAAAACATATAGTTATGGAAAAGGTTCATAAACTATTTAAAATGTAATGTCATCCCTAGAAGCATAATTAGTTATTCTAGTGGGTATTTTCGATTGAAATACGTTGCACTAGACCTATACAAAGCGCTATTGACGATTGATAAGGATTTACCCCGAAGGAAAGACCAGGATGTAATGACTCGTATTTTTTGACCATGGTCAGATGGATGAGGAGAACACCTGAGCTGGAACTCCACTCTCCAACCTTATTCATCAATATGAGCAAGAGGACATTTGTAACCGCGACAGATTTCACGTTCATCGCAGCATCCTCTACATGATGATGTTTGATTAAATAATGAGAATTCAACTCGGAATCCTCCTATTACGAGATCATATCCCTTAAAACATGTCTACGAGGTTCGTTCGCTTCAGTTGTATCAGTCTTTTTAATTATATTCTCCTATAAATATCGTCATTCAAAAATAAAATTTCTATGAGGTTTCTAGCAAAATTAACGTCAATTAACCATAAACGTGTGAAACTCGTAGTATTTCATAAGGAATAATATCATTTATAAGACACTGTCTTCCTGAAAACACAGTAAATTAAAAAGAAATTCTGATCACCCGACACCCACAAAACCTATAAGAAATCTAAAATATCTCTTTCGACAGGAGGACAAAAATACTTACATGACTGTATTTTTAAATAGAGTCATTATTAAGTAAAAAATAATCCCTGCTGTTTTAGATTCAGTGCACTTACAGAAGCAGTCTCTGTTCATTTTATAAAAAGTAAATAAATCGAATTTTTTCACCCAGTAATGCGATCCTTGTTGACAATAATAAATTGAAATACTCATGGACTTGCTTAATCTCCCTTTCAACTTCCACTCACGATTCCGATGCATTTGCATATGCGCATTTATTTCACTTAAAATATGCCTCCTCACGATATGCTTCAGAAGCTCACGCGACGTTGTTTCTCCCAAAAATAAATTGCTTATATATTTTTAGTTTCTTGGAGATGAAAGTGTATTAAAAGATGCACGTCCTGATAAAGAAATGAATATAATATTTTATTTCCAGCCTTTTATTTATATAACAGTAGTAAAAACAATTGAGTTTATTTAATAGAATAATATTTGCCTGGTTATCCTTTGCTAGGGATACGTTGGAAGTATTGATATTACTGAATATATAAAAAGGATGAAATGAATACGTGGGTGTGAAGACCAGACTGCTCCAGGTTTCTTAATTATTCAGGGAGGATAAAAAAAACACTGTATGCTTATTGCATTGTATTATACAAGAGTACAGCTCTTTTTCCTTTATATCTCTACAGACATTATTTAGAGCTGCATAGCTCTTGCACGAATCGACAGAGATATAGAAATATAGAGATATAGTGAAAAAGTGTAATGCGTGAATAAATATAAGTTCTGTACCCTAGTGTCATACATCCTCTGCAGCACGCACAAGACGTTTCATGTACCCCATTGTGGCTATGTCCTCGATATAGCCTCTCACAATTTTTTTAAATTTAAATTACACACAAAATATTACAATTACCTTTCAAAGAGTAAAACAGTGTGAGTATTGATAAATCCTGAGAAACTTAAGGCAGTTTCTCAGGCGCACACTCTTCCTCAAGAACAGCAAGGGGATCCTCTTGTACGTGTATGACTAATCCAATCAAACGAAAATGAGGCACTTGGGTATTTTTTTTATTGTTAGAAAATTTGATTTAACTTAAATTACATACAGGTCTCAAATCTTATATTCATTAATAGTCCAGGGTTCGAAATTAGCGGATGCGCAGTGCACCTAATTGTTTTTCAGTGCACCTTTATCTTATGTAATTTTTTCGAAAAATCGGCAATGTGACTGCGCGATTACTTCGATTTGGATGAACGAAATTAATTGTTCCGCAGATTTATTACCGTTTTGCTAGTGTTACATGCCTTTTTCAGTTTAATTTGCATTTATTATTCGGTTATCATCATCTAACAAGTGTGGCGGGTTTTAATGAAAATCGCTATTTCAGAACGACGTTTTTTTTCAATTTTAAAGGTAGAAATAGTATTAAGTTTATTTGAATATTTAAAATGAATTTTTATCGTTTAGAAAGTATTTTCTTGAGTTTCAAGTCAATAGTTAATCAGTTTTAAAATTAATAAGTAAAAAAGACAAAAGTTAATAAGTATGAAAGACAATCAGTTTTGAAAAAAACAAATCGTTAATTTTACCGGATTGCTGTTTTTAGCAAAAATCGATTCGGAATATCATTGAAGTGACATTTTAGAAAAATGCCATTTTTCTCAAAATTGCACCCAGCCACTTTTCATTTCTAGAGTGAACACTGTTGTTAGAGATAAACAAACAAAGTTAAACATATAGAGCTTTTTTTTAAAAATCCTTTTCAAAATTTAAATTACTCCCAGATTAATTTAATATTTAATTGAAATTTAAAGCATAATTTGTGTATTAAAATATTTAATTAGTGAAAACAGCTGTTGAAATGAACTTTAAAAAAAAATATTTCTGAAAATTATGATTTTTTTTATTATTTTGCATCTGGAATCTCTTATTATTCCTTCAATAATCAATTTTTTTTTAATTATTTGATTTGATTGAATAACAAAAATATTTTTTAATCAATTTGAATGAATAACATTAAATGCATTTGTCAAAAAAGTATGCATCAAAATAACTTATAAATTTAACTTTTTGCTCCGTGAATCCTTTTTGCACCCAAATAACAGTCAGTGCAACTAAGTTTAAAAACCTGGAAGCACTGGTGCACCTGCTTTGAAAAGTTAGTTTCGACCCCTTGACTTAGTGTACTGTTAATTAAGAAATGGAACATAATATATCACGTATAGTTATGAAAATACAATCCAGCTGAATAAAAATATATACTTAATAAATATTCTCTAGTAATAAAAGGGATTTTATACTAAAAGCGGTATTTGTAAAACACTCTGGGAGATAGGGTTATAAAAAACGTAAAGAAATTTGAAAGTGAGGTTTCTCTAAAATTGAAACTCAACAATGCTCAAAGCTAACCGCTCAACCTAACAGAAAAAGCTCTTTATTTACTCCATCTATTTTCGAAAACTCAATTTTGAATTTTTTAACAATTGGTGGAGATTAAAAGTCAATTTTATATATACTAGATAATACATTGTTGAAAAATCCTCACAAAAAATCTATTTCAATTTTGTATATGTAAAATATTAAAAAGAATACATATATACAGAAACACGTGTCAAACTATTTCTTGATACTTTCACACGTGCCTCACGGCATTTATTAAAAAATATGGAGATCTGTGTTACGAAAATAGAAAATTGCTGTTGCCTCTTTTGTGTAGTTATATGGCTTCTTTTCATTGACGCTGAATAAGCTTCAATGTTAGAAAAAGATGGATATTTTCGACTTAAAAACCATAGATTAGAAGTATCTATAAAGTTGTTTACTGTATTGAAGAATTTATAAACATTTAAGAAGTAAGATTTTTATTTGTGTTTGATTTATATTACAATTAAAATCTATTATAAATTAGATTATAATATATTAATTATTTCTATCATAAATTAATATCATGATGAGTTTTTACTGCAGTTTAACTTAATACGTTAATTCTAAAAAAATCCATATAAGTTTTTAGTCAAGCAGAATAACAAAATTGTAAAGTTGTTTTTACTGAGAACTTAATGTGGCCTATCAACGTTTTTCTACTGACTTAAAAAAACTAGTAAATCTGAAGGTTCAAACATGTTGAAATAAATTTATAGACTATTTAATCGATCAAGATTTATTCTATTTGTAAAAATAAACACAAGTTCATCACTAAAATGTTCGAAAAATCATAGCATCTTCTAGATTTTTGCCGAATTGCATTTTCTGTATTTTACTCTATAGTATCGTCTAATTTAGTTAAATTAATAAAATAACACTAATTAAAAAGCACAATTTACCGTAAGCATCTGAAAAAATCTTTTAATACTTTCATTCAGAGAGCTCTCGTAAATTAAAAGCAAAAATCGAATGCTATATATTTATAATTTTTCATATAGTGACATTAAAAGAGCGCGTGCTTTAAGTTCGGATTTTTCTGTTGCTATACAGTATTTTCACATAGATACACTCTCCACATACCACATATTTTTCTTTGAGCTCTAATTCCTGCTATGTAACAGAAATAAATCCCAATACCCCCAACAACCCCAATCTTTCCGCCGACTAAAAGACCTTGCCACACTGCTTTTATTACCAAGCCCCAGTGACCTCCCATCGCGACGTTGAGGACAGGCAGGAAAGTAAACAAAGTCATTAAAGGCTGATATTGCAGTTAACCGGTCAATCATTTGTCACAGTGAGGGGTGGAAATGCCCTGGGAAGGTGACGTAATCGGGTCTTAACTCTCTCGGCTTACCCCATTATTCAGAAAGGGCAGAATGTAATAATGGCCCTGAACTCACTTGCCTTTTGCATCCTAGCGATTTGCCCCTCCCCAGAATCGCAGTGGGTGAGGAAATCTTACTTAGAGGGGATAAAGTCATAGCGTTTGAATACAAGAATCGTTGTGGGGTAGAAATATATTATTTACGCTCTCTATTCTATACAGAATGCTACATAATTCCCTCCTGTGTTTCGAAAGGCTATAGTCACAGAGGTCTATACTAGAGTGGTTAACATGTGACTTTTGCTGTTCCAATATGGAAGGCGGCATGCTTGTTAAGGAAATATTGGCGTATGAGCGAGTGATCAACTTGAATTTTTCGCGCTTTGAAGATTAACAAAATAATTTGCACTTCCTAACATATATTTCAGAAGTTTTAAGATACAGAATCGCAATAAAGAGGACTTTTAGTAGGTAAACAAATTTTAAGCTGACAAATTTTTATATTAAGTAAATCATTAAATATAAAATAATATTAAATAAGTAGTTAAACTTTAAAAAAAAAAAACTTGACAAGTGAACAATGTTAAGTACGTCCGCCGCTTAATACAATTGATGCCTGAGGCCGCTTTTACATTTAACGACACGACACCGATAAATCGTGAACGATCGCGAAGGGACGACACAACGTTTTATCGTATCGCCTGGTGGTCAGTTTTTCATTGCACCGATATCGTTCGCCGAAAACGACAATTTTTACATTCAGTGCGTGTTCGTCTGTTGCCGAGAGCACGTCTATTCTCGATATGGCGTATCGAAACAAATTATATTATAACAAACTGCGATTGTTGTATTTGCTGTATTTAAGGAGAAAGAAGAGATCAATAACAAAACGCTTCTGGGTGCATGATATCACCAAAGCAAGACATGTTGAAGGAGATTTTTATGTTTTATTTAACGTCCACAAAAAGCTAGAGCTAACCACTAGAGCTGCACAGTGGGCTATTGGCGGCGGTTTGACTAAATATTGCCTCCCATGCCTTTTCTCGAACAATCTTGTTCTTGTAAAATTCATCTCGCTTATCCCAAATACAGGTCTTTACTTCCGCTAATTTACACAAGTTCACAATATCGAATTTAAAAGCCATATTGATATTATTTATATTATTTAATTCTTATAATAATAAAAATAAGAAAAAACACAGTAGACTATAGCAGATGGCAACAAGTGTTTCGGAAACAAACTCAAAATGTCGTCACGATGAAGTTGGGAAGGCACGTGCCCACGATAAAACGTTCCGATAAATTGTATCATCTGATCGGCAACGACAATATCGTTATTGTATCAGCAAGTGAAAAAGCGCCCGGCTTCGTATGTGTATTTTGCGTACCCCGATATCGTGCCGCTGAAATCGTATACGATTTATCGGTGTCGTGTCGTTAAATGTAAAAGCGGCCTGACTCTATCAGAAGAATTAATCTGCCGTTCTTTTCTATTTTACCCCATCTTAATATAAAAAACTTAAACTTGAGCCACAAGTTATTGAAATTCTCCAGAGTTTTTTTAGAATTCTAAATTAACTTCTACAATAAACAATTTATGTTGTTGCTATAAGAGCTCTGAGGCTATAGTAAAGTTAAATAACTACGACGAATACAATAAAAAATGTCATGTTATTATAGAAAATCACTTCAAGTTTTATACAAGCTTTACAGGTTTTCAATATGTGCAGCTGTGCATCCTTGATTATACATACATAAATTCGAAAATTCAGTTCTTGCTGCACTTGTCTCAAAATGTCACGATCAATGCTATCAACAGAATTATTTCGTATGGTCTTTCCTCTCAATTCTATTTTGTTATTTCCTTTCACTCTTTTGTGTTTTTACTGGGTGCTATAAATGCTGCCATCTAACAAATTCTACATTTAAAAACTTAAAGTGAATATTTGTATAGTGATATGAAACATTTTGTTGTATTCACATCATGGTCTTTTTTTTAACTATACCTCTTACATACCCTAAAGAGAATTATAAAATACTCTGTATAAAATATAGAGCAATGAAAAAAATATTTCCGGTTTTTAGTGTTTTAAGACGTTTGGAGGAGTCCTTTAAGACTGAATAAATGTTTTGTTACATTGTTATGGTGTATGTACGTGTCTTAAAAAGATGGATGGTTCTACGACAACAACTGTTATATATGATGGGTAAAGGAGGGAACGATGAGGGTTCACCAACATATGTCATAGTGTTAGCTTTCATGGCTTACCAAGCTGTAAAACGAGAAAAACGATAATAGCCCACCCAAAAACTTTGTTTTCCGTTTGTTTAATGTACAATCATTGTGGGTGGAATGTCATTGTTTTTCCATGGATTTTTCGTATAGAATATGACAGCAAGTTTATTATAAAAACATTTTAAAAGGGGTACTGACATGGTGCTTGCATTGTTATATATTTCTACTATCAACAAAATTTTTATGTATTGTTTAAAAAAAATAAAGATAAGTACAATGTTTTAAAATAATATAAAAATGCGGATAATTGTTTTATGTGGAGTATTTAGTAAGCATTACCCAATTTTTATTGTACGAAAACATTTAATATAGCGATCGATTTCATTTTTCTTTAAAAAAAAAATCACACATAAAATATCCCGGAAATATTTTCCAAAGAAATACGTAAAATTCTCAAACTCTCCTTTTGCTCAGTTTTATTGTCCCTGAAGTAGACATTTTATTGTCGTCTTTTCGACAATTCTGAACAATTCACTTCAAATAGAAAGCGAAGGGCCTGACAAAACAAATCGTACCTTGGAAATAAGCCTTCAGACTGTTCCACATTTCTCTTCAGTCGACTTAATTCGACTTTAGATACAGTTCACCGAAACACTCTGCACATAAAGTTTTTTTTTTGTAATTGTGTTTTACTTGTCTGCTTTGAGTTAGTTTGTGCCCCAGTGTTACTGTTAAAAATGTCGGATACTGCGTTTTTTAAAATTTATTTATGATTATATACATTTACACTGAAGTGCTGTTTTAGTCTAATTTTATTTCTATATTTTTTTATATTAAGAAATACGAGGTTGAAAAACTTGTTTAGAAAACGGACTCAGAAAACAGGCTCATATAAATAAAACTCAATTATTTTTAAGGACACACATCAGATTAATAATTAGAATATTATTAATCATAAAACAATTATTTTAAGAAAAATGAGCTCAAAAGTACTTAGTTTTTTTTAATAATCGTCTTTATAATATAAATACATATTTTTAGCTTATTTTCAATTCGTTAAAATTGAATATAAAAATATAAATTCGCTTGTCAATTATAATTTTTTAGAAAGTAGAGATAAGTGTACAATTAAAAATAAAAATTTCTTTTGCTCATTAAATGAATGATAAGATTTTATTATTATAAAATATTTTTCTGTAAATATGTTTTACTTATTTTTTGATATTTTTCCTATTTCGATTTTAAATTACCTGTGGAATTTTCTGCCTTCTTTTTTGCCGGAAGTAAAGAAAAAAAATCTTATAATTCTTTGCTATTGTCCAATTCGAAGAAAATATGTTTTGAGATTAACCGCATCTAACAAATCGGCAAATCTCTTTTTTCCTTATAAAATAAATATTTACGGTTTATTAAATTTCGAAGAATCAACATTCTTTCGTACTTTTTTCAAAAAGACGACACATGCTATAGAACAAAATACATTTTTGGAAATATCAGAAAGCGAGAAAAAAAACCCGGCTAATTGAGAATTCCAAATTATCGAATTCCGGATAATCAGGTAGTTTTATAAAATTCCAACTTGAGTTACGTTATTTATTCAATACATTGAAAAGCTGAGTCAGTTGATTAGCAATGAACATGTTGAGTGACAATTTAGTGAGTTGAAGAAAAATAGCTGTAAAGTTTGTAAGATAACAGTACAATAGCTTGTTCTCATAACGATTTTTTCCACCGTAAACCACATTATTATTTGACTTAACAGAATTAATTAACGTTATAAACTTACAGCAGACCATAACATGTTCTTTAACAAGGAAATGTATATTTTTTTCAAAAATGTCTCTTAACATGTCCATCAACTCAACTCTATAATTAACAATATTCTAAATCGTATGGAATTAATCAATAAATTCAGTTAATTAGGATTCTAGTATAAGTGAATATCGGATAATCGGATTTTTATTGCATAATATCCCAAACAGAGAGATTCTCTACTAAATAGTTTTCAAAATAACAGAATTAGTAAACACTTACGGGAAAAACATATATAAAGTGATCAAGAAATACATACATGTCAACTATATTTTGTCATCCTTTTCACTGAAAGTCAGCTGCAAGTACTTTAATTTATGTTAAAGATATTAAAATATTTAAAAAAAACACAATTTTAGAATAAATTCATGATCAGCAATCTAACGCGTCTGAATGTTAAAGAAAACAGGTGAAAACTGAAATATAAAGACGATACCAGTTTTTATTTAAAAAAGTTTTTAATATCGTCTGCTCGTATCACTGAGTTCAAATAACCACCGCATTACACCCTTTTGATCGTATACTGCAAAAAAACTGTCATTTCGCTTGGCATCACACATATGCATAGGACAAAGTGCAAATATCATAGTTTTAAAATCACATTTCTGACTTTCAATAATTTGTTTTTCTCGATAGAAGTACTGCTTAAAATTCAATATTTCATTTTATTTAAGATAAACTCAAAAATTTTAACGAATATACTATTTCAAAGGAGTTTTATACATAAGCAGATTCAGTCAATACCATTAAAAAAATCTACATTTTTTATTATCCTCGAAAAAGAACATTTATTTTTATTCAAAAATCTTTGATGTATTTACGCTATTTATTTTTTCTACAGACGATTTTTAATCTTTTCTGTTTATGTTCTAATTACATGATTCTAAACGTTTTCTTGTTAACAATTTGTTAAAAAAGCAGGTCTGTAACTTAAATATATTAACATGAAAACAGTGTTAAATATATTGCAGTTAATTCTCATTATTTATAAGCTTTGAAATAAATAGATTTGCGGAATATTGCACTTTTCTGAAGATTGTTACTTTTTTTTCGAATTTCCTATTCCCCAACATTAAAAAATTCGATTACCCAATTTTCGCACTTTGCAAATATTTAAAAAAAGTTTTAAAAAATAACAGTATAGAAATATTAAATAGTTATTTAAGAAATCGTAAACAATATAATGTACAAGCTTAGAAAACAATGCTCACCGACGAAATGGAACTTTTTTTTTTCAATTTTTATCTAATTCTCCGAAGAGATCCAAACGCGACACAAGAATGTTCCATACTTGCTTTTTCTTAATTACAAGAAGATAAGAATAGAATATTAATTAATTCATCAAATATTACAATTAACGCAACACGGTGCCATCCGTGGAATGTTTTTTTTCCGCACAAACTTCGGAATTGTATTCATCCGCGCGTTATGTTAAATTCCATGTTCTTCTAATGGGAGTATACTCTCCAGTAATTATTGAGCTCAGTGGCTCGAATTAAACCTCGACTTGGGCTTATTAGTTTTCCTGTGTGACGTCATCGTATACTGAAAACAATGAAATATATTAAATTAAAAAAATATAAATAAAAATAAAACACTTTAGTTAAATTAAAATAAAAAATATGGCAAAAGTGAAGAATCCAGGTAATAAAACTAAAATATAAATTATTAAAGTAAAAATTATACTAATAAATATTTTATTAAAAGGTGAAAGACATAATCAAAACGGTACTTCATCATTATGCTTCATGCAGCTCTAGCGCTGATTCATATTTGATTTTCTATGCATTTTAATTTAATTATATAATTTTGTTTATCATTTTCCATTGTTTTCTACTTTGTTTTTATTGTATATATATATATATATATATATATATATATATATATATATATATATATATATATATATTTGAGTTTTGTTTCACGTTTTCGTCTAAGCTATAAGTCTGCGCTTTTATATGTTTATGTTCTTAGCACTAAAACATGGAAGCAAGAAAGGAGGAAGCATTCCCTATTCCCCACCATTAAGGAGATTGAAGTAACTGTAAGGTGCTGCAGGGAAGCTAGTTTACGGGTGTCCGCCATATTAGTTTGACATGGAGACCATGGACCTCCATGCACTAAAATGTTTATAGTCAGAACATTTAACTAAAAAAAAATAGATAATAAATTTCATAGTAATTGCTCTATTGACTATGATATTTTCTCTTCTGCTTTTAATTATCGTTCGAAACACAAGTAAAGTGGTATGCTATAACTTCACATTATTATTTTCCAAAAATACTAAACCAATAGTGAATAAAACGTTTCATATCGTTGTAATTTTTGAGCCTCTCAATCTTAATTAAATTATATAGTATATATGTGCGCAGTTTTCTTCGATCATATTTCGAACTTGTTATGATGTGTCAAAAGATATACCAATAAAGGTGTTTTTTTTCCACAAAAAGCGAATTATTTAGTGAAGTTCCATATTTCCCAATGAATGATTGTCATTGAAATTCAATTTCTGTGAACTAGTGGCCGTATAAAAATTTACAAAATAAATTTCATTTTATTAAGAAATAATATTAAGTAGTTGTTTTACTTCTATTTTCCTATTTATCACCTTATTTTCAAAATGATGTACCTATTCCCATATCACTGAAAAGTAAACCGTGTGTCTTTTGGGAAAGGCACCTTGTTTATATTATCCCTTCGCACTCCATTTTCAACTCTTAGTTGACAAAATAACGACCCGTTTTTTATCCCCTCTTCTTTAAAATAAACGAGAACGACATGATTTTGTGTCTGAAAAACATCGATATTTTTTCAGTGTTTCCTTTTGCAGATTATTATTATTAGAAAAATAATAATCTGTTTTAGATCTAAAAATATTCTGGGGAAAAAGAACAGAATTATGATTAACTGTTCCGTAAAAATAACGCAAATGTCAAAGATGTTCTTGAATTGCAAAGGGTTAAATAGGATGTTACATAGTAAATAAAAAAATAACTTCTTGTTCTTTTCAGGTAGACGAAGGCATCTTCGCCATGAAAGATGCCTTTCTTCTGGTGTATTCTGTGACGGACAGAAAGTCTCTGAGTTTCGCTCTGCAGACGTTGGAACGACTAAGGAGACTTGAGACCAAATGCCAGTACATCTACCCGAACTTGGGACCGAAAGTTTACATACTTGTTGCAAACAAAATTGACCTAGTTCGATCTAGAATAATACCGACCGAAGGTATGGTAATACTATATATATTATATATATATATATATATATATATATATATATATATATATATATATATATATATATATATATATATATATATATATATATATATATTTTTATTTTTACAATAAATTATCAATATGCAATTTACATATTTAATATATGATTGAACGATTTTTTTTTGTTTACATCCAATTTTTTGTTTCTGCATTATTTACAAATTCCTTAACCGTATAGTATTTTTTGTATTTTTTTTTAATGTGTGACCGTTAGGTTGGTTGGTTAAATAACGACGCACTAGAGCTGCACAGTGTGCAATTGGTGTTGTCCTCTAAGTATTTTGTAAGTTATCTTCCAAATTAAACTCGAATACTCAATATAATTTCTTTTTCTTTTTTAACCGACTGAACAAAACTCCAAAATAAAACCGGCATAAATTTTTTAATTAAAACCGACAAATCGCGCGCCAAGTCGAGAGGTTATAGATTCGACTGTTATGTATTTTTTAATTTATAATTAATCAATACAGAAGATATTAACCGATAATGTTCCCTTAGTTTTTCTAAGTTATCAAAGACAACACGAATATATGATGCTTTCTTTATTGATAAACGTTCTTACTTTGACATGTTTGTAACCATTTTGGATATTTTGTTGTTGTTTTCTTTCATAGGATATATTTAAGCTTATGCAATCTACCTTTGATAAATATTTTCTGTACTGTAGTGTGTTTATTTTACTCATTTTGATTACATGTAACTGTGACAGAATATAAAATAGAATAAGAAATCAATATTTTCTATCATTTATTTTCTTTGTGTATTTCATTGACGGTATAACCTATGCTCAAATCAAAGCTATATGCTAAATATATTTCGCTTCCTTCTATGAAAGTTTTATTCAGTAAAAGCAATTTCGTTTGAATTGAATATTTTGTTTCTATCCAAAGGATTTCCAAGAAACCCTGTTCAATTTCAAACTATTTTGGGCTTGCACATATACATGTGCAAGCCCAAAATAGTTTGAAATTGAACAGGCACACATTCTATACATGTGTAAAAACGCATGTAATCCAACTCTAAATGTTTCATGAATGTATTTTCAAATTCCAGGGAAAATAGTTCTTTAATACTCTGAAGAAAATACTCTAATAAAACGGATTTCTTATTTTTGTAATTTAAAATGTTTAATAAAATATATGTTAACTTGTATATGTTTAAAAAAATATATGTTAACTTGCTTTGAGAAATACTTATATCTATCAAGCTGCATAATTGGTGCTAATCTTAATACCTGAAAAAATATTGTCCAACCTAAAAAAATATTGATTAATTTTCAGTTGAGTCCGAGATTGATCAACAAGGTTTACTAAATACGATAGGGACAAATTAATATCTCAATCTGTAAAAGTTCAATTAGGGTTCTTCAATTTCGTAACTTTAACATCTGGTTGAGATTAGTTTATGTAATTTGAGAACAATTTAGTTTGAGTTCAACGTTTGCACTGTTACAAACAGGTGCTCAAAAGTAAGCAAAATTTACTTATTTTTTAGCACATTATATGCTTATCATTGCTCCGAATACATAAGTTTCATTTTTGAAAAAGACATGCACTTGAAAAAGTTTGGTTTAGTTAATTAACGTCGCACTAGAGCTACACAGTTGGTTACTGGCGACGGTTTGGGGCCTATCTCGAAGGTGCCTCGTATTTTTTAGCCATGGTCAGATGATTAGGACAACACCAGAGCTGGCACCCAACACCTTCAATAAACGTCGGAACTTTGGACCCCGATCAGATTTATCGTGCACCAGTCCCGTATACACGTCGTTAATTTTTTGTGGATGTTCTGGACGACATTTTAGTATTTTGGTAGCGAAGTTGGCAACCCCCCCCGATCGCAATATTACTACTTTTTTATTATTCTTAGTCTAGTCTGTCGCACAGGTTCGAACCGGGCACCCTCGGATTCCCAGCTGATGCCTTAATCCACTCGGCCACGGAGGTCTTGTACTCAAAAAGGAGTACATTGAGTAAAAATTAATAAAAAGAGCAGATGCTCGCCACGAAAAACGAATGGGCTCAAGTATTCATTATTTTTAAGTACCTTTTTTTTTTACATTGTGAGAATTAAGGTTTTTTTTTTAGGATATATATGTTGTTGAACATTATTTTTGCCAAAAAACATAGTAATAGATAAGTAAATAGTTTAACAGGCATATTAAGTATAGCAAATATTGCTCAAAATGTTATATTTTCAGCAAAAATTACTATGGTCGTTTCCGAAATGCAGAAACTACATTAAAAAACTATTTTTAATTAATTTTATTAACAACAGATTCGGGAATAAGTTAATTCTGTACGAAATAAATATCTCTGTAATTAATGAAAAAAAATTGTGTAATTAGAATTTTTTTTTATCTATTTTAACAAATTTTAATTAATAAAATATTACCACGTAATTTTGCCGTTTTTACTTTAATTGCCTTAAATATTTATTTTATTTTCACTCTAGAAGGAAGATCACTGGCCGACAAATATGAAGTCAAATACATCGAAACTTCTGTCGGTTTTAACCACAACGTCGACGAACTACTAGTTGGGGTAGTTACCCAGATCCGTTTGAAGAAATCCCAATACCAGAGAGGACAGACAACTGTCAAGAACTTTATTGCCAGATCCATGAAGTTGACATACAAAGCGAGAGGCTTCATGGATCGTTTGCTGCAGAAATGTGAACTCAAAACGAGGTCTTGTGACAATTTGAATATTCTGTGAAGTCCCCGTTAGACTGCGTGTTTAAATTGTATCTATTGTAAAGAAATGTTTATACGTGTAAATGCTATGAGTAATGTTTACACTCGAATTTATTAATAGCACATTAGCGATTAAAGTTATATAAATGAGTTTTTAGTTTAAATTAATTTTGAAAGTTAATTTAGATCGAGTTGCGAAAACATGCATGATTGTAAAGTGTTTGATTCTAGATGTGTTATAAGCCATTTACAATTTATGTAGTATGTTCAATTGTTACTTTTTTTTAACTACTTTTAGAGTGTTTATTAGGGTATGTTAGTTTGTTTTCTTTATTTAGTAGTAATATTGATTCTATAGTTACCATAGAACGGTGGGAGAAACAGGAATATCTAAGGATTAACTTCTACTCTACTCTGTGGGGTACCCAATATGGCGGTTATCTAACACTTTCTTCTCTTCCCCTATCTATTGATATATTTAACCTCACCTTTCCCTCGTACATTGGAATAATGAGTTAAACGTCAACTTTGTGGTGTACCCAATATGGCGACTATCTTACACTTTCCTCTCATTCCCTAGGATAGGAATATCTTAGTATATTTATATTTACCTCACACATTGGCATTGATATGGTATCTCCTGTTTCTTCCACCATCTAAATGTTGTCAATAAAGCAAAATATCAACTACTATTATGATAAAAAAAATTTAATTTAAAATTTAATTTGACTAATGAAATTATGTTAAATATGTTTGTGAAGAATATAATTTGAAATAGTGTGCGTGATTATCATGGCAGAGTTGATAACGAATGAGTACTTTTGTGTACTTATATGTATATTTTCGTGTTATAAAACCTTTATAACAATGTGCACATTGAATTCTATATGTTGGTGCTGATATATAGTCTGTTTTATGAGTGCCATTTCGTGAAATATTTATGTAAATATAGTTTGGTTTTGAATTGTTTCTACCGTCTGATATAAGTAATTATGGACGAGTCTATTATTTGAAGTAGATGATAGCTTGTAAAGTAATATAAATATCAAGAAAAGCCTCCTAACAAGAGCTAAGTCAAAATACAGTTATTGATACGGTCAAAGAACACTGATAATCGAAGAAATCTACTGAGTATTATTCTATAAGTTTGATTGCTGAATATTAACCCATTATTCCATTATCAGTTAAAATAAATTTCGAATATAACAAACAATTATTTATTTTTGAATGAAGTAAATTAACTTCTCTTCTTTCATTTATTGGCCAGTACCTGGTCCTAATTGGTTACAATCAATGATCAGTCAAAGAAGCCTTCAAATTAAAATATTACCTCATAAAACTAACAATAATTGTCCAATTTCAACTAAACCCTTAAAATGACCTTGTTTAAAATAAAGTAAAAGACAAATTTAATTTGAATTGCCTAACTAACGTATTGAAAAATGAATAGTCGATTTTGATAGTTTCGAAAGCTAAACACAATTCCTCAGGCATTAAACAATAATTTTCGAAACAGCCAATTACTAATAGGCCATTAATGGTTTGATATTACTAAATTACTAAAACATTTTTTTTTTAATTTTGATCTTTCAGAAACAAAATACGAATGGGAATGTGTTGAATTTGAAATTGGATTAAAAAAAGTGAGCTTAGTATAAGAGAAGAAATGTAATAGTCTGAAATCAGCTGTTCTTGCTATTCCAGTTATAAACTTTGAAACATAAAGGAATATAAACATCGAGCGTATTTTGTATCATTTTATTGTATCGTAGTATATTAACTTGTAATTAGAATAGAAAACAGTGGCTGCATACTTAACCTGTAAGAATTGAAGTATTTGATTAAGGGAAATAAATAATACAGTTTTAATAAGAAAAAATACATTTTACTATAAATTTGCAATTTCAATATGCATTTTATATACACTATAATAGAATATTTTACTCTTCATAGATTAAAAAATATTTTACATTATGAAAACGTTGCTTACTATTAACCATTTATCAATTATTCTTTCTTGTAAAATAGTTCAATATTTCACATTCATTAGATTTTATCGTAATTTTTACATTATCTTCTGGTCAGCATTATCGAATCTTATTTTGTATAATTATAAAAATTGAAATTTGTCGTTAGTGCGTTTGTTCCGATGAATTGAAAAGTTACTTGAGGTAAAAGATTGTTCAAGCTGATTTATTTGATGTCGATAAACTATTCCGATTTGAAAGAAAAATAAAAAAGATATTTTTCTATTGCGAAAAAAAATGCACGTTCTTGAACATGATGTTATTTTCACAGATTTGACAGCTTGTGTAATTCTCGATAAAGCACAGACGTTGGCTTAGGCTATTAATATTGGCGATAAAAATATTTTTCTTTAAAATGTGTATAATAATTAACTGTTACCTCTTTTTCGTAAAAGCTATAAAAATTAAAGAGATTAGTTTTTTATTTATTTGGTATTTTCTGGTCATTTAAAAGTCGAAATGCTATTTTTATGCCGAACATAATTTTTTTTCAAAGAGTGTGAAACCGCGAGTAATAGCAAATTTTTGAATAAAACAAAATTCTTTTAACTGTTACAGTTAACCGATTATTAAATAACGTATAAAACTTTTCCAGGAATTCAACTACAATACGTTCTTGACATTACGACTCCGCAAGGGACAAATTTGTGATTGTTGGTATAAGTCAATGTAACTCATAACATATCTTACTTAGAAAGAAATCAACTAATTTGTATCTCCTGTAGGAATTATTATAAAACAAGGAGTCATTATATCGTTGAGTCGTTGAAAAATGGGACTACTGCAGTAATGGATAATCACTATATCTTAAATTAATTATATATATTAAAAAAAAAATCTTAATATGTCTGTATATTTAATCAGTGTAACCGTCACATTCCGACTTAAATACCCCGTCACATCCAAATACTCTTCACATTCCTATTTAAGCACTACACCTTTCACTACCTCTCTAACAGTCATATAGACCCTTAGAACGACTGTAGTAGAACGAATATGACGTCATAATCGTGAAACCCATATCTCAGACCGAATGGCCTCCGACACGTGATTTCTTTTCAAAATTATGAATTAAAAAATACTCGCGATTGGCAGATGAATTGGGAAATGTGTTACAGTGAAAATTTATGAATGGAATGACGTAATTAACCACGTGTCTGAGGCCATTCATGTTGGCCTCACTTTGATGTTAGCGAGATTATAACATTATGTTTTCTCTACTATGAAGGATCCATGCTCGAAGTATAGACCTTTGAATACTTCGAAGAAAAATCTTTAATTATATCTTGGGCGATGGAATGGGAGATTAACGGTTAGCTTCCCTTTCCCAGGAGATTATGATGTTTATATATGAAGCTTATTTGTTAACTCCTGAGCTATGTTTATTTGAAACATTATATAACATTTTACACCATGTATACATTGTTATTATTGCACTGCAGGGTTACACTCTTAATGAATAAACATTCTGTGTTATAAATTAATTAGATTTTGTAAAGAAATTATTCCGCAAAAAGAATTATTGTATTCAAGAGGATTAATGCAAATTCTTCAAACATACATTTTAGAGAAAATATTTTTTTAAATATTCTCTTTTTTTATTAATGAATTAAAAATTATTTCCGCTTTTACATCAAAGATTTTTTTTTTTGGTGAAATTTTTTTTTTATAATATTATCTTTAGTTTACGAAGTGTAGAATTAAAAGAAAGAAAACCCAAACTTGAACATCGGCTATAACAAAATCGTTTTTATTGAACCCGGAGTTTTTTGTCGAACATTTATTCGAGCAGACAACTAAAAACTTCTAAGACCTTCTAAGACGGACTTATAAAAATCAATGCTCCCGTTGCCAAAAGCTATTTAGAAATGTCTAGACTTTAAACCCAGAGAGGCGATGAGGGAAAAAAATAATTCTTTGGAGATTAAATTCAAGCTTTAAGCTTCAGAGTTTATTTTATTCAAGTAGAACCAGGTATAAAAGATATATTGAAAGTTCTGCGAACAATATCTGCAGGAATTTCTGTAATAAAGGTGTTTGATATTGAAGAAATACTGATGGAAGTGTGATAGGAATGTTTGTATTTGTACTGCACAATCCAAATATTGAACATCTCTTTTTTAAATTAAATTTATATTATTATGCGCTTTTAGCCCTCAGATTGCGTTTCATCAAATCTTGCAATTCAATTTTAAACCATTTTCAATATTGATTTTAAACTAGACATACGTATGCATTCGTATAACAAATAATAGTTATAATAAATATTAATTTTTAAATTTTGATCCAGCGCTGTCAATGAAATGCTTCTAACCAAATGCGAGAAAACCGCCAAATGCAATGAACCAAATGCAATGAACCAACTTTAATTCAACCAATTAGTTTCTTAACGACCTTTTGTATTGCTTTGCACTAAATAGAGATTTTCTTTGTATTTTAATTTTAAGTATGGGAAAGGTGTTTTTTAGTATTGATATTCTAAAGATACAAAAGTGCGAAGCATGGTAAAATTTATTCTTATGGTGCTAAAAGGCGATTCTTTCGGTTTGAAAATAAAAGTAACTTACTGGCTAATGTACGTCAAGAAAGAAACCATTTTGACGTTGATGTAATATTGAGGAAGTATTTTTTTTTGTAAATACACCGCAAAAGAATTTAAAAAACACGTTTTTATTAATATTCATAAAAACATTGTATATTTTGTTGTGTGCATAAATATTCTAGAATATTATTTAAACGTTGATATTATAATCTTAATAATATTTGAAACTAAAATTATAAGCTTCTATCAGAATGACACTGTTTTGCTTGAAGTGAATACTTTATTTTCAAACGTACCGTGATGCAGCTACTGTTTTGTTTTAAGATATTAAACCTAACTATTCAAATATTTATATTCATTTTTAGTACAGCACTGTTTGAACACGTTGTGCGAACAAGTTTTAAGTTTCATGCAGCTTTCATTGTGTGCAGTCTGTTGTGAAATCTGTTGTATGCTATGCATGCGCATTATGTAAAATTCGTTGTTAGAGGTAAACAATGTATAAATGGTTTGTTTGTATAATGACACATTTTATCGTGGATCTTTTTGTGATGTATTAATAAGCATGGAGTTATTTTTATGAGTACACAATAAATATTGTTGAAAAGAAAAATGTTGTGGTTTTTATGTAACGACTACAAGTTTGTGAAAACTTATAAAATAATCTACAGGTAATAAAAAGATCCCACTCGAAATCAATACGAGTGGCCAATATAACGAATGGTCGTTGTGTGGCGGTGGATGCGTGCCGTCAGTAGCCCAGCGGAGTGGGGTGCCCGGACGGTCCGATCCGGGTGGAAGCCGAGGATGTCCAACTGAGTGCAGTGCCCGGTCGGGCCGGTCCGTGGACCCAATAGCCGACTCTGGTGATTGACTGGCCTCTAACTGTGACTTGTGACTGGAAGCTGAGAAGCATATATATTTGCTGGTCACAGCGTGGCGCTCTCGCTGCCATGCACCCTGATTGTAGCGAGGTGTTTGTACGTGGAAAGTGTTTTAGATGTATTTTAAAGTTGCAATTGTTTATTCGTGTTTTAAATAAATTCGTTTTTATGGTTCGCATGATTTTAATTGAAGAGTGCACTACAAGTGGTGACCCGGAGTACGAATACGCCCCTTTGGCTTCCTGGAAAGGATAACCTGGTAGCTGACACTTTATCGCGCATCTCCGAGATAAACTTAGAGCCGGAGATTAGTTTAAACGAGTGGGCTGAGGAGCAGGGGAAGGATGACGGGCTTGCTTCGTTGTTAAGTGACCCTTCGAAGTCAGGATTAAATTTAAAGCTGATTATGTTACCTAATACTAGGAGCGCGCTTTGGTGTGACAGTTCGGGTGCTAGAATTAGACCGTATATCCCTAAATGCTTTCAAAAAAATATTTTTGATTCTTTACATGGCTTGGCACATCCCGGCGCTGGGGCAACATCTGGGTTAATTTCAGACAGGTACGTGTGGTATCGAATGAGGAAAGACATCAAGACCTGGTGCCGCAGCTGCCTTTCATGTCAGGCTACCAAGGTCTATCAGCACACAAGAGCCCCTTTGGTGCAGTTTCAAGTTCCGGATGAGAGGTTTTCACATATTCATGTGGATTTGGTGGGCCCTTTGCCTCGGGCTCAAGGATTTGCATATTGCCTGACTATAGTCGACAGGTATACGAGATGGCCGGAGGCTTTGCCGTTGCCAGACTGTGAGTCCCTCACTGTTGCAAGATCTTTTTTGAGTCATTGGGTGGCCAGGTTCGGCGTTCCGCTAAGGATAACCTGTGACCAGGGATCACAGTTTGAGTGTAGACTGTTCAAGGCCATAAACTGTCTGCTTGGAACACAGATCTGTCGTGTCGCCGCGTACAATCCAAAGGCAAACGGTTTGGTGGAGAGGAGTCATCGGACCCTGAACAGGCCATTATGTGCCACACAAACAAGGATTGGGTCGACGCCTTGCCCTTGGTTCTATTAGGGCTAAGAACAACATTGCGTCAAGATCTGCAGGCATCCGTGGCTCAGTTGGTATACGGAAGCACTTTGAGGTTGCCGGGAGATTTTTTTCTGGAGACTTGTGGCCAGCCGTCGCAGCCGTCGCACGTGGATATTTTGAGACGCCTTTTCAGAGAGGTCAAGCCAGCAACTGTGACTCGCCATGGGAACAGCCCTACTTACGTGCCCAAGGATCTACAGACGTGTGAATACGTGTTTGTCCGTCGTGGGCCGTTCAAGAGACCCCTTCAGCCGACGTATGAGGGACCGTTCCAGGTGGTGGAGCGGACACCGCACGGGTTTCTGATAGGCCTCCCGAGAGAGAACAAGATCGTTGCCTTGGACAGATTGAAGCCGGCCTACGTTTTTAGGGGCGACGTTGCCCCGCCTTCAGTGCCACCGAGGAGCTCCCATGTGGCTCCGCAAGATCCTGTGAGGGATACGACGCCAGTTCGCCATGCCAGCAGGGAGCCGGCACCGGTGGGTCCGCCGCACGATAGCGACAGTGAAGACAGCCCTCCTCAGTCGCGGCCCTATTACACCAGAAGGGGGCGGCGGGTGAGATTTCGTTTCCCGGTGGAAACTGAGGGGGGAGTGTGTGGCGGTGGACGCGTGCCGTCAGTAGCCCAGCGGAGTGGGGTACCCGGACGGTCCGATCCGGGTGGAAGCCGAGGATGTCCAACTGAGTGGAGTGCCCGGTCGGGCAGGTCCGTGGACCCAATAGCCGACTCTGGTGATTGACTGGCCTCTAACTGTGACTTGTGACTGGAAGCTGAGAAGCATATATATTTGCTGGTCACAGCGTGGCGCTCTCGCTGCCGTGCACCCTGATTGTAGCGAGGTGTTTGTACGTGGAAAGTGTTTTATATGTATTTTAAAGTTGCAATTGTTTATTCGTGTTTTAAATAAATTCGTTTTTATGGTTCGCATGATTTTAATTGAAGAGTGCACTACAGTTGTAACAAGTAAAAAAAATTGTGCTACAAAGTAATCAACTGGTGGTGAGTCCCCCTGTTAAAATTAAAAACTAAAGAGGGAAAAATTAAATAACCATTTACAAATTCTACATTTCGGAAGGCCCTAAGAAATATACAAATGAAATGATCCTTATAGATAAAAACTATTCGTCTATACTTCGTAATAATTCCATATTTTGAATTTACTGGCCTAATTTTTTTTAAACAGTCGGAAGATTTATACTTTACAGTAACCCTAATAGCACGGAGCCACACTACTCTTTCTTTATAAGAGTCATGTTTCAAAACTGTTATGAACTAAATATCTGGTCTTTAAGGAATGAATTTAAATTTGACTTTTAATTGACAAAAATGTAATGGTTTTTTACTATATAGAGAAAACAGTCAAACAGAATAGAAAGTCGAAAAAATCGAGAAATATTGATTTGATAATAAGTTTTATAAGTAAAATACTTAATTAAATTAAAAATGACGGCTTAACGGCCATTTAAATCGTCTAATTTATAGCATACCAAATTTTGCAGTTGAATTAGCAAAAATACCCTTTGTTTGCTAAAATGACGCAACTTATAAACAAATAACAATATTCGATAATTAAATAAAGAAAAAAAAATGCATGCCTAATAAAAGCTAGTTTTAAAATTTTAGCAGATTTAGTTTTAGTAAAAAATAGATGTTCATGATAAATCTATGTAATAGATTTATTCACTATGGGTTCCCCGTATACTTATTAAAAAGAGCATACTCAGTAAAATAGTTGTTCGAACACATATGAAAAAGGTGTGTCAGAGAAATGGGACATAAATATAACTCTGCTCCTTTTTAACATATCAACATAAAATAAAGAATAATAAGTCTTATTTAGAATTACTCAATAAGCGTGAAAAAAATAGATATTTAATGTCAATTGGAAAGATACATATGGATTTTCTTTACAGTTATAGCTCATCTTCTAATTAGGATATCGAAAAATATTGACTTTAAAACCTTTACCCAAACAAAAACTAAGTCCCCCTTAAAATTGGATCATTATTTTCTGCCATATGAACAAATAAATTGAACTCTCCTGGAGTTGTATTTCTATATAAATGAAAACGCGTATTGACCATAGAGTAATGATACAAATAGAGGAATAAAAATGCTGATTTCCGTGTGTCCATCATTGAAACCACGTGATAAGTGGAAATGCCAATTCATTCATGCGCCAATATTACTCTTGGCAGGCCTTGGCGACTTTCAGAACTAAACGAAATCGAAGTATTGTAATATGGTTTTGTGTTTAATTTTGTATTTAAATATAGTTTTTTATAACGAGTGGCACAATTTAAGGGAGTTTAACGGATATATTAAAGAGATTTTTATTACTTTGTAATTTTGAAATAATTGAATTGCGTTTTTATGTAAAAAATTTACCATAAGCGAAATTCTTTCAATTGTTATTTTGTATACTTCAATAAGAAAATATGAACAATAAAACCTGAGAAATATAAAGAGTTTCGCTTCTTCGAGTATTGAACACAAATGAAATATTTTCGTTTCGTTAATGAAGAGGAAATATTTAGGGCATATTGTTTGAAAATAAGTAAATACGTACATATATGTTAAAAAGTTGAATACGGACAGAACTCCTTTCTTTTTAATGTTGACACCGCGGCCTTACGAGAGCCTAGTATTGAAGGCGCTCTCTATTTAATATTACAACTCTCTGGTATTGATCGTGTTAACTTTTAATAAGATTTTCTAAAAACGTAATTAAATCATATAAAACTTCTTCAAAAATGCTTATATATTTTCTCAAGTTTATAATAAGTAGAATGCAATACATTAATATAAAAATACTAGCTGAAATACCCGTTCTACTCACGGGAAGGAAACAAATTACAAAATTGATACAGATACAATATTTATAGCGAAATAAACAATATTCTTAATTTGTCACCCATGAGGGGAAACCACAGTATTAAAAGTACTAATTTGAAACGAAATTTTATTGGCAAGGTCCTGCAAGAACTGGAAAGATTGCTAATATGAAGTTGTCTACACAATAACGTGGAAGCATTACTCCCGTTGATCACCATCCATATTTTAACCTTTAGTAACATCCCAAAGATTTAAACGGGAAGAACTCTTTATAAATGTTAATAAAAATTATCTGAAAAAGTTTTATTAGACACCTATGTCCACATTTGTCGTTAAGTTTCACAAATTGGTAAAAATATAAGAAGAAAAAAAAAACGAAAAATAATTTTAAAAGGTTCATTTACCAAATTCAAGATTTTCATATTTTTACTTTTGCACGGTAAACCTTATCAATATGCGAGGAGGGATGGTTCCCCAGCACTTTTTTTAGATTTTGTCCCCGCACTTTTTAAATATTTAACTTTTTTAAATAAAAAATAAATCATACTTGTACCACGTGGGGGCAGAGTCTATAACAACAGTTTTCGATTCCGCCACATAACTACTCGTATAGGCATACCTTCATAAAAAAGAAAGGTAGGCCGCATCGATCAAGCCGATTATTAACCCATTCCGCCGCTGACCGTGAAGGGAATGTCGCCCTTAACTGCAGGCTATTTCGTTCACATTACCCCCAGGGGAATCGTGTTATGGGCTATAAATGACCTACCATGGTATAGGAAAGTGAGTCGCGTCGATCAGGTCGTTTGTTAACCCATTTTACCCTCTGATCTTTATACCGCATGAAGGAAAATGTCACCCTTGGTGACAGGCAGTATACACTTCCACTTCAATAATTCTATGGAAAATCAGCCTTCGTGGATAAATGACATAACATGGAGTAGAGGAAGGTAGGCCGCGTCAATCAGATTGACCATTTATACACTCTCCCTCTGACCTTCCTACCAGGTGGGGTCCAAAGTATTCATGAACCAATTATTACGGTACAGAGTGGCTTCTAAATACCAGATAGATTATTTTTCTATGTAAGATATAAGTAACAACTCTGTCAAAATTAATCTTCCTGGGTATACAGAAAGTTAGAAAATTAGTGATGAGTCAGTGGATAGTGGCAAGGATTTTTACTTTTGGCAGTTAGAGTTTGAATTTTTGAAAACGAACATCCTTTCTTAGTAAGCAATTTTGGCTTAAAATGCCATGCTCCATGCCAAATTTAATTTTCATAGTTGTTGTAGTACGGAATATCCCGTTATCCAATCATATTTTCACCATTTTGATATATATTTTATGATTTTTTTACACTAATTTCGCCATTTTTATGTTATTTTCACAAATATGATCATATTTTAGTTCATTTTGCAATATTTGATTCATTTGGCGAAAATTTTTATTCATTCGGTGAAATTTTAAATTATTTGGCGATGTTTTTATTAACTTGGCGTAGGTTTTATTTATTTGGCGATATTTTGGCGATATTTAGTCATCAGCCAATCAGAATGCTCTTGATTACATAATATTAAAATTTTCCATTGTTTCAATTTTATATTTTACATTGTTACATGTTCTCCATGTTAATCCTATGGGAAGGTTTCTAAAAAATCTTTATTTTGGCATTTCGAGTTCGAATTTTTAAAAATCCTTTCGTAGTGCATTTCTACGGCCCAAGATGAATCTGTGCTCCACATTTCAGCACTCTAGGTCTTTTAGATCTATAGATACCCAAACTTACGTCGCTACAAACATCGAAAAAGGGGTTTTACAACCCCTTAAATACGTTCGATTTGAAAAAAAATAGCTGACTTTTCCTATTTAAGGTATAAGTAACAAATTTGCCAAATTTCATCTTCATAGGTATACGGTAAGTTGGAGAATTAGTGATGAGTGAATGAGTGGGGATTTCGCATTTATATATATAGATCATTACCATAAAGCAACTTTTTATTGTTATCTATCTCTAACGACAGATTGGTGCAGATATATACAGGTACTATATAAGTGGCAGATTGATTATTAGATTGTTATTTAAGTGCCAGTTCACTCGTAAAAAACAGTCAATTTTCATAACCATATATAGGTATAAAATATAATTGCAAGTATTAATATAAGAGAGTTGTAATATTAAATTGAGAGCGCCTTCAATACCAGACTCTCATAAGGCCGCGGTGTCAACATTGAAAAGAAAAACTCACATCACGTGGTTATAGCGCTGCCACATTTGGCGTTCAGACATCTGCAGGAGTTTCAAATTTGGCGCACTTTCTTCTTTTTTGGTGATAAGGAGTTCTGTCCGTATTCAACTTTTTAACATATATGTATGTATTTACTTATTTTCAAACAATATGCGCTAAATATTTCCTCTTCATTAACGAAACGAAAATATTTTATTTGTGTTCTATACTCGAAGAAGCGGAACTCTTTATATTTCTCAGGTTTTATTGTTCATATTTTCTTATTGAAGTATACAAAATAACAATGAAAGAACTTCGCTTATGGTACATTTTTTACATAAAAACGTAATGCAATTATTTCGAAACTACAAAGTAAGAAAAATCTCCTTAATATATCTGTTAAACTCCCTTAAATTGTGCCACTCGTTCAAAAAAACTATATTTAAATACAAAATTAAACACAAAACCATATTACAATACTTCGATCTCGTTTAGTTCTTAAAGTCGCCAAGGCCTGCCAAGTAATATTGGCGCATGAATGAATTGGCATTTCCACATATCACGTGGTTTCAATGATGGACACACGGAAATCAGCATTTTTATTCCTCTATTTGTATCATTTCTCTATGATTAATATGTTACTGTCACATACTTATGAGAATTTATTGCGCTCGATTACAATAAGGTTTGCTTTTATCATAACAAAATAATTTTTTTTGCGAACTCAAACCTTGATAATAATTATTGCGAATGCAATATATTTTTTAGATACCTATATAGTTTTTAATACCTATAAAGTATACATTAATTCATTTTGAAAGGAATATATTATCATTCCTTTAAAAATGGAAATTTTAAAAGAATTTGTTATCTATCACACAATGAAAATTTATTTTCAACCGTTCTTAAAGCATATCTTAAAATATTGCCGTAACATTTTTCATTTCAAAGTAATTAAAAAATAATATATGTTATTGCGTAAAAATTTTAAACTGTCAAAATACATTTAAATTAAAAATAAAATTGAGATGTTTATTATTTAGACATGGTTGTTTTCCATATAATTCATTAACGTACCTAAATAATTCATTATTCAAAAAATAAACGTTTACATTTTTCTTTTTTTCCTATCAATTCTAAATTTATAATTTTGTTTAAAAGAATAGAAGGAAAAACTAAGTTTTTGTACAATTTTAAAATTTCAATAAATGGAAATAAAAACACATTTTCCAAAAAAAATATAGGAATTCCTTTGAAGTTTTGACAAATGAAGATATTTTTCAACTGGATAGTGTGTATTTTGTTATTAAAGTAATTGAAAAGATTACTTCTATAAAATACCAGCCTATTCTTATTACTGTCATTTTCAAATAAAAATATAAGCAATCGGATTTATAACGGACAATAAATGAATAACAATACCTTCAATAAAACATAGTTAATAATTATACTGTAAGATAATAAGATAATAAGATACTTAAAAATGAGTACCTGAACATACTCGTTTTTCTTAGAGTACAATTGCATCGTAAATGAGCGATGACGTATTCAAATTTAAGCAATCGTACTTTCTCAAAAACTAGCAGTGTGATTTAATATTGTTAATCTCAGCTTCTATTTAAGCTATCTTAACAAAACTCCCTGACAAACTTAAAATAGTTGTTCAGAAGATGGTTTTCAACATTATTTGATGTTGATTGCTTAAATAGAAACTGAGTTATTACAATTCAATTATATTACTTCACATTCTTTTGGCACACCTTTTTAACATGTCTTCTATTTATAATGTCTCCACGTCAACCTGGTAGATCAACCTGGTAGTACGACAACACTGGTCTACGGTACCTGGTGATCTGGTTTCGATTCCCAGTAAGTCTTGGTTATAATTGTTGATATTTATAGAAAGTGATTTCTGAAGGCAGCCTATGTAGGCAATCAACTGCTCTTTTTATTAATTTTTACTCATTTTTGAGTACAAGTCCTTTTCAAAAGTAAAACTTATGTATCCGGAGCTATGATAAACATCAAATGTACCCAAAAATGAGTATATTTTACTTATTTGTGATTACTTATTTTTAACAGTGTATAAATTATGGATATAAAGTTGTTCTTTAAGTTTCTCAAATGTCAAAATATATTTAAAATACAAAAAAAATATGTTAAGCTTACAATACAATTTTACAAACTAAAAGTGTATTTTCTTAACATTTCAGAAATACTAAGTGTGTAGAACAGAGTAAACCCGTTTTACTACACCTGTCAAACTATTTTTCAAATCGTGTTTTACAAAGATTTTCTTTATTGATGTCATTACTTTCTTTCTAAACTATTGTGGAAAATAAGTAAAAACTAAAGATTTTTTGAAATGTTGGAATAAGCATGTGAACTTTTTTGAAATAGTTTTAAACTATTCTCCTTTTTTTCCAATAAATTGATTGAAGTTAGTTTGGTGTTTATTTCTTTTAAACTTATTTACCTTTTGTGAATATTTAAATTTAATATAAACTTTAAAATTAATGTTTAATGGGGTAGTAAGAGATAGATTTTATATATATATATATCAAAAACTTGTTTCAGATTGTAATAATCATTGTTGCTCAAATGGAAGCTTTTAAGGCATAATAGTACTTATTCTCGTTTAAAAATGTACTGTTATACGGAAAAATATCGTAATTCAATCTCAAATATCCCCATTGTTATTTTTTTAAATGACATAAGGTGGCGCATATAATTTCTTTTACTTGAAATACAACGTTATCTATTTAATATAATTCAAGTTAAATACGCCGGTAGATTAGTTAAACATTTATTTACGAAATAAATACGTTATTCAGTACCTGACTCATATTTTGCATCTAAATGGTAATTTATTTTTTAATTGGTTTTAGAGAGTGGTGGTCGCGAATTGTTTTATTTTCGATTCGGTGGTTCGTGGTAACCTAAATATTATGAACCACCATCCTACTTAATCACGGCCATGACTTAATGCAATGAAGATGAATATTACTTTTTTGCAATGCAGTTGCTTCTGTAAAACCTTCTTTTTGGCTAGCTAAAGTTATCGACGCAGAAAACAACATAATTTCTTGTCTCTTGACGCGGCTTATCCCGTAGTAAACACAACTGTTTTCATATTATTTTTTGCCATACAATGGAAAATATACTTGGGACACGATTATACTTTGCCATCGTTAATAATCGCTAGCCAATAATCGATATTTTCCGATTAATCAAAATTTCTGATTAATCGATATTTCTAATTTATAGATATTTTCAGGATATACATATTGTTGGTAAATCAAAATCAGATTTATCGATATGCAGTACAAACTTACTTTATAAGAACTAGACTTTTTGTTCTCAAATCAAGAGCTAGTACAATTTTTTTTACCCCTTCATTATTACAAATATAGACACTTTGTCCCTTTTGTTTCAGGCATCCCGAGTGTTCTTTTGAACTTATGAGTGTACTGTCGACTCACTGTAAAATTGATTAATCGTCAATCGGTTAATCGTCATATCTAAAATTACAAAATGGAAATAGCGATGAAAATTTTCAATCAGAATTCCGATTTATACCGAATCGAATCATCGCCTAAGCCTAATGTAAAATATAAATATGATGTACAATCAAAACTTCTACATGTATTAATATTTGTTAAATTTGATGTTATAAAAATTTTATCAGTAAAATTTTACATTTAAAGAAAAAAATATGAAGAGACTTCTTACACTTAACTTTTGTTTTGTAATAAGGTTCACTAAAGAAGAGTTATGAGGGGAAAACAATAGGCTCTATGCACGTGACGTCTTCAGATGGATGTAAAGAAAAGCACTTGTTTAAATTCAGCATTACTTCGAGTATGAGAAATAATCATAATATATAATTGTTTATTTGTAAACAAAAGTTTTTGTTTAATCAACAAAAAATAAATTATTATTCTCTCTAGATTTAAAATCGACACATGGTCGAGCATATAGTATTTTTAAATGTTGTTTTCAACCTTTGAATGTTTAAATAATTTTTCTATAATTTTTTTTCGTATATTATATATATTTAATATTAGTAAAGTTTAAAAAGAGATTTCAATTTGCACCTCAAACTATTAGATTTGAAAATATATACCAAAGAGAATTTTTTAATGAAATTAAAATCGGTTGGTTGAATTTACATCGCACTACAGTAGTACAGTGGTGTATTGACGACGGTTCGGGGTCTATCTCAAAGGAAAGATCCGGGAACACTGTGTCGTATTTTTGAACCATGGTCAGATGACGAGGGCAACACCTGAGATGGCACCCGAAGCAACTTCAATAGGCGTCAGGACATTGAACTCCGATCAGATTTAACATGCACCAGTCTCGTATGCCACTATATATTATTGGAGACATTTCAGACGACTTTTAGTATTGAATATGACAACCCTCCGATCACAAGTTCATTAAATTTTTGTTTCGTCAAGTGCACTCAGTCGGGTTTGAACTCGCAGTCATCTGACTGCTAGCCGAACGTGCATCCACTGGGCTACCGGAGCCCCAATTTAAAAATCAGATGATTTTTTTTTATAAAACTGGATATCCTAGGACATGAAATTACAGCTTTGAATATCAATGGGTTATAAACAAAATAAATCTTATAAAAATAACTATTTCCATTCTTTACCTTCTTTTTAGATATTTTTCACTCCTCAAAAATAATAAATTCTGCACAAAGAAACTAATTAAAAAAAAATATTTTAAAGGTTTACTTAAGTTGCAGGTATTCCAATCCACACAAGTGGCCTTGTAAGTAAAGGGCGATAAGTAACCTTGAAAGACATTAGAACCCTCTCAGGGCCCCGGATGGAGGTTAATCGTCAATATTTAAGTTAGAACACTGCTAAATATTTGTCCTGCACATTCTGTGAAACCTGAGATTATATGTGAAGAGTTAGAACGTCAAATCGGTTTGGCACTGACAAATATTGTACGCGTTACTTGGGGGGTGTAAGTTTTAAAGTAATAAATCTCTTCACTTGAGTGTTTTGAATTAAAAAAGGAAGTGTTGGAAAACTGTGCTAGTCATATTAATTATTAAAATACAAATATAACGTAAAAATAGGCAATTAATTCCAAAACATCTTTAATTTGCAAACCCAAAACTCCAGTCGAACTTGACTTTCAGGAGGCGTTTCACATTTTTAGAAATATTGATTCGATAGTTAATGAGACCTTTGCTGTTCCAATTGAGTTAGTTTGTATTCTTTTACAACGCTTTCAATTCTGGATTTATTTTCATTTCTGTTGATGAAGGGAGATGTTTCTCCCGAAACATGTCTGGATTTTCTGTATTTTAATTGCGAATTTTTACTTTGTATTTATGTATTAATATTCTTAACTCAATGTTCTATAAGAAGATTCCCTAGTAGCAAAATCTCATTGGCCAATGACTGGCTTTTTATCTATTACGACAGAAACGGTGAGATGCCGATCATCGGTTTTCCATATAAAACTGTTCTTTTCATCGGCGATTGATGCGAAATGTCCGTTTGGACAGCCGATCATCGGCATTCGATGAGTTGCGTTGAAATTCGACGAGAATACGATGAATAAGGATTCCTTTTACCGGCGAGTACCGCATGGAAATAGATGAATATTAATCGGCAAATGATCTAAATATATATTCTCGATCAATTTACGATAGCGGTACGATGAAAAACCAATAGTATCAGATGAAAAAAAAATTCTGTAAAATTTGGTGCCTTGAAAATAATTAAAAATTTCATGATATTTTTTTTACATAATTTGTAGAGTAATTTAAAAAAAAAAATCTCATACATTTTGAAATAGCGGATTTCTTTGTATCGTGCGTCTGACAATTAAACATTTTATTTAGTTTTCAAATATCAGAAATATGGAAAAACTTATATTAACAGGAATTTGCATACGGCTAGTCTTATTAGTGTTAAAAGCTATTTTTATACGATAATTTTAATTAATTTTTTATATCACGTAACAGCGTTTAAATTGGTTTGTGTGCTGGATGAAAATAAACATAACATTTAAATTTTTAATATAATCTAAAAACAAATATACATGCTGAGACCTGATCACTTGACGAAAAAAATAGGGTGTAATAATAATACTTTGTCTTTTCTCTCTACACAGCATCAATATACCTGACATCAATTATATATTGTAGATATTGTAAATACCGGTCGTTAACTCATTTTGCTTTACGCAGATATCTAATGTTGAATGATAGACGTTATGTTAAATTACAGGTACACTTTCAGTTGGGATTGATGGGTCAACGGTCAGTAATTCGAGTAAAATTTCTTGTGTATAACTGAATCAGTATAACTTTTTTCATATAAAAAATATAGAAAATTTTAATAGATATGTACAAATTTTGAATAAAAGTAACACAGATAACTTGGAAAAAAAAAACTGTTGTTATAGTGAATGGACTCTATGCTCATGACGTCATCAGACGGATAAACAAAAGCAAGTGTCTCGAATTTTGTATCGTTTCGTATTTAAAAAATTTGTATTTTGTGAAGCACTCATTTGTTTTTTACCAATACCACTGAATTAAAATAATATAAACACTCTATTGACGACTCCTATTGGGCGACAACGTACTTTTTAACGTGCCGCGCGGATGAATACTATTCGGAAAATAAGGTTAAAAAAGAATTCTACCTCGGCTTTTGCAACGTTAGCCGTGTTACGTCGGCTTTAAGTATTTGAATAATAAATTAATATATTTTTCTTGTTCTTATATGTAAGAAAATAAGTATGGAAAAACATTAAATATGTAACCTTTGATATATTTTTGAAAGCCAGAAATGTATTTTTAAACTAATGTGTATGCACTTCATCTTATGCTTAACACCATGAGAAAGGACTATATTTTTCTACCTTCGCTCATAAAGGTGTAAAGGGGAGTATTCCCTCCACTGATTATTATAGCTCAGTGACGAAAACTAAATTGGTATTTTATCCTTCTACATTTAAACCCTCTAACGGATAGCCAAATTTCAAATCTGTAGGTTTGTTTTCACTGCAGAAAGGTTTAATTTATATTTCCGACGCATTCCTTATTTTTTTTTTAATTATGTCAATAAAGAAGGTTTTTCAAAAGTCTTTCTAATGCTTTATATTTGATTTTTTTTCAAAAACGCGGTTTTGTTTTATCAATTTTTATATTATGTGTACAGCTGGGAAAACTGGAGATACTCGAACGGATATATACGTCCGTATCCATCAGGTGGTTAATTTCGACACCAAGTTATCCATAGTGTATTATTAAAGTGGAATTCAAGTGACTTTTGTTATTAAAACAAGGGGACTGGATTGCAACAGACAAAAAAATTGCATTTCACGCACAATGGTTTCTATTTAATTATTTTTGACAGCTAAGTTTTCAGTAGCGTATATATAATTAATTTTTTTTAAAAATTTGAGTTTAAGCAGTTCTGTCAAAAAAACAATAAAATTCAATAAATAGTCCCATAATTATTTTTATTTATATTATATGCGACGCGTTTATATACAAACCGAATTTGTAAAACAAAAATATCTAAGTGTTTTGGCATCTTTTATTTAATCGTACAAACAATACCAAAACAAACGTTTATCTATGAAAAAAAAATACAGCAAACACTGAAACCGACATACAAAAATAATAATATATTACACAATCTCCCACTTTTCCGCTTTCAAAACCTGTTGATGACTGTTAACAAAATTCCACTGCAACAAAACATTCATTCAAAACTATTCGAAAATTCATAAAAAAAAAAGAACACCATATTTGGAACGAACAAAAATAAAAGACAGGGGAAAAAAAACGTCTGAAAACCTTTACGGGGAAGTCCGAATTCCCGTAAAATAAAATTCTTAATACCTTTCTCCTCTTTCCTTTCCAATCCTTTAAAGAAAGGGACGGAGATTGTAAAATGTCATCTCTCCGTTGCCGCGCTTGCTGAGAGGGGAATATTTGAGTATGAACAGCAGTGGCAGGTTTCTATTTATAGAAACTCGACTGTTGAAAAGGGAAGTATGGAACGAACGCGAAGGGAATTGACATTTTCGAAAAGGAGCTATTCGCGCTGGAAGGGGATTATTTATACGCCTCGATCTCTTTTATAGTGAGTGCCCCCTTGGTGACCTGTGCTTTTCGGAATTGAAACGCCATTAAGGCACTTCTCAGGGGAGGTGCGTTCTGAGGGTTTGAAAGGTCAGCTGTCATTTGAGGTTTTAGAAAAGGAATTCTGAAGCGATTTCTTATAATAAGTTACAAGTTTTCCCCTCTTATAAATAGGTTCTCAAAAATAAGAATTTTTGAGTAGATTCGATGCTTATCATGGCTCTGAATATATAAGTTCCATTTATGAAAAAGACATGTACTGAAAAATCAGTACAATGAATAAAAAGAGCAGATGTTAGCCTACGAAGGCTGCCTTCATAAATCACTTGAAATAAATATCTACAATTGCAACCAAGACTTACCGGGAATCGAACCCAGATCTGCAGGCATAGCTGTTCAAAGCCTTATCCGTTGTACTACCAGGGCAACGTGAAGAAGTTATAAGCGGAATAAATGTTAAAAACGTGTGCCAAAACAATGGAAAGTAATATAATTGGGTTATAGTAACTCAGTTTCCATTTAAGCAATCGATATCAAATAATGTGGAAAACCATCTTCTGAACAACTATTTTATGTTTGTCAGGTCGCTTTGTTAAGATAGCTTGAAGAGAAGCTGAGAAAAAGGATTAAATCCCACTGCTAATTTTTTTTACTCAATTCAAAGAAAAACGAGTAGGTTGATGTACTCATTTTTAAGTACATTTTTTTACAGTATTCTAGAGGGAAAACTAAAAATTTGACTTGGAACATCACTCAATCCTGAAACAAAACATATCAATTAATTATTATTTTGAAATAGTATATCAACTTTTCTCTTCGACTCTATACGGTTTCCTCTAAAAATACTGCACTGTCTTGACTTATGCTTTGACTAACATCAAGTCCAATATTTCCAGATTGTTCAGCGATTCACCCGATTTTAAAATTCATATTAACTATTAAATTTTACAATACTTATTTTTATTTTAATGTTTATGGAACAACTTTAAGCGAACTATTTTCAATTTCTTAAACTTTTAAAATGACATAAAAGAGACGGGGGAAATTATTTAAAACTCCAAGCTGTGAAAACTATTTAACGATTGCAAAAATCGCTTGAGATTCAGTGGGTTAAGTGGGTGAATTAAAGTAAGTAACTGTAGAGCAATCAATTCTCAAAACCTGGGTTTGCGACCCTAGTTTTTCAACTCCATCCTTAACATTCACCACTATTAATTGGAAACATAATTTGACCGTATAAAAACGGCCTCGTAATTTAGAACCACGATCATATAGGAGAACAACACCTGCGCTGGCACCCCAATTGCCATATACTTCCACACTACAGGCCACATGAGGACATTTGAGCCCTCAAATTCAAAAACAGATAGATTACTTTTGAAAAATTTCCAAGAGAAACAAAAAAATAATTAATTGCATTATTGTGAAATAACTTTTTTTTTTTACAAATTAGATAAACACAAGTATTAACCAAATTTTATCTCTGTATAAGTATTACTTTCAGAGATAATTTGTTTTCCCTTGGATTTAACTGATATTGCAACCAAACTATGAGATCTATCTGGTTTTGCAATTGATTACTGCACTGCGGTTGGGGCAAAGTAGTTTAAGCGCATCTTGATATATCTGGAAACCGATTTCTTTACTTATCTCGTTATGCAACCAACTGATACTTTCTCATAGTAAAATGAATATTATCTAACTGCTTTGGAATGTTATGACTTCATCTATTGATAGATTTGTACGAAAACTAAAAATAAATATCATAAACTGAAAATCGAAAAAAAAAATATCCATGGTTTTGAAATTAGAGGGCTCATTTGAAACACGACAGTTTGAACGTGTACCGACCGAACATTTGAGGGATGACGAGCATCAAACACGCAACCTTCCGATTATGAGTTAATGCTCTTCACAGAACGATGATTGAATTCATAGCAAAAATTTTCAGTCAAGATTTAGTACTTTTTACATGTTCATATCGTCTTTTCAATATCTTATTGATACTATTAAGTGTATTTTTGAACTATTATTGTATTATTACATCAGATATTTTGTTTATTCAATGCCCCACACTGAATACCATCTTGTCGCTTGAGAAGTAACATTGGATACAAAAGGATGGTCAATGCCTTTATTACAAATCCCATTCCACTACCATAAAATAACACAGCTTTAAGAAGTTATGGAACATATATTGAGTTCAACAACCTTTCACATTTAATTTTATTTTTTCAAAGCAATCAAAAACACATTACTTCTATTGAGTTCTAAACTTAGCGATGAAATCAAAGTTTACTTTCGATAAATAAAAACATTAATGGGAGTTTTTCCTGTTGTGATTTTCTGTATGTTCGCTTAAAGTAAATGTTAAGCGCGAAAAATTAGTTAAGTGAAGATTGTTCTTTTAGAAACTACAAATTACTTTTTATTGATTCCTGTTCTAAAAAAACCAAATTTCTAGTAATTACGAAGTAAAGTGAATTGAAGTTTAGAAGTTTTATTTTTACGAGTTTGTTTTATGTGTATTTTTTTAAAATGATTGTTAGTTAAAACTAGTGGTCCTTACTTTGCCAACTCAAAATCCGTATGCAGATGTTTTTCGCGTAATTAACGTGGAATAAGCAGTACATTGGCTGTTAATTAAACAAAATAAAGTTTACATAAGACAAATGTTTTTTTCCACTTTTGACCCACTTGTGCAAAGTTTACAAAAAATTCACTCATCCAATCTTAAAGAGAAAATTAAACCAAAAACGTTTATGAAATCAAGAACGTTATTAAAGTAATTAAAAAAACAACTTTATAATTCTTTAATAAAATTATCCAATTATCGAAACAAATTAAAAATAATTTTAATAATTCTTTACAAGCACACACATGCTTAAATAAAGCAATTTATGCTATTTTAATACTACAAAATCTATTAACTGTTACTGGTAAATCACTCTCCTCTTAACGCTGAATAATTAATCTGCTTTTTCCTGCGCTGGATTATTCTTATCAAAATCGAAAACAATCTAAATCGGATTTCTTTACTAAAAATGGTTAAATATCAATTGTTGATTCGATCATTAGATGGATGATTGGAGAATTAAATTCTACGGTGCGAAATAAGTTTTTAAAAGTAAAAAAAATAACTTAAAATTTAAATCATTAAAAAGGTATCGATTTTTGGTGCAAAAACAGTTTATAATTTGAATATATTATTAGTTTTTAATCAATAATTTAAAAAACCAAACGGATATACAGCAGCATTAAAATTACCATTAATTGTCTTTCCAAAGGTATCGATTTTTGGTGCAAAAAGAGTTTATTATTTGAATATATTAATAGTTTTTAATCAATAATTTAAAAAACCAAACGATATACAGCAGCATTAAAATTACCATTAATTGTCATTCCAAAGGTATCGATTTTTGGTGCAAAAAGAGTTTATTATTTGAATATATTATTAGTTTTTAATCAATAATTTAAAAAACCAAACGATATACAGCAGCATTAAAATTACCATTAATTGTCATTCCAAAGGTATCGATTTTTGGTGCAAAACAGTTTAAAATTTGAATATATTAATAGTTTTTAATCAATAATTTAAAAAACCAAACGATATACAGCAGCATTAAAATTACCATTAATTGTCATTCCAAAGGTATCGATTTTTGGTGCAAAAAGAGTTTATTATTTGAATATATTATTAGTTTTTAATCAATAATTTAAAAAACCAAACGATATACAGCAGCATTAAAATTACCATTAATTGTCATTCCAAAGGTATCGATTTTTGGTGCAAAAACAGTTTATAATTTGAATATATTAATAGTTTTTAATCAATAATTTAAAAAACCAAAACGGATATACAGCAGCATTAAAATTACCATTAATTGTCATTCCAAAGGTATCGATTTTGGTGCAAAAACAGTTTATAATTTGAATATATTAATAATTTTTAATCAATAATTTAAAAAACCAAAACGGATATACAGCAGCATTAAAATTACCATTAATTGTTTCAAAAAATATTACAAGGATATTAAATATATAAGGGATACGAACATGCATATCCGATCGTGTATCACCATGTTCCACAACAATACTTCACATAATATAATTTAAAAAAAAACTATACTTTAAAATATTTCTTCAGATTTAAAGCATTGTGTGAGCTTTTGAAAACCTTTTCTATTGAAATAATAAAGCAAAATTAAAGTATTAGGTTTAAAATATAAATTAAACCCTTTTGTGGAAAAGCAACGCATATATTCAATAATATTCTCTCAGAGATTTAAATTAGTGTGGTATTTTTTGAGAAAATATACTTTTTTTCCAGTAATAATTTAAATATTTTTGGTATTGAAGCAGTTGATAATATCACGATTTCCTTGCATTTTAGGTGAATGCATACTCTAGTTCGGCAACTTGACATTTACTTAAGTGACAAATTGATATTTTCATTTACAAAATCAAATTGAAACTTTTTCGAGACAAACGAAAACACACTTTATCCACTACTCTGGTTAAGCCGCGAAATTAATATGATTTCCAAAGGATTCATGAAGCCGAACTGTGGAAAGAAAATTGCGCATTTTTCTCCTCTAATCTTTTGACATACTAAACCCTAAAAGTTAATTAATTAAAGGAAATTAAAAGCCTACAAAAGTCTCAAACCTTTCTCGGCATTTTTCACCTGCGCCTAAGAACCTGTCACGCATCGGATACCCACCCAATTATCTCGGTCTAGGCGAAAATGCTATAAAAAAGGGGGCGCAATTGAAATTTGATGTTTGCTGCATACATCCAACAAACAGGGAATACCGGGATGTTGCGATGTAATTGGCCACAATTTTGCCGTGACGTAATACCCAGTTGCCTTGACAACCGACATCTTTAGATCTTATGACTAAGTCTTGCATTCTCCACATATAAATCATCGAATTATTTTCAGGTGAATAGAATGGAAAGTGTTGTTCTTCTCGACTCGTGTTTGAGGAATGCCGCAACTGTTATGAAATGAAATGAAATTAGAATTTGCTCAAACTGTCATAAGTGTAACGAAATCATGTTATATTAATAATTCTTCTAGTCATGTGCAGTGAGTGCATCGTCAGAATATATTACAAAGCGGTTTCACAACTTGTACGGAAATTAATTGAGTTCCGAACAAATTGAGACACATTTCCACTGAACAACATCGTCGTGGGCGTTCAATTTGGACACACACATAATCTATTCATTAGTTCCAATACATGTATTGAAAATCATAAAATAGGAATTAGTCATTTGATTAACATTGTAATCATATAGAACTGTGGTTGTCTTTCAAAATATATGATACTTTTACTCGAGCAATTGATTTAGCTCGATGGTTAAAGTATTGGCGTAGCATACACAACACCCGGGGTTCGATTCCGGATATCTATCTGACCCGGCATAAAAACAGCTTCCAAGACCACATTCCGCACAGCAGCGTATTTCTCTTCACCCACGTGATACACTATAAGGGTACTATTCATTTGTTCCCATGTCCGAGCCCTAATGAGGACGGTGACTGTGGTGGTCTATTTAAATATATGATACTCGCGCACCTCGAAAGTTTTAAATATTGACTCAACATGCACAATAAGTTCGATTCTGAGCGTCTGCACAAAATTTAATAAAATATGTGTTTTTTATTACGACAAAAAAGTTGGTTTAAAAAAATGTTTGGAATTTCCTTGAGATATAGGAATTGTTCTCAAGTATGAAGTTAAGGTTTATGAAGGGAATACCTTATGTACTACTAAACTTTTAATTCTTGGGTACAAGATCTATATTTAAAAAATGCTTCAATGTCAACTGCATTATAAATACTGTAAAGTTTCTTCAAATTCCGTGTAATTAAAACAGCAACTATTATTGTGATGAAAACTTCATGCCTAAACATATTCATACCATAATACGTTTACGTTTATAAGTCATGGCTTGTACCTCAGTTGCCGATTTCACATCCTGCTTTTGCTTTTCTTATTGTAGTTTCAATGTAAAGTTGTAGGTCCAGGACTATAAAATCATTATAGACCGCAAAATTCCGTGTAATTAAAACAGCAAATTTCCGTGTAATTAAAACAGCAACTATTATTGTGATAAAAACTTCATGCCTAAACATATTCATACCATAATACGTTTACGTTTATAAGTCATGGCTTGTACCTCAGTTGCCCATTTCACATCCTGCTTTTGCTTTTCTTATTGTAGTTTCAATGTAAAGTTGTAGGTCCAGGACTATAAAATCATTATAGACCACAAAATGATTTTTAAGCTTATGAGGATTTTATTTTACATTCAAGTTCTTTTAACTTTAGAGATACTGCTGCAAAATAAAAAGCATGATCATGTTGGCTCAAATTTTGTTAAGTGATCCTGTATCTTTAAATAGTAGTCCTCCTCAATCAAACTCTTTTAAAAATAACATTTGCCATCAATTATGCAAGTCTATACCTGAAATATGAGTAGCCTTATGTCTTCATTGGTATTTAAAGGATTTGAACACTTTTGGAAATGTGTTAATTGGTTGCCGTTTTATGGCACAAGAACCAATTTTGTCTAAGCTGAACTAAAATATTTACTGTGATACAAAACATAAAATAATAAATAATCCACTAGCAGAGCATGAGGAATGGACAGAAGAAAATATACAAGCATAAAAACAGTTTATATTTTTCACATTATTTTATTCGCAAAAACTTCAATTGTACAATTATAACTTTCCTTCCAAGGAAAATGGTATAGAACAATAGCCTTTTTCTAAAATAAACATAGGTATTTGCAAGATTTCAGAATAATTACCAGAGCCGAACTTATAACCAAAATTAAATTTATCAAATGCATAAAGATTTTTCAACTCATTATTTTATTCGCAAAGCATGAGAAACATATTTCTCTATTATAATAAGTCAAACAAATACTCCTATGAATACCTTATTCCCCCCAAAAGAAATAATTGCATAATTTTATATAAATAAATTTACAGAAAATAAATTCCCTTTACAAAAGAGATTTCTCAGAGCCCTCTGCCCACTTCTTGTCACACCAGTCCGGAATGTACTGTTTCTTTTTGTACTGGTCTTTCGTGATGGATCGAGACGGGACCGCTTCAGTGGCTCCGAATGCAGCAGCTGCAAATACAACATGTACAATGTATGACAGCATAACCGATACAATGCTTACATAAACAAAACAGCAATACATAAACAAAACAATTGATTACTTTTGTTTTACTAATGATAAAGTAATATTTCATGTTTGTATAACTAGCAGTTTATTTCTCTATATAAAGAGAAGTGTTCAAAATTATAAACTTTGATCCTCCATGTCTTGTAGACATTAATTTGATGTAAATTATTTTTTATAAAGTGCAGTTATGTTTCATTCAGAAAGCTATAAATATTGCTAAAGTATTCGTTCAAACAAATTTAAAATTATGCAGCCTTGTAAAAATGGACAAATCACACATTACACAGGTGCATTCTCATATAATTGTGACACTTGTCATTTGCATTTATGTATGAATTCAATTGAATGAATACTTCATGAATGCCAACAAGTAATGGCATGTGAAGTTAACCAACAGTCTAATAATGAGTAAATGAAAATAATTGAGTTAAATTAGAAATAAGGCTACTATAATCACCGAAAGAAAAATTAATAAAAACAAATTTAACACAATACTTTCTTTCAAGTCACTCTTCAAACTGTACAAAAATTAAAGCAACTGTTTAATTTAAATTTAAATGAACTATTTAAAAAAGTATTTAAAGAAACAATAAATATTAGAAGTTAATTAAACAAAATGATAACATCAATTTCTAAACTTTGTATTATAGAAAGTCTAAAAAATTTCACAGCCATTAACAAATTTATCCATATAAAAATAAAAATAGACAATGATTATAGTTTTTTACTGAAAAAAACAACAACATAATTACCTCCTAGCCAGGCAACATAATTTTCTTTTGCTGGTGGATTATGAATTTTAATTTCTTTTAATGGCAGTCGCGATGAATATCTTGGATCATCCAGCAACATTTTTATTTCGGTGAGCAGGGAATGCTTGAAACCAGGCAACATCGCTGTCCCACCCATGATGATCACATTGTTGGCTAACTCTTTACGAGTATCTATGGGACACTAAAAGAAATAATAAAAAAAATCCACATAATGTTTAAATTCACTATATAAAGAATTCTAATACTTGATAAAAAACATGCTTTACAGTCAGAAAGTTGTCATGATTTTTTAAAAATTTGCTGTAAAAGTATATTAAAAGAAAATACCAATAATACACAATCATAGTTAACAACAACAACAAAATATATTTTAAAGTTTTAACGGGACAATATTTTACTAGTAGTTCAGGGATCAACAGTAATTTTAATAAAATAAAGAAAAGGAATTTTAAAAATGTCATTATTTTCTTTTTTGAGAAATATAAAAAGTTTTTCAACACAGTCTATCTTAATTGCTACTTTGAAATAAAATGAGTGAATACACGTATTTGGATACACACATCAATGCTAAACACTATGCTGTAACACTGCAGTTTGCTATTAATATTTAAAGGACGACTGTATTTTATAGACCATTCTGATCTACAAAATAAATGAATATTATATTAACACTGCAAAATTATAAAGTAATATTATTTGTTTAAGTGAAGCCAGCCTCCATACTTTGAAGAGACATAGGTGGTTAAAAGTGCTTACTCTCAATAAGGAATCCAATATTAGTGTAGCGATCGATTTGCTGTCTGCGTCTTGCTCAAACAGAAGTTCAGCTGCCCATTCCCTGAAATATAAAAATAGAAAATAATACAATTGAAATATAAAAATACATTTCAATCCTTTTGAAGCTATTCTTATATTCCTGATGCGAGTGAAGTTAAAAGATAAACCAATTGAATATAAAAAGCCTTATTGCACAGATTTGTCGAGTGCAGTTTTTGTAAATTTAAGGTTAAACGCTAACTTGAGTTGTCAAATCTAAACGTATACATCCGATTGTGGTAGGGAAAAAAATAATTTGTGCACATGACTAACGATCGTTGTTTTTCATTACTCACAAGCAGGATTTATATGTATTTTTCGAATATAAAAATTATAAGGACATTTTAGATATATCATAGACAATTTATAAGGACCTTATTTTTAATGCGAACTAATTGTATAACTTTGTCATGAAAAGTTAGCTCTAAAGTCGCAGACAGGTTTCTTAATAGAAAAATATATTAAAAATTTAAATAAATTAAACTATTAGAGGAACATAGGTGGAGCAATTCTTTAAAAGCTGTTGATGGCAAAAGAGCTGTGGGTTTTCTACTTAAGATTTAAAATTGTGTTTTATTTTCATTGGGGTCAAACATTTTTATTAGAGGTTTAGTAAAAGGATTTAAATAATAGTCGTTTAAAGGACTTTCTCAGAACCTTTGGTACCTAACTTAAAAGTTTCTAAGGACCTTTTGGACGAAAATAATGAGTTTTAAAAGTACTTTATAAGGGCTCTTATGAACATGAAATAAAAATAAGGAGTTGGTAATAATTATATCTAAGGACTGTACAAGCTCGTATAATACTCCATACTTTTAAATAGCTTTCCTGACAAAATGGCAATTTTTCACTTACCATACTTGTGCCTAAATCATTGATAAGATCCCTATTAAAATCTATACAATAATATCCAAATTGCTTTTTTTTATATGTTTCAAAATAAATAATGTATAAGTAGGCATTTCATTGCAGGTTTTAAAATAGACAGATAGCACATGTATTGTGGATATCATTAATCAGAGAGTATATAGTAGGGTAATTTTACTAAAAAACCAACTTTATAAACAATAAAAGTTGAAAATCTATTGATGACTCATGCATATTTAAGTGTACTTCATAACTTACATTCAAACAGTTAAGTGTCCAAGCATGTTTATGTATTATAATGTGAAATTTATAGAAATATCTTTTAAAAGTGTATTCTAGGAACAAGTAAAGGTATAATTTCTTGCAGCATACTCACCTTAAGGTACCAGGAATAGTCATTATTTTTTGTCCATCTAAAGGATAGTCAACATCGGGGGGAGGAGTGGGTACTTCCAACTAAATTAAAAGAAAACAGTATTCAAATAAAAATAATTAACAATAATATATTTTTAGTAAATATAGGACTACTTGGAATAATAAAAAAAATTATGAATTGAAAGCACATATACATAGAATAGCAGAGAGGGAATCTAGACGGATTTCTTGAAAGTTCTTCAAAGCTTTTAATTTTGCCAATTTAATAAGATTGTAAAGTAAGCAGTAAATTATTACAGGCTAGCAAAACTACGTATAAATCTGCTTTTAAACAGAAGATCACATTTACACCAAGTGAGAATAGAGCTTTCTATAATATGCTAAAATAATAAACTCAATTTCATTTGCTTATCTAAGTTTGCAGTTAATATAGAAATCAAAATCTACATGATACAGTTAATAGTAAAACTTCTTTAAACATGTTTAAGTTTGTGTAACTTCTAGTAAGATTCTTATAAATTTGATTCATTCATATCTACCAATAATTATTACTAATTGTAGTACAAGCAAACTTCTGTTTTTACCTCTGGATCAGGAGAAACTGAGCCCTTGATTCTCCGCCTTCCTTCATGAGCTTGAAGAATCAAGCCTCTTGCACGAGGTGTCACAAAGCATGCTCGAACTGAAATGAAGGCACTTGAAATAAATTTTATTTGTATTTTGAACGGAGGAAAAGAAATGTTTGTCTAGACAGATACATACCTCAAAACAATATATTCACAAATTGAAATATTAGATATCTCAAACTTTTTACATATTACTTCTATATATTAATTTATTGTTGAAATGAATTAGAGCAAATGAATAAATTAACATTAATTGTTAAGGGTTGCTGGAGGTTACATTTGTATGACATCTCAACATTTGGCTTCACTAAAAGTTTACAAGTCAATAAAAAATTTAAATTATTTCTGCAATGCATATTTGAAAAAAGTTGGGTACAAGATATTCCAATAATGTTTAATAAAAGAAATTATATTTTTGTTGAAGTTGAAATTTTAAAATACTGGTTTGGGTATCCGTGTAGATACAATTTTATATTAGATATATATTTAAAATTATAAATACTATATATTGAGAAATGCCAGTTCTAGAATTCAAAAACTTGCTTAAAACTGGGCCTGTGAAGTCATAATTTAAGAATGGAATTCTGTATTAACTACTAATTTAACTTTTACATATTATTTCTCTAAATAGTTATTGTAATTTATTGTCGAAATGAATTAGAGCAAATGAATAAAATTAACATTAATTGCTAAGGGTTGCTGGAGGTTACATTTATATGACATCTC